>JAOWCC010001589.1:98693192-99235282 GCA_030867875.1 Actinernus sp. WN-2022
TTACATGACAACCCGATCCCTATTCATCAGAATACATTTTGTGTGCTAAATGACGAGAGTTTACAATCACCTGACCGACAACCCACTACTAAAGAAAGGGACCATGAAGTACGGTAGTACGGTTAATTCTCGGGTTCAAAACAATGAATATATGCCTGCTCAAATGCAGTGTGTTAAACGAATAAGTAGTGTTTAAATTAAAAGGTCAACATACGAGAAAAACAAAATATTAAATGACATATATACTAGGGGAGCAGAGAATGAAAGTCACCGCGCTACCGGCCACTCCTAAAGACTGCTAAATTCAGCTAATAATTCTTCACTTTGTTATTACTAAGAGGATTTCAAATGAAAGTGTATTTCATCTTCAATCTCATGTGGCCCGAGTGAAAGCCCAGATGGGCTCTTGTTAAGTTTTTAACTCGCGCGCTGTCGAGGGTCGCAGCAATTAATTCAACTTATCACAAATCTTGTCACGCACTAATATCACGCAGTCGGTCAAAGTTCATGAAGCAAAACGTTTATAGGTTTAAACATAAGCAATTTACCTCTGAAAGTGGCCTTCAAATTTGGCAGGTTTACTCTATCAAGCCTCTACAAATGCGCAATCATTTTCCTGGAATTCCTCGAAGACACGTACGTTCGCCCACAGGCAGCCCAAGCTCAAGTTACGAAAATATAAGGGTCGGTATGGGAGCGTAGCGAGCTCAAGTTACGAAAATATAAGGGTTTGTATGGGAGCGAAGCGAACTCCGCTTAAATCAGCTTAAAACCACCCAACAAGGAGAGAAACACGACAGAAGACATCACAGTGACAAGGTAAGTCATTTTATTCAAATATTTTACAGTATTTCTGGCTTGTAAACGGAGTTCGCTACGCTCCCATACAAACCCTTATATTTTCGTAACTTGAGCTCGCTACGCTCCCATACAAACCCTTATATTTTCGTAACTTGAGCTTGGGCTGCCTGTGGTTCGCCAATGAGAAGAACTGGGGTATCAGTTTTGAACACGGCCGATCAAATGCCCCACCCCCCACCCCCACTGTTTGTCAAATGCCCGCCCCTGAGGGCTTAGATACTCGTCAAATTCCCCACCCTCGGCAGCAAGCCTCTGATCAAATGCCCGGGGGTGGCCCGGGGGGGGGGGGGGGGATGCACGGGTTTGGAATTGACTGATACATTACTCGCTCCTATGATTGGCTGGCCGTGGGTAGTTTGCGTTTGGTTTTACTACACTCAATCAGGAATCCATTACCATGGGCTCCTGACTCAATTGAAAACCGCTCTAAGAACTCTTCTGGCTTTGTGATCGATTATAATAATATTATGACAAGTTAGGTAGAATCTATCAAGAAGAAAAGAGAGGGAGATTGGACCCAATTCATGATTTTTAAAATCTGATTTCTTCGAAAATTAGAGACGCCTGCGGAGGAGACTAATAGCGCCATATACCACAGTCTCATGGCGCTTTACATATTACTGACATATCCCGTCAGTAAATTTTCGGACTGCTATTACGGCGCCAATGGCTGCCACGCAGTTTACAATGTTGAGTTTGTGGTTAGTACAATGGCCAGGCAATGAATAAAGCCTCTCATTGTGCCAAAACAAAATATGCCCTTGTGTCATGATTTTATACTGATTGGTAGGGAGAATTAGTGTGTGGTTAGTACAATGGCCAGGCTGCTGTACCGGGTGACGATGCGCTTCTCTTTTTCGAGTAGTACAACAGGTTCTTTCACGTCCCTTTCAAATACTGATTAGAAGTAGAAGGAGATCATAAACGTCCCTGCCCAAGGACGCGGCCGGATTCGAACCCCCGACCTCCGCACTCTAGACCGTGCTCTACAACTGAGCTAACCAGTGAATTTCACTTTATAATATAGATACGATAGTACGCGCGCTCTGATTGGCTAAAAAGCAATGTTTTATTAGAGTTTATAAAATAAATACGAAGTACACAACGTAGGTTTTTATATTGATTGTTACAATATTTCGGCTGGCCAAACCAGCCTTCTTCAGGTACTAGATGTTACAAGTGAAGAGAAGATCTATAAATGTGGTAAATTGCGGAAACGGGAAGTGACTTAGACCAAAACTTGAAGTAGCAAAATAGTATAAGAGATAAACATAAGAGATAAGTACTATGTTTCATCACGTATATTCATACCATATGGTTCTAGAGTTTTAGCTTTATCTATAAGGTGCGATAAAGCTAAAACTCTAGAACCATATGGTATGAATATACGTGATGAAACATAGTGCTTATCTCTTATACTATTTTACTACTTCAAGTTTTTGTCTCAGTCACTTCCCCCCGGGAGGGGGGGGGGGGGGGGGGGTACTCCCATATATGGACTATACGGAAATGATCCGCTGGCAGCAAGGTATGGTTTTTCGAGTTTCTGGTCTTAGACAGGATATCCATTTTCACATCGACAGATCTTGAACAGGATATAGTCTAGTGCTTGATGAAGACTTATATTTAGTTATGACACTTATTATACAATAAACACTGACATCCAAGTACAGATAATTTGGTTATTTGTCTTATAGAGGGATATAAAATTTTAACACTTTGTCTTGAACAGGGTAGGGAATTTTTTTTTTTTTGTCTTAAACAGGGTAAGGGTTTCAGAGCCCCAGCGGCACACCCTACCCAACTTGTAGAGGAGTATCCCCCCCCCCCCCCCCCCCCCCAGTCACTTCCCGTTTCCGCAATTTTTATTGCAAAATTTACCACATTTATAGATCTTCTCAGTTCACTTGTAACATCTAGTACCTGAAGAAGGCTGGTTTGGCCAGCCGAAATTGATATTGTGGCTCCTGGTAATATTCAATATAAAATCCTACGTTGTGTCAGCTTTGCCGTAGTCCTTGGACTTCGTATTCATTTTCATTTTGGCTGATTAGATCTGACTTAGATCCAACGTAGCAACCAGCAGGATTTTCGTCCACGGTTCTTTGTCGTTTCTCAAGTTTATAAAATAGATTCGATAGTACACGCGCTCTGATTGGCTGAAAGCCGTGTTTCTAAAACTCTATAGCTATAGAAACATAAAAAGTTGAGCGCGCTAGTACTTATTTTCTGTGGGTTATTTTATAAAGGAAATAGAAAACATTTTTCCCTTGTTTCTATAGAGTTATAGAAACACTTGTGGAAGTTTGGAAGAACTCGAAATAGCTGTGGAAACACTTCGGGCTCGTGTTCCCACTGCCATTTCTCGTTCTCCCAAACTCCCACTCGTGTTTCTATAACTCTATAGAAACACGGGAAATGTTTTCTATTTCTTAAATATAACATGGTTTGCCGTGTTTTTTTGTTTTCAACTGGCGGTTCCTTTTATCGCGCGTGTAAGCTTTTTATACTATGAGTCACTATCAAACTTGATGTATGATGTCAGAAAATAGCTCAGCACCAATAAGTATTTTTAATTTATTCGTAAACACCTCCAGTATCCATTCTTATAATACACGTTCCTCTACATCCAACAATTTCTATATTAAAAGCTCTAGACTTGAAATACAAAAAAAACGCCTTCTCTAGAATTGGAGCAAAACTATGGAATGAGATACCATGTTATCTCAGAAATCTTCCCAAAAAACCATTTAATATAGAATTTAAGAAAATACTAGTTAATATCCTCAAATTAGAAGATACATATATTGATACATCCATGATTATTTCAAATTTGCTGATTTTACAGTTATTATTTCTATAAATTAACGTTTATAGTTCTATCAACATAGTCACCACCTTGTTTTTTGTCTCTTTATAATTCCTTTCTCTTCTCTCTTTTTTTCTCTCCCTCCATTACATGTAAACTTAACTTATTCTTTTAAACTGTAATTAGTATATTTACTTATATAAGACTCGGCCCGCCTAGATTAGCTTTAAGCTACCTGCAGACCTGTCAGATTGTAAATTACACTATAATAAAATGTGTGTGTAAATCTATATTATAAAACAGATAAAGAAGCCTTAAATCCATGCTTTATACTATACATAAAACACGATGGTCATTTGAGAACACTCGAGAAATGTTGAAAGCACGCGCCTTCGGCTTGTGCTTTAACATTTCTCTCATGTTCTCAAATGCCCATCGTGTTTTATGATCTATAGTTTATAATATAACCCATATAGTACGAGAGCTCTGATTGGCTTTTAGACTCAAAAATCTATATTGTGCCGGTCAAGAACCCAACATCCCTATTAACTGGACGAACAAATCGTTTTCCTTTACAGATAACGTACAGGATGGTACAAGTATGTGGAACACAGAGAAATCGGCACGCGTGCTTGCGTTGTGTCGTAGTTATATCATAAAAGCAATCGACCACACATTTCAATGTGTTTACTGGCGAAATAATTAAAGCACTTGGTATGTTGGGAGAACACTTGAAATGCTTGAAAATTGCGCGCCTTCGGCTTGTGATTTCCAAGCATTTCTTGTGTTCTCCCAACATCCCGCGTGCTTTATTTCGCCTGTAATTAAACACATTGAGGGCCAGCGACGGATTTGGGTTTCCTGTGTTGTGTGGCCTCGTTTTGAAGTTAAACTAACTGCGTCGTTCCGCCAGCAGCCATGTTTTGTTGTAGAAAAAGAACTTGAGAAATGTAAGAAAATTCCAGGTAATTTTGTTATCTATGCTATATTTCATCGTAGCCCAGTGATACACAAGTAAACAATGTACAATAATATCGGGCTTAACACTGTCCGAGGGTCGGGAACTAATGGCTACGTGCAGAGAAACTTGTCGTTCGTTCGCTCGAGGAAGGAAAAAGTGGACTACAGAACGGACGAAGACCTGGCCAAACTTGAACAAATGAACACCAAGAAACCTAACAAAGAAATACTAGAGCACCAGAGGAAGAGAGAGGTTGAATTGAAATGCATGGAACTACAGGATACGATGGAAGATCAAGGGTAGGTGAAGAATTTTGTGTTTGAGAGAAGCCATTAAAAGCAGCCACATCACCGCATGGCCATGGCATGGGGAAACCGGCATGGGCCTTAGTTTAGGTTTCCACAATTAAGAATAATAGCACAAGTCTGGGGAAATATTACTAATATTAAATGTAACTCCCTGTTTATATAACAATGTATTACTGAATGTTGATTGTTGTGAATGAACCATGTTGCTCCTTTCTATTCAAATTCTGATCTAGGACTAAATCAAGTGACTCTACACTCCACTTCTACAGATTACAGTGTAAATAATTCTCTTGTTGTTGCAGGCACAGATCAAGACCGTTTCCACCGTTTTACGGAAAACGGTCAGATTATGTCCATTTTGTCCATTTTTGCTCTCGATTTAGGTTGATTGTCGAGGAAATATTGCATTGTAAACGCTGGAAATAGCTTTTCAGAGCTTGTGAATTTCAAAATTTCATGGGGAGGGGGGGAGGGGGCATGCCCCCAACCCCCCAGCCCCTAGGGGGGCTTGTGCCTTCAGCATACCTTCGTTTAGCTCAGAAAATGGTCATTTTTTTGCCCTGGATCCATGCCTTTGTTGGCTCGACTACTGAAAGACACTGCTGTTGCACTATAAAAATAATACGTTACTGTTCGAAAAGATAGCAATGAGGTGAAACTTCACTTAAAAAGTGATATTTCACTTAAGTGGTACATTGTATTTTGCTTCATTTCCTACAAAGTGAAATTTTACTTATCACATCGTTATATTTTAGTTTTTTAAAGTGACATTTCACTTCCTCAGAAGTGATACTGAAAAGACACTGCTGTTGCACTATAAATAAGTTTAATATACTTGTATAGTGTGCTACATGGACAAAATACATTCACACATACATGTATAAAAGAAAACAAATTTGGTGGGAGGAGGAGGGGGTGGGGGCCGGCTTGCAAACTGTGGTTATTTACCAGAAAGATGTGTTACAGTCATTTTGCCCCAAGATCGTTTATTTAGAAGATTGTTTATTTCTAGATTTACCGGCTCTGTTACAGTACTAAACTGAATTATCAAGGTTTACAATATATTAAATATTACAAATATAAATAATTAAATAACCAGCTAATTCAAAAACGGAACAATGACAACATGTTACATGTAAGACTCTAAGTTGGAAGTTCAGTGCCCAAGGCTGCAAACAGAGCTTGAGAGCTCGGCTGCCAGGAAATCCTGGCAGCCGAACAGCCCAGTGCACTCGGTCACACAAAAGTGGACAAGGGAGGGAGGGAGGGAAAGAAAACCGCAAGCGATCACAGCGAGTTGAAACTGACAAGCAGAACTCCACGCCACGAGCAATAACACAAAAGTACAGTCCTTGATGTAAGCAACCCCAGGGCCATGCGAGTGCGCCACAGCGCCTACAGTAGTCGCTGGATCTTTAACCATGCCTAAATTTCATTTAGCCGTGATTCATTAATGGTGATTTGATATATACATGTATACCACTGAAATTAAAACATACAGTCAGGGGCACTCCTGCCTTGGCCAAACCAGACATCATCTTAATATTCAGTATGCAAGAACCTCCCTTTTGTGTGACTCTCTTTTCAATAGAATAGCTAACTTCTGGAATAATTATTGTATTCCTGATATTATTAAAGCTGCTCAGTCTCTCACTTCCTTCAAATGGCAACTTAAGTCCTTTTATTATATGTGCTTGAAGAATGGTTTTGATGGCGACAACATTAGATCATACAAAGTAATTTGTCCCAAATATCGCCACATCAACCTTACATTGACATGTCCATGTTGAGTAGCAATTAATGATAAGTAATACTTTTCCCTGAGATACTGTTGTTCTTTTCTGGTATACTGTTGCTTCAACGTAATTATCTATCTTATATAAATTTAACTTACATGTAGTATTAATTAATTATTAATGGTTTGGGTTTTCGTTCTTATTACTGAGGGTTTGGCTGGGTGTGAAAGCCTTGTAGGGGACTTTGTGTCCTGCTGTTTTCTCACCTGCCTTTTGGCAAATCTTGAAATAAGTAAAACAATTTGGGGGGTGAAATGACTGGTTACCATAGAAATCATACATGTAATCTTCACTGTATAGAGAACTATGTTGCATTTTTTTTATAAGCCAAGTACACGTACCATTTGCTTTTTTTCAGGTATGACAACAATGAGATAGAGCTTAAGGTAGCTAAGCTGAGAGCATTTCTCATAGAAGAGGCAGGGTTTATTACTAAAGAAAAAGATGGAAAACCGAAGTAAGTATACTAGGAAGAAATGGTTATTTAATGTTTCTGGTAAAGAAAAACAGATCAGCCCTCTTATTTCTCCAGCTGTTTCTATTAGGTTACATACATGTACTTGTAATCTGATTAACCTGTTTTAAATATATTACATTATAGTCAAGCACTTACAATGACAGTATGTAACTTTATTGAGTAGTATCCACAAATCTCTGTACCCCTACCATGGGTGGCGTCAATATTTTATCCCACCTTGTGTTTGTAAATTTCTAAGGCCCCATGGACTCTAAGGTCCCATGCATTCAGAATTCCAGAGTCATTAATCCCTCCTCCCTTCCAGAATCCCTTTTTTCTTTGTAATCCCTTTGGATTTTTTTCCTGAACACCTCTACCCTCTGGAAATCCAAGTTTTTCTCCTTTAAAATATGTACTGTAGGCTGTCTGCCATAAATAATTTTAGCCTAGTGCTCTATAGACTATACACATGTAGCTACACTTTAATATGGGTTCAAACATTATTGCAACTTTCCTTTTAATATTCTTTCACATTTTTGACTTGTTATCGTCATCAAGAAATGTTGTTCTTTTGTTCCTCTATCAACCAGCTATATCTTTTCAGGATACCTTGATGCCAGAGGGCAGTGGAAGCATGTTTATTAAACAAACTGAAGACAGTCATGAGGCTGTGGTGGCCATCTTTAATTAAACCACAACAGAGTAATTGCTGTCCAGAAGCAATGCAGACTCAGATTATAAATCCAGGGTACTTTGATGCCAGAGGGGGTAGCATGTTGAATTTGACCAATCGGAGGGTAGCAACGTTGAATTTGACCAATCAGAGGTGATACATGTACTAGATTCTGGTATCAGTGGAAGGATTTTTTCTAAAGCTTGCTTACACACTCCCTTCCCCTACCCAGTCCCCCTCTTCTCTTTGCTATTCTTCCTCCCACCTCCCCACAGCCGCTGCTCACCCTAAAGAATCTCCTGGTGGTTTTATCGATATCTCTGAATGAACACTGTTATGTGATACAGGTAACATTGAACATGGAAATGTATGTGCATAAATTACTCTTAAGTAACACTATTAACGAACGTAACTCGCAGATACTCTCCCAATTTTTTTTGGGTGAGCAACGGCTGGACACAGGCTACCTAAAGAGAGCCTGGAATTCCTTGCCAAGTATACTACATGGCTTCTTTATGATATAGCCCATGAGGAGATGCAAGTGATAGTTTTTTCCACACCACAGGACAGTCTAGTTGCTACAGATGCTCTTATCAATTCAAGTATAAAAATTGCCTTTTGCCCATCTTGGGTAAATATATTTAACACTACATACAGGAACGACAACCTTAATACCTAACCACAACTAACCCTAACCCAGGGTTTAGGGCTAATCCTGGGTTTAGGGGTTTCCTACTATTATTACAGAGGATAATCCTTTATTAATTCATTTCCAGTGTTACAGAGACACATCAACTGGCTGTGGCAAATGAGGAGAAAAATGCCAAGATGAAAGAAGCACTTGGAATAAAGGAAGACTACAAGGATGGTTCATCATTCAGTCAGGAGCTGTTAGCTGCACAGAAAGCTCAACTGGAACAGGAAAATTTGGAAAGGATGGAGAAAGAAAAATTAAAGGATAAAGGAAAATGGTTAGTAAGTTGTTTTTATTATTTTATACAATGTACAGTAGTTTGAAATTCACTAGCTAAAGTGGTTAAAAATACATGTAATAATATTATTTGTCCAGTGAATTATTGGTGATGGCATCACAAATTTGCATACTGCAAGTGTAGGAAAGAATGCATTGAAGAATAATAAACTGATCTACCTTCCACTTTGTTTTGCAATACTTGGTACCATGCTTGAAAATATGAGATTTCAATGTTCATTTAATAGCGGAGCTCCCATGGGCCCACCTGAGTAGAGTACCATACATACCGTATTTTATCACGTACAAGCCGCACCTCACGTATACAGTCCCTGTCAAAAGTTTTTCACACCGTACGAACCGCATGTGTTTACCACTTTCGGTAAAATGAATATGGCAAAATGTGGCGAAGCAAAATCGGTAACTGAACCACTTTCGGTAAAACGCAATCGGTGACCGAACCACTTTCAGTAAAACGAAATCGGTGACTCTACCACCTTCAGTAAAAAGAATTCGGTGACTCTACCACCTTCGGTAAAATGAATTCGGATAGTCATCATGTTATGTAAATATGGCGCTACGTACGCGATCAATTCTAGTTTAGTTGTAGCAAAGTTTGGCGTTTTTATTCATCTGATAAACTTTACAGACTTCTGTACTTTCATACTTTAATCTATCCCTCAATCCCTTCACGATTCTTTAAAAGTCGTTGCGTACGCTGTATGTTTTCAATTCAACAGATTCAAGAAGCCAGCTTTTCGGTGTTTACATGTGCTTTCAGCCGTGGAAACTGATTGTCTGGTTTTTGACACAACAAGAATGCCGCGAACTTCGCGGAACATGTGATTTTATTGCAGAATGCAGAGTTAAATAATGCGGGAAAGTTTCTCAACTTTTAATACTGGCAAGTGATAAACGTCTACCAAATAGAATATTCTGGAATTCTTTTTATTTAACGTGGGATCCGTCATTTTGCTCAAATTGCTCGAACAGAAGTGTGACATTTTTTTGAGATCACACCAAAAATTATCTTGATATCTTCCTACTGAATCAAATGCTTTCAAAGTTTTGTATTTTATTTACGGTCTGAACAGTTTTCACCTAATGCGAAAACTGGTTTGAGTCCATTATGTCAAATAAAAACACCCAGGTGAGTACATTTTGGATATTTTAATTCGTTATTGGTTATTTTGCCGTGAGATCGCACCGAATCTTCTGGAATTTCAATTTCAGCTTTTTTACTTCATCACTTCGTAAGTTTGTGATTGGCATTGCGGTTTATAATTGCTGTGAGACCGGTCTGCAGCGATTGGTCTGATGTCAAATGTGAAACAAACAAGTCTCAGTGCTCGTGTTTGTTTTCAAATATGTGATTGGTCCTCGATCGACCAAACATAGGACCTGTCAAAACTCAGACTGACAGGTTCACGCGTGACTGATTGCAATTGCACAATCTTGATATTTTAATTTCGAAAACATGCCTTTCCAGAATCCGCAAACATTCGCAATGCTTTTGGTCGGAACCTTGAACAACGCAGGAATCTCTCGTAAATGTTAAACTACGGAAGCTAAAGTTCATTTGTTGATTATTGCTTACTGGCGGGGCCCGCTTTAAAAGTTTGCCGCTAGATTATGAATGAACGGCGGTTGTTTGTTAAAATAGTTTGTGGCATAAGTTTAAGGTTATATATTCACAGCAGTTTCATTTTTTTTCAGTACAGTTTATCAGTGAGAAATGCCCTTAGCCACTTTGCGGCTTTCTCGGTACAAATCACGATCAAAACAAATAAGTTTTTTGATGATCGCACCAGGACACCGACCTGACGCTTCGCCGACAATTTGAAATTGGAGCTTTTACTACAATGAAAACACCAATAATTATTGCTGTGCCGATATATCGTTTCAAGAAAGACAAAACGAGATATCATTTTTGACATCTAAACTTCAGCATTTTCAGTTTTAACGTTGTAAAAATCACTTTAGTCGCAAGCAGTGAACTACATGTACAAGTAACAACTTGTAGACTGTCTTGACCTGCAATGTTTGGTGAAGCGAAATCGGTGACTGAACCACTTTCGGTAAAACGAAATCGGTGACTGAACCACTTTCGTTAAAACACAATCGGTGACCGAACCACTTTCAGTAAAACGAAATCGGTGACTCTACCACTTTCAGTAAAACGAATTCGGGGACGTTACCACCTTCGGTAAAACGAATTCGGTCTTAAAACGAATGGAGTTTACCGAACGAAATCTACCACATGTGGTTACCGAATCTTCGTTTTACCGAAGCACATACGGTACCATATACGGTTGAAAAACTTTTGACAGGGACTGTAAGCTGCACCCCTAACTTCAGCTTGATAAACAGAAGCTTGTTTCCCCCGAAAGGTTTAAGGAAAAACCTTGTGTATAAGCCGCACCACAAAATTCAGTAAGAGCAGTCTTGTGTTCGAGTTCATAAATGCCCGTAATTGAAGCAAAACTTCTTAATAAGAGATTGTCATATCACAACAACGAATTGGTTACAACTTTCCTTGTCCTTTCTTGTGTATATTTTAATCTGCTGTCTTTAAATCACTTCAGAATTCTTCTGCTGTTGTTCCCTCATTAACCAACAACATATTTAAGGAACTTCATTCCTTTAAGCACACAAGAAAGTAAGATTTTCTGGTGAAACTATATGAGCACGTGTCTGAGTCCATGGTCCACCATCTTGGATTTTCAAGGAGGCCTTGGGCGAGAGTTTTCTCGAACGTCCGATCGAGCGTGAGCTCCGAAGTTGAACATGAACTCGATGAGAATTATACTTTATTTGAAAATTTGAAGGCTTCCAAGACCAATTATGGCCTTTAACAACACTAGGAACCATTTGAGGAGTTAGCAGAGAAGATGACAGGCAACTGGACAGCTAGTTTTCTTTGGAAAGTAAAGGAGAGGAGTTTGAGTAGAAATCTTGCTGACACTCGTGTTCTGTGAATTGAATGTGCCATTTCTATTGCTCATATGGCTTTGTTTATGGTCATTGCAAAAAAACGTTTTCTGAAAACACTCACATATAAGCTGCAGTTTTGTGAAAAAAAAAAATTACTTTCAAAATCTGAAAGTCAAAAAAGGTGTGGCTTATACATGATAAAATACGGTATACATGTAGGATGAGAGCAAAAATTGGCTGACTTCTGGTTTCCCTCACACCCGAACCCCACTGTGTGGCAAGCAACATGCCTGAAAAAGTGCTGCACCTGTGCTCGCACTGTTGAAACAAGACGGCCTGGACCGAAACCTTGGCCAGTAGCTAGTGAAAATGTTTTCTTTCTTTTTCTTTTCTGTTATCTTATTTTTCTTCTAAACTTTTTGCACTTATTTCCCTTGATTCTACCAGTAGTTATTTTTGTTCTTTGTTTTCTTCATATAATTTTTTTCGTGTTTCGTGTTTTTTTTTTGGGGGGGGGATGCAGATTGGCGCACTCGCCTCTCACCGCTGTGGTCCCAGGTTCGATTCCAGGCTCGGGCACCATATGTGTGTGTTTTTTAGATTTGTTGTTGATTCCTTATCTACATTTGAGGGTTTTTCTCTGGGTTCTCCGGTTTTCCTCCCTCTGTAAAAATCAACCGTGAGTCAAGTGTAGTGTGTCCAAAACAGTTAAGTAGTGGAGAGTGTGTGAGGAGTACAAGCAGGCCCCCACCAGCTGTAAGCTGTAATACTTATAGCCTGCTATAACAAATAAAATATTTTTTATTTTTGTTACCTCAGTTCAGATAATTGGGAGCTCCGCTTTTAGGCTAAATATACATATATTATACATGGAAATCCATTTCCAAGCATGAAGTTTGAGTACATTTTTGATTACATTACTTGATGTCTGGGAAATGGATCATCAAGGAATATCCACTTACAGTTGAGGAAATTAAAACTGTCCCTTTGTTGAAAGGGCAATGAGTGCATGAATATTTGGTTTTCTAGATCATACAAATACCATTCTAAGATACATTACATGAAAAGTACCATATTTCCTCACATATATTAAAGCCGCACCTCACATATAAGCTGCACCCCTAACTTTCGCCTGACAAAATGGGAACCAGCTTTGCAAATAAAGTCTAAGGAAAACTTACCTATCATGGTGGGCATAAAATAATGATCCCAAAATCACCAGGTTGAGCGTGACAGAAAAAGTGAAATTTATACCATTTCTTTACTTCTGCACTAAATTTCACAAAATGTTGGCAGATTGATAACAAAGTAAAACTTTATATTTTGGGAGAATTGTTTCTGTATTCTGACAATATTGTGACGTTATAATGGAAAACCTCCTTTTTTGATAAAAATTAACCTTTAAACATGTTTGAAACATTACATTGTACGTCATCAGAATGCCAACATTTTATGTATTTTGTGAAAATTTGAACTTTCTACAATAAATATGTTCATAGTTATGGACGGTTCACTAATATTATTTTTTATGACATCATTATTAGTGACTTCATGCTTCAAGCATAAGTCAGATTGCCAACTATATAAATCTTGTTGAAGAGAATACTATGACTTGTGAGTGTTAGCCAAATGCAATTTATCGATAAAATTCTAAAATTTATGAACAGGCTATTTTCTGAGGGCATGTAAATAATACTTATGACACCACAAATTCTAAAAATAACACATTGTTGTTACCAAAGAGATTTATTATTGTGCAAAAGATTATGTACCAGTATTTCGAACTCTAAAAGTTAAAACAAGCAATATTTTCATAAATGGTTTTATGTTGTTTATTTCCCACCCAATTTTGTTGGGAAAATCACCATAATTCAAAATTTCATAATGTTTGTTCCTCTTAACGAATCAAAATAGGGTTTTTGATTACTTTGTTCCCAACAAGAGGAGAAATCAAAAATACAAAATTTTAGTGGTTTACAGTTATTTGAAAATATGGTGAAACCTATTACAAATGGATAAATGACGTCATTTTATTTTGTTTACCCATCTAAACCTCTCCTCAAATAATCATTATTGTACTGTTGAAAGTTTTGAAGATATAGACAAATAAATAAATGCTGGACTTTGTGGTCAATTACAATGTATGTCACCATGTTTATATAAGCCACACCCTAAACTCAGGAAGAAAATTATTTTGTTTGAGTTCATAAATGCTCATACTTGAAGCAAAACTTTTTCAGAATGGTGGTTGTCAATCCAAGTTGTCATTTCTTGTGTATAATTATTTTAACCTGCTGTCTTTAAATCACCTCAAAATTCTCCTGCTTTTATTCTCCCATTAAGGTTACCGTATACCTTTGCGGGTGTCTCTCGCAAATAAAAATATCGCACGCGCATCATTTTAAAGGAAAGTATAGAAACATATATATCACTGGAAAGATTATATAATGTAGAATGCGCTGAATTTTTTTTTTTTTGCACAAATATTACATTTTCAGGAAACGCTAAGGCAAACGCAAAAAAAAAAACACAGATGTGAATTTATGTGCCTCTGCATTCCGTCAATCAGCACATGATGGCCTGCCAAAGTGTGTGAGCGTTTTTTTATATTTTACTTTGTTCAAATGCAATTCATCTTCAAAGTTTCGATCGAAATAGTTTCTGTGTTTCATCACGGCAAGTACTCTTATAAAAAAAATTATTAAAATATCGCTAAACGCTCACACACTTTGGTTCATACATGTATGTAGCTCCTCTAACACTAGGCCAATTTCATCAAGATCTGACAAGTCTTCATACCCTATAAATTCATCCAAAGACAGTGAATACGCATAAAAATATATCGGCGTTTTTGGCTTCTGAAGGTTAGGAAACACATCACACCTCATCAAAGCAAACGTCAACACTTAAACCAACTAGCCAATTATGTGTAAGGATCCCCGAGCTTATGAATCGAGTCCAGAAATTGGCGGGAAATTAGTACGTGGCTCAAATTGCATAAGAAACATACAAACTAGTGTTGTGTCACAAATATTCAAAAGAGGGTTGTGTTATGGCCAAAACTAGAGATAATGCGCAAAAGGGGAAAAAGAAAGGTAAATCAACGGGTTGTACCAAGAACGGAGAGGGCTGGATATCGAAAACTAAACCGTGTTGAAAGGCAATGCCGCAAACAAGAATCGGAGAATAGAGATAGAATCGGAGTCGGATGCGGACTCGCTGCTACTCTCTGAATCTCCGTCTCTTTTCTTGAACCTGGCAAAAGTTTAAGCCTACTAGCTGAGCAGCTTTCCGTCGGAGTTGTAGCAGTACTAATAGAACTCAAAGTGAAAGTCGTTGAACATGAAGGCTGTTCGAACCACGAGCCTTTGTCGCTTTCCGCGAGCATCACTTTCTTCTCCGTATTGAAACTTTGCTCCTTCTGGAGCTCATTCTATTGAATCTTCTTGGGGCCTGTCTTCTTTTTTTTACCTTTTATCCAAGGATTATTCTTTTCTCTTCTGGACATATACACGATCAATATACCAGTAAATTAAATGCTGTAAAATCACTGAACTCATGAGTCACGGCTCACTGTGAGTCTGAAGCTCCCGGATGTAGTTTCCCGCAACAATTCAGCAAGGTGCCTGTGGCACGTAATGGGATCAGAGGGATTTATCACGCCTAAGCGATTTATTTACTTTCCTTCAAATTACGTTTTTTTCTAATATCTAGCAAACTTTTGCATGTTTAAAAAAAAAATTCTCGCAAAGATGAAGATCAATCCTCACTCAACAACAACAACAATTTTTATTTGTACTTACAGTGGCAGATTACATGGGTCGGATGAAAGTAAACAAGTTATAAAGTAACCGGGCACCCGAAATAACTACAAGGAGCTAATCTAGTTGGGTGCCCATTAAATGATAGAGTTAATTTTGCAAGTCAGAAAAAGGCGAAAAATCAGCAAGCACATTACATCAAATACGTTGAATAACTAATTAAGGTGATAATAAATACACACGCAACACACAATATACACACAAACAAACAAAGTTACTATTAGTAAGCAGGATGTTGGTCAAAACAATTATTTAGATTATTAATAAAGATTTAGAAGTTTGTCTTTAAACTTTGAAGCAGCGAAAGCTCAACGATTTTATAGATTCATCAACATTGTTCCAAACTTTGGGGCCAAGATAACTTATGTTAAATTTTCCATAATTTGTACGAATCTTTGGAAATGAGAAGGTGGATTTAGATGCAAGGCGAGTCCTGTACTTACGCTTACTGCTAGTAGCTTGAAAGAAAGTGTAAAAAACGTTAGGAAGATTGCCCATAGAATACTGGTGCATAAAGGATACAGTATAAAAAGTAATTATATCATGAAGTTTTAGAAGTTTAAGCTGACTAAAAAGCGGACTGGTATGGGCATCAAATTTTGAAAAAGTAATTATACGAATTGCTTTCTTTTGTAAGATTTCTAGAGGTTTGATATTGGATTTGTAGGTACTCCCCCATACCAGGCAGCTATAAGTGAGGAATGGATAATTGATGGCATAGTACAGCAGGAGTAAATTTTAGTGTCAACAAAATGTCTAAGTTTGCATAGGATGCCTATACTCCTTGATAGTTTTTTGGAGACATGAAAAACATGGTCTTTCCAGTTCAAGTGACAATCCAGTATGACTCCTAGGTATTTTATACTTTTAGACTCTTTTATAATTTTATTGTTAATGATTATATTTATGGGGGCAGTAACTTTCTTTTGTGGAGGATGAAATAAAACAAAGTTAGCTTTGCCTATATTTAAAGACAGCTTGTTTGCACAAAGCCAGTCATTGACCTTACATAATTCATTATTGACTGTTGTCTCAAGTGTTTGTAGATTTGTATGAGAGAAGAATAGGTTTGAGTCATCAGCAAAGAGGTGAAAATTGAAAGCTGAAGAATATTGATTGAAAGGATTTTCAATATTTTCCGTGGACACTTTACATGTACAAATGTATATACACTGTTTGTTAGTCATTTTTGCATATTTGCTGTCATTTTAAGCATCCCGCATGGCCGAGAGGTTCGTTAGTTCATATAAAAATCGGTGGAAATAGCTCTTTCCGGCCCGGAAAAACAAAAGTAAAGTCTTACCGTGACACAGCCCCTTTAACAACACTAGGAACTATTTGAGGAATTAGCAGAGAAGATGACAAGCAAATGGACAGCTAATATTCTTTGGAAAGCTAAGGAGAGGAGCTTGAGTAGAAAATCTCGCTGATACTTGTGCTCTGTGAATAATACACCATTTCTATTGTTCATATGGCTTTGTTTACAGTTGACCCCAGATTCCCGGCTGTTGCATTACATTTTTTTCTTGTTTCTCTGCTCGAAATATCCTTAATATCATTCAATTTGTCTATTTCATGGCAATATTCTTTGAAAATAGCAAGAAAAATAACCTGTTACCCAGTTCTGTACTATGTGAAATCCCTCCCCCACTATGTTTTAGAACTACAAGTTTGTTTACTGGAGAGCCAAGTCAAACAAGAGTTAACAATGTTCGTGGTCATTCTGTTTTGGGTTCTTTTGGGTTTTCAAGCCTTCCATTAAGGTCTGTTTGTGAAATTTTTGTTTATCATTGCCTGATATGCTCATTCCGGCTGAACTCTTTTTTTTTTTTTCTTTTTTTTTTTTAAACATTAGCCCTTTCTAATAAAAAAATTACTCAATGCTAGTGCACTTCACATAGGAACATTGTTTACGTACTTAAGTTCTCACACCTTCACTTATTATTAATGGTTCCAACCTGCTGCCCCAGACAAAAAACAACAACAATATATGTGGGGTAAGGGGATGAGTATGAAGTACTCCAGGAAAAGTAGTAAATAGAAACCAACACAACACCCCTGAGGGTCCTAATCCCCCAGGGCCCTGGGCCTGATTCCCCACCAATGCATCTGGGGGTAGCAATACCCATGCATTGTCTCAACTGATAAGGGGTAGTAATCCCCATGGGACAGTGAAATGGACATCACATTGAGTCTATGGAAGAAAGGGTGACCAAATGAGCACTTCATCACCTCAAAATACATTGGAAATGTATTATCTGAAAGCGAAACAGAGTTACTACACAGACAACTCAATTTCAATTGTTCACTATCTTTCCAAAATCCTCACATGTCTCAAGCTTTTCCTGTAGCTAATACGGATACAATGCGATTTGCTTCGGATTCCCAAAAGATAGAACTTTGTTGATATTAGTGTCATACATGTACAAAGTTTGTTGATGAAATATCTTGCAGTACAGTAGCTCGTATTGCAACTTAACTCAATTATGTTTCATAAATGTAATAAGAGAAAAACACTGCATGTACTATTGTGACAAGCTAAATATATCTAGTGGTAAAAGCTAACAATGAATGAATTGTTAACTTACAGTACATGTTTACAAATTATAACAAAGAATAACTATTTATAATAATAGAATTAACAAATGCTTGGTAACTGAAATGCTCTGAAAACCAAATATTCAAAGGAATTGGCCATTGTTCCAATTTTATGATTTTCTAATTCATTCTTCCTGATTCTAAATGAACTTTCTTGATTTTCTATTTCCCAATTCCAAGTAGAGACATTGTTGTTAGTTGACAAGTATCATTTGGCTCTCCCAAGGTAAGGTATACAGTTAATTTTGAAACCTTATGTTTGTTACAGTTTAATATCTGTGTTCTGTAATCTATCTGTAGATGTTAAAATATGTGAGTACACGTACTGTAGTCAAGTAATAATGAACTCTGCTTAAATGTGAACAGTCTGAAAATTTTTGAGGAGTTGAAATTTCAGACTTATTTTAAAGAATATATGATAGAGACAAGAGTCTTTTGAATCTGGATGAAAATCTATCTAGTTAAGTCAAGTGCTTTATCATACTTGCACTTCCATCCCCTTCACAGTATAGTCCATGCATTTATGCTGATTGCAGTAGGCTTACATTGTACAGTGTATGTGTAATAATGTTTAGGGCAGTTAATAATAATGTATTTTAATAATGCTCTGTCATTTGTAGGTCAAAACAAAAATCACCTCCAAGGAAAAAGAAACGAAGGCATACACCCTCCTCCTCATCAAGTTCAGAATCTGAAAGTGAAACAAGGTAGTGTACACTATGTGTTACATGGCCCTTTGCGCTTTAATTAGTGTTGAGGTAAATCTTAGTTTTAAAGGTTTATACACTGTATGTGTATCTGTTCTGGTTTATCATCAATCAAGAGTTTTTTCTACAACTCTGGTTAGTTAGTTTGTGTCAGAGTAGAGTACAATGTACAACACAATAACACACATAATTATGCTACACCTAAACACGAATTAGGCTCAAATGTTATCCAGAGTGACTTTCTTTATACATGTAAACCAGTCATCAATAAACCTCTCTTTAATTCACAATGTTGCTGCTGATTATGATGACTAAAGGCTCATCTGCACAGACTGTGTTAGTCTCATTCTGAAGTTAAATATTCGAAAATACCAGCAAGAAGGTGTAGAAGTCGCAACTACAACAATACACAAAGCTGTGAATAGCTCATCTCTGCTGGTATTTATGAATGTTTAACACCAAGAGATAGTTATCACGTACAGAGCTAGTTTATCTGGTATTTATGAATGTTTAACACCAAGAGATAGTTATCACGTACAGAGCTAGTTTATCTGGTATTTATGAATGTTTAACACCAAGAGATAGTTATCACGTACAGAGCTAGTTTATCTGGTATTTATGAATGTTTAACACCAAGAGATAGTTATCACGTACAGAGCTAGTTTATCTGGTATTTATGAATGTTTAACACCAAGAGATAGTTATCACGTACAGAGCTAGTTTATCTGGTATTTATGAATGTTTAACACCAAGAGATAGTTATCACGTACAGAGCTAGTTTATCTGGTATCTATGAATGTTTAACACCAAGAGATAGTTATCATGTACAGAGCTAGTTTATCTGGTATTTATGAATGTTTAACACCAAGAGATAGTTATCACGTACAGAGCTAGTTTTCGAATACGAAACTGGGTTATTGTTGAGGACAAGGAGTAAAGTAAACAAAATGATACCTGGGGCAGCATCCTTTCCCTTCTCAATTATAGTAGCTAATACAAAGAAGGAAAGCCGAAACTCTGCTGGCTATTGTATCAAGCTGCTTTCTTGAATAATAGATATTGATGAATTGTAATGGCCTCATATTGGTAGTCTTGAGGGTGATGGCTGGATCAATGTATTTATTGTGCCAAACCAAAACAAGTTTGGCAAATACACCACCATTTTATTTGACATAGTTCCAGGCTGTTCATGTAGCAGAGGATTGAACTTGTGAGCTCCTTTACAACATACTGGTACTAGCTTGTCTATCTACATGTACGTACACTGGAGATTACCAATTCTTCCATAAACAAGGGACTCAGCAGTCAGATTTTGTTCATTTGATTTCATGGACTGCAAATTACATGTACATGTAGGTGCAAAAGCAAAGTTCAAAGCTAAATATATTTTGTAAATTCAAATTCAACACTGAAAAATGTTGATATGTAAAAGACGTTATTTAAAAAATATGGCATGTATCTATGCATTTGTAAAAGGAACACAAATGTATTATAATTATATAACTGATGATAACACTGTGAAAATGGCATCCCTTTGCCTTCCCTTCCCTGTTTTCTTTATCTAACTGTGATTTTGGATTTGTTCTCAACAGTTCTGACAGCTCTTCAGAGGAAGATGTGTCCCACAGAAAGCGTGAGAGGAAACTGAAAGATAAAAAACGGTCTAGAGCCAGGTACCCCCATCATGGTGTTAAACTTAGGTTAAATTTAATATGTTATGAACTGTAATAATCAGTAATCATGATGCTTTCCCATTTCAGAACTACAGAGATGGCAAAAGGATGAAATGACGTGTTACCTGTGATACATTATAAAGTCAGACATCTCAAGTTACGACATGGTGCAGGGCTGTCATTAGCTGGCGATTATTGCCAGTAGCTGGCGATTATTGCCAGTAGCTATATAATTATGATGATGATCACCAGCTACTTAATGGCAAACTTCAAGCCACAGTTTTGGTTTATGGCACAGAAAGACTGGCTATTTTATACAGTTTTCCAGCAACTTAAAAACCTAATGGCAGCCCTGTGGTGTAAATTCCACTTGTACTTGAGGCTATGTCTAACTAAGAATGTACAAGTTCTTGATTTTTGTACTGCAGTGGGATAACCATTCATCAAATCGCTTGTCTAGATGTTTTCCTTTTTCTTTGCCGTTATTAAGATCCCATGTTTTTGTAGGTCTGTATCCAAAAGTCCTGTCCAAAAGTCACACAAGAGCAGAGGAGAAAGAAAGGAGAAAGAAAGGTATACCTATCCTATGCAGCTATTAACAATGGAATAGTGTGATTTTAAAACAGGGATTGTAGTTCATTTGGTTTTGAACCAGATGTGATTTTTAGGCACATCTGTACCAAAAAACACACACACTGAATTTTAACAGGACCTGAACAAACCTTAGGGGCTGACCAAAGTCAGGACTTGGCTAAACCACAGATGGAATCAAAATGTAACATGTTGGTTTTTGAGGAGGAAAGTAAACCAGAGTACCTGGAGAAAAGGGTGAAGCACCAATAAACTCAACTTACAAGTTACCAACTTTAACCCTACTTGTGCCACCCCAGCTTCCCCCATCAAAACTCAGATCGGCACCTGCCAGTTTAGGGTAATTATAGCTAGATAAGGCCATCCCTATTTTTTTTCCATTTCTCATTGGTGGGGTTTTCAAAAATTGGGTCGGTCGTGTGAGAAAAAAAATAATAATAAAAAAGCGTGGATAGACTGGAACTAATAAGGCGTGGTTGCACAGGCAAGGTTACAAACCAACATGGACGACAAAACCATCGATGTCGTCGTCCGTATACGCTACAAACATGGAATTACAAATAAAGGCAGTAGACAATTCCTGAGTGTTTTTTTCTCTAGGGTTTCTTCACCCCCCACCCCTTCCCCCAATTTATTTTTATTTTTACAAAAAGCCACAAAAATGGGTTGGTCGGACGATGAGAAACGGAAAAAAATTGGGATGGCCTAACTAAATGAGCTGTGATTGGTCAGTTTGCAGTCCATAACTTCCCATATGGACCACAAAATTGAAAGCTGTTCTGAATTTGAATCACAATTTATTACTAATACTCACTTTCTTGGTCTGTTTCACACTTGGGGAAAAACTTGGACCATCACTTATGTTGTGGACCTTGTGCTCGTTTATTCAGGTGTATTTTTTTTTTAGGTCCTTATCACAGAGTCCTGCCAGAAAACCACAAAAGCAAAATAGAGGACGAGACAGAAAACAGAAAGAAAAGTAGGACTGCTACCTGAGAAATACCTGATAAATTAACTCTTGTAAATAATCTGCAGAGGTTTAATTATAAAGTGATTGCCATCAGCCTAATCCTGTCTTGTACTGTTTCTCCTAACGACAGCGTGAACGTCTTCCGTTATTACTACAAATAGCTTTGTTAACGTTATTGAAACGCGTATGTTCAGTTCCTGGTATGTGTTTTTATATCAGTTTTCACATGCAGGTCCGTTATCAATGTCAAGTGATGCAATTCATGTCCTGTGTGTCATCCTTAGGTTGAAAGAGCGTCCACAAAGCATAAGCCCTGAAACAAAACCCAAGAAGAAAAGTAAGAGGCATCCAGATACTCCTACCCCAAGCCCTCCACGACGTCGCTCTGGCAGCCCCGGGCACAAAAAATCAAAAGACATCCAAGTTACCCTCCAGAGGTACGTACATACATGTATTGTACGTGATTTGAGTAAGTGGAAAACGAGGACACTGAAAGATCTCCTGATACTCCATCATTGTTTCTGTCAGTAGTTGCAAGTATATTCTCCCTGTACAAGGCTGATTGATATGATATGATTGATATACTCTGATAAAAGGCTAGTGCTCAAACTGTCAGCTGCACCCACATTTAGATTCCATCAGTGGTTAGGATACCATTGTCAACTGTTAGTTGATAAAACCAATGATGCCCAATGCCAACTTAAATACAAATATGTTATTACTACTTGCCCATACATCTCTCATTATATTTGTGCAGGTTGGCTGGTGTCAGTCCATCCAGACAACAAACTCCACAACCTTTGAAAGATAAACTAAAACAGAAAAGACGGAGTCCAAGTCCTCAAGAGGAAAGGAAGTCAAGGCGGCGAAGATCGAGTTCAGATAAAGAATCTCCTTCAAGGAGGAAAAAGACTAGGCATGAAGAAAGCGAGGAAAGGTCTCCTGTTGGCAGAGACAGTCTGAACAAGAAATCGGATTACCAGCTATCGGACGAGAGGTCACAAGAACAAATAAGGAGGGAGTTTGGAGACAGGGGACCTCGGGAGGGGTACAGACATAGATCTAGTTATTCGGAGGATGACATGAGAAACCAGTCAACGGGAAGAAGAGGCACCCAGGATTATTCAGTAGAAAGAGAAGAGACTTCAAGATCTCGTTCATCAAAAGGGAGAAGAAGTGATGACCCTAAATCACGCTCACCTGTATATCAATCTCAGTCTACAAGAAGGAGGGATTTGAGAGAGCATGAGGAGGAGCACAGACAACGACGAAGGAGTCCTGATGTGCCAAGAAGATATGAAAGAAAGCACCAGGAGAGTCCATCTCGAGATAAGTTGTCTATGCATCGACAGTCTGCATCGCCAGAAAGAAGCCACTACAGACAGGAGGAATCTTACAAGAGACAAGAATCCCTTAGAAATGCTTCATTTCGTGATAAGCGTGCCAGGAATCAGGAATCTCCTCACGAAGAGACAAGAAACAGGGAACAGGAATTAACTTCAAACAAACGTCCTAATAAAAGTCCTGAAAGGAGACTTCAGTCCCCCTCCCTGCCCAGAGAAGAAAAGATTCCTTCACCCCCTGTGAGAAGGCCTAACGGTGAGCAAACGACTGAGGAACAGGCAACAAAAGCTGCAAAGCCCAAAAGACGGGAGGCCGAATCCTCATCCAGTTCCAGTGAGAGTTCAGCAAACTCTTCTAGTGAATCTCCAAGCTCAGAGTCGGACTCAGAGTCGGACTCCGAAAGTGGTTCCTCCTCTGACAGTGCTGATGAGAAAACTGAGGGATCGGTAAGTAAGACATCCAAAGCAACTGAACCATCTAAAATGAGAGGTCAGCATCCTCCCTCAAGCAGGGAAAGAGAGCAAGATGGCGTGGGCAGACAACGAAATCAGGGAAGACAATCTAGCCCCTCTCAAAGGAGACAGGTGATACCCTACGATCAAAACAATTCCTCACCTTTGAGGCGACGGAAACAACGAAGCCCAAGCAGAAGTCCCTCAACACCACCAAGAAGAAGGTCAAGGCCACGTAGCCCAAGAAACAGCCCCTCATCACAAGCAATAAAGTGGTCCAGGGGTAGTCCTCCTTCACCCAGAAGATCGCCAAGACAAGAGAGTCCCAGATATGCTCCTTCTCCACCTAGGCAAAAGCAACGAAGCCAACGGAATAGTCCCTCACCTCAATCAAGGAGGTATCAGCAGCAAAGAAACCCCTCCTCTCCACCCAGGAGACGAGCACTGCCAAGACAAAGCAGAAGTCCTTCACCTTCCAGGAGACGAGAAAGCTACAGCAGCTCACCTTCAAAGAGAATTTCTAAACGTCACGCAAGCAGAAGCACTTCACCAGTCACGAAGCAGACAAAGGCTCGTAGAGGAAGCCATAGCCCTCCACCACCTAGAAGGCAAGTAAAGGCAAGAAGTCGTAGTCCTCCACCACCCAGGAGGCAAGTAAAGGCAAGAAGCCCCAGTGATAGCCCTCCACCACCCAGGAGGCAAGTAAAAACAAGAAGCCCCAGTGATAGCCCTCCACCATCCAGGAGGCAAGTAAAGGCAAGAAGCCCCAGTCGTAGCCCTCCACCACCCAGGAGGAAAGTAAAGGCAAGAAGCCCCAGTGATAGTCCTCCACCACCCAGGAGGCAAGTAAAGGCAAGAAGCCACAGTGATAGCCCTCCACCACCCAGGAGGCAAGTAAAGGCAATAAGCCCCAGTGGTAGCCCTCCACCACCCAGGAGGAAGCGTAATCAAAGTCCAAGTCCTCCTAGACGGTCAAGGCCGAGAAGTAGTCCACAAAGACGAAATGCCAGTTCTAGCCGTTCACCATCACCACGAAGACAAAGACCGAAAAGCCAGTCACCCCCAAGAAGGCAGCAACAACGGCGATCAGCTAGCCCTAAGCCATACTCGCCTCGCAGGAATCCCGTGCGGCAAAGGTCCGAGAGTCATAGCCCAAGAAGGAGGACGCCATCACCAAGAATTGCGTCCAGGTCATCACGTAGGAGTGCTTCTCCTGCAAGGCATTTGGAACACCAGAGCACTGCTCAGGAGCAGACGCACAGGTCCCCACTTGGATCCCCAGATGAACGTGAAAAAGAGCAAATTAGAAGAACGAGTCCATCTGGCAGTCCACCAAGACAGAGGAGCAGAAGTCCTCTTAAACAAAGGTATTTGAGCTATACTAGGTGGTGTGTAAAAGTCTCTGCTGTTCAAGTACCCCTCTTTATTACTTAAGAGTATATATATATGTATATGTATATGTCTACGCATATATGTATATAATGTCCAAATGTCTTCAGGCCAACAGCTAGTCCAGCCAAGAGGATCAATAAAATTGATTCCAAGTTCTTGTCCACAGTAATTGTTATAAAATATATGTGGTGTGGACTAAGGGCTATAAGTGTATTTTTCTCTAGCAGGATGTAGGTATCCACTCTTACAAATGTAGTTTCCACGTATTTTGCCTTTATATATTGTGGAATTGTGTACCTTATGGTATTTCAGCATTTTGAAAGTCCTCTTCCTCACCAAAGCGCTCTTTTTTCATTCCTTTTTAAACCTCCATCCCACTTTGTTCATGTGCAGACTGCCACAAAATCCGCCTGAGCCCGAACCAACAGCCGACACAAAGGTCGCCGAGGACAACAGCATCAAACCAGAGAAAGCGAGCCCACAGAAAAAATCCGAGAGCGAGAGCTCGGACAGCAGTGACAGTAGTTCTAGTGACTCCAGCGATGACAGTGACTCCAGCGACAGCAGTGAAGAATCCAGCGACGAATCAGGAACTGAGAGCAGCAGTAGTTGAAGTGACAGTACCAAGCGATAGAATACTCATTTGAGATACAGATCTCTGCACATCTGCAGTCGATTCCACTGCGCTTATTAGACTGCTTTAAATAGTACCACTTGTGGCGGAAAAGGGGATAATGAAGTGTAGTGATACAGTGCTGGTCCGTTTTGCTCAAATGTGTTATTGCACCTATTTTTAAACTCACTTTGGAAAGGTTTAAAAAAAAGAATTTTCAGTTGTGCTATGCATCAAAACATTTTCAGAACTGTCCTAATGACAAAGGATTATAGTGTGACTCTAAGAATGCAACAATTACAGCTCGGTGCCCCTTTTGTCATTGTATCTTGTAAATATCACACTTTTGACTCGAGAATACTAACTTCGATAATTTTGACTCGAGTTCCATGAAACATCGGGCCTTTTGATGAAATATTCAAAATGGCGTCCGAGGACCGGGCCCTGAGCAGTCGTGAACTTGTATAGCGTCGAACGCCAGTGAATGTAGATGTGATTTAATAAGTTCAATAAGTGAGCAAAGTAACGTTCCTAATTGATGAACTTCGATAATTTCGTAGGTTTTCCGTATGTCTTCACGCATTTATAAGCACCATTTTCTACTGTTTTGAGCGTCTGTTGGCAAGGTGGAGTTGAAAGAAGCTGTTGTTCATACCATTAAAAAATAGTAGTTACAAAGTGGTAATGGGACGAACATTGTATCGTATTTTCTAACCGTTACAATTCAGGTTCTCCTCAGTTTCAGGTGAAAGTACCTGTTTGGATCGTTAAACTATTGGACGACGACAGATAACGAAGTCGAACAACCTTTCCAACTCCCTCCTTTTAAGTCAAAAGACCACAATTGAAACTACCTTTCCAACCGATGTGGAAAGCTAATAGGCGCTACGTACCTTTATGTATACGTTCAGTAAAACTTTAACATACCGTACTTGTAGCTGTGGCTTGGCGCAGGAAAAAGTAAAGAATGTGTAGTGTCTCCAAAAATGTACTTAAAAGAAAGTATTACAGTGTTTAAATAAATATTGTAGCATCTTAAGAATGTTGTAATGTTTACTTATAAGGGCTCTGTGGTGCCTCACTGGTCGATACAAACGAATAATCTCCTTTTCCCTAAAAACCGATTTGCGTATGGTCACAGAGCTGCACGGTGATAGGCAGCGCTTTCTGTGTTCTGTCACTGCGTTACGATGCACAGAAAACGTTTATATTGTATATTCTCCATCAAACAACAGTGTAGGAGAGCCGCGAACCAGTGGTGTTTATTGTGAGATACGAGGTTAGGTTACAGGTAACGTAACTAGTTCCTTCGTATACAACGTCTATGTAAGCTTGATCAGCCGATTGTAAGTAAATGATTTATAAATATACATGACGAGAGGTCGTATTAATTATACGTGAAAATATGGGAATTTTGGACCCGGCAACAACGGGTCAAGTTAGAAACTGGTTAGCGTCAAGTGATATGCAAATGTTTTCGCTAAGCTTATAAGCAGTGAACAACTTCTAAGGGAGTAGCGCGAAGCGCTAATTACGAATGCCCAATATAAACACATTTACCTCTGGTCCGGCTTTTCCTTATTCTTTTTTTAGTAGCACGGAACCTCTCGAGATCCGTATTCTGATTGCACCCTTGTTTTTGTACTGCACTTTCTAAAGGTTAGGGTGTTTTCTATTGTTGGGTAGGCCAATACTGTCTAGAATCCACCCGACCCATTTCACATTGTCGCATTGTGAATAAGTTTCTAGCCGACCCATCGGAGACGCAAGTCTCAAATTGTGTTGCAGACAACGTGTTCAATTGATATTTCGGTTAGATAGTGCAACTGAAGGTACCCTAAAACATTGCAGGCAACATGTTCAATTGATATTTCGGTTAGATAGTGCAACTGAAGGTACCCTAAAACATTGCAGGCACTGACTATTTCAGATGTGGACCGGTGTACCAGCGATTTCGCCCCCCCGTGAATTCGCCCCCCGGGGGGCGAAATCGCTAGTGAATTCGCCCCCCCCCCTTTCTCGCCCCCCTCTAGTGATTTCGCCCCCCCCCCCCCCCCCCCCCCCCCCCCCCCTCCCCTTCAACCTTTTAAAAGGTTATGAATACATGTTTTCCTTATTATCGACTACTGTAATGTTATTGGACGTGGAGAATAGTACGGCAAAAAGCTATCAGTAATGTGTATAAAGGCATGTAATTCAATTTTATTTTAAAATTCACACTTCACTTTCCTTCGACAAAATTCGTTACGGTAAACGTAAAGCTACGGTAAACGCTGCAATTTTCATTCGCGCGAGCAGTGCAACAAGAAACTCGACACTGAGGGATTCTGCAATCTTCGTCAATCTTCGAACGATTAGTTGTTAGTATTTCTTGCCTGAAGCCAACATGTAGATGATGTAATTATTGTGGACACTTAAAGGTTTTGACAACCCGTAAATCCGCCTACTTTGAAACGGACTTTGCCGAATAAAGGAAGTGTTACCGACTCGCGTGAAAACGTCCTGAATAAACAAGCAGCAATGAACTAATCAGGATCTAAAACGGCGGGAAGTTTTAAAACATACTTTAGCTTGTAGCGAGTGGAACTCATATTTGGAAACAACTCCCAAATAGTCTGATGATTTTTTCATGCATGAAAACCATAATGAAGTTGTCGTAATTATCATGCTATGTAAGATTTTGATAACCCGTTAATGCTCGCGTCGATCCATCTATTTCGAAAGAACTTTGAAGGAGCGTTACCGACTCGCGTGCTTTGTTCTATGGTCTTCTATTTCAATTGAGCTAACGGCGCTTGTTAATTCGGTAATTAGATCAGTTCTAACTAGGAAAACCTTTCTGGATAAACAGCTTATTGACTAATGAGAAGATAAAACGGCGGTAAGTTTTGCAGTACAGCTCTAGCAGTACAATTAATTCAAATCCGGGAAGAATTTGAAATGACTTTCCGAAGAAAAGGAGTGTTACCGACTCGCGTAGTTTTGTAGTCAGTAGTAGTAGGGGTCTTACACTTCATTTTATTAAAAAATACTTTAGATTTATTTAAAAAAAAAACTTTTTATTCAGTGCGTTGACATCTACTGCCTCTATTTTCCGAGGCGGGGCGTTTTCAATAAGAATTACGAGTACAATTCACTAGCGATTTCGCCCCCCCCCCTAGGGGGGGGCGAATTCACTGAAGGGGGGCGAATTCACTAGCGATCTCGCCCCGGGGAGGGCGAATTCACTAGCGATCTCGCCCCGGGGGGGCGAATTCACTAGCGATTTCGCCCCGGGGGGGCGAATTCACTGGGGGGGGCGAAATCGCTGTGACACCGGGACACTTTTTTGAAACGGGTGTATAAAGCCTCGCCTTGTTCAATAAGTCTAGTCTTGTCAACTAGACACGCAAGTTCGCTGCTACGCCCCAGACCCCCTCCCCGCAGCGATGAATCACTTTACTCTCACTGGGAGCTACCCGCGCTCTGCTGCCTCTGGCTGATCCCTCCCATAACTTAGTATCACCCCCTTAGTATCACCCCCTTAGTATCACCCCCTTAGTATCACCCCCTTAGTATCACCCTTGGCATTCATTTGTTTGCGGATGCTCTCGGTGAGAATATGTAAATGAGACGTAAAATATTCATTTCTATTATTTTCCCTCTTGAATTATTAATGTATTTTGAACGGCCTATACAATCTTGAGCCGGAGGCGAAATATTCAGCCAATATTACACGGACGTGAATGTTTGAAACTACTTGTGAAATGAAACTATAATATTAAGCAATTATTGGACGAGGCTGAGCAAATTATGATTAATTGTCTGTGGCGAGCTTCAGTTATTTGCCGATGTCGAAGGCAGAGGCAAATAACTGGTAGCGAGAGACAGACAATTCATCATATTTTGCGATAGCCGCAGTTGCAATAATTGTTTTATTATTATTTGCGCGCATTTATCTGCAGGTAAATCAACCAATCAAAATTTGGGATACTTAGGAACTGAATAATAAAACAAAATATGAAATTGATGGATTAGAGGTCTGCTCTACAGCGTTTGTGTCACGCACATGCGCAGTGTACTAAAAGGTCACGTGTGAGACGGTCTATGCATCGATATTTTCACCAGACCGGGACAGGGGAAGTCGGTGATCGGTTGTGAGACCTAGATACAGAACTGATGATTAAAACTTCATTGTCGTATCAGAGATAAAGACTGATGTTTTATTATTTATTTCAAGATTCGCGCTGTGAGTAGCCTGATTTTCAGACGGTACGAGCGGACGCCCTCTAACCGTCTTAAAATCAGGCTTACCCTGTGAGGGGCAGATGAAAAATACAATAGGATGCGAGTCACCCTAACCTAACCCTAATATAAACCTTAAAAACCCAACCCAAAATTACCCGTAGTCAGAAGAACTAACAAAGATTAATAATAAATAGAAGAAATGAAGTAATCAATATAATAGATCACTCCCGATATATCGGTCACCCCGGCCGAGCCAGCACAGATGCCAATGCCAGGCTCAGACGAGAACCATTATCTCATGAGCTCCACATGGGCACGCCCACCGGGGAATAACACCCACCGGGGAACCACACACCGAGGAACCACACACACCGGGAAACTATACACATCCAAAATTGGCTATTATCTAAAATTTACAAATACGCGACGACGCTTAGGGCAAACTAATTTCTAGGAGCGAATATTATCTCCATCAAAAATATTCGTAAATCTGTTAGAGCGATTTTACTATAGCCGTGAAAGAGAGATTAGCCCCTAATTCCATTGTTTTCTTTTGTCTATTAGATACTGACTATTAATTATTAGCAAAACCACTCTAGTACCTTATTCTTACTAATTTGGAAAAAATCGCGAAAATTTATACTCGCGAAAAAAAGAGCGCGAAAAAAAGAGCGCGAAAATTAAACACGCGAAATTTAATTCCATATTATATAAGAAAACAATACATTAATTTTAAATGTTGTGAGTCACCGGCTTGCTGGTAATTGTTCTGAATTAAAACCGTCACTTTCTGTCCTTGAAAATATATCTTTCTGGTCTTGTTTTCGACTAGCACTCTTCCTCTGATTCACTCAGTTATCTTCAGCTAGTAAATCAGCTAGTAAATCAGCTCGTAAACTTAAGTAATCAGTAAACGGAGCCCTCGGATCAGACTTTGAGAGATTAAAGCAATGGCAAAATCGCGAAATTAAATACACTTTTGTTCACTTTTTTTCTGGAATCGCTTAAATTAATACTCGCGAAATACAGCTCCCGAATTTTCGCGAAATTAAGTACTCACGAAAATTAGTAAGAATAAAGTATAAAAGAAAGAGCTGCTTTTTTAATGTAGAAAGCGACTGTTGAGCTTTAAGAGCGTCGGGAATAGCGTTCCATAAGTTGGCAATTCTGACGAAGAAAGAATCTATAGAGGCAGGTCCTTGGCACGGCGACAATGATGACGCCTTCTGGAGCCTGATCTACACTTGCAGAAGAAAACCAAGTCTAGATATGCTGACCAGTAACCATTAAGCACTGATGTTTTATTAATAATCATCATTATTTAAATAATAGATACAGAATGAGTGGCCGTGCTTTATGGGATTTACGGCTTTCAGCCAATCCAAGCGCGCGTACTATCTATGTTAAGAGGATTTGTGACAAACACTAAATATTGAATAGTGTTCAATCAATGGTTAGGAAACCCGGCAAACTTCAAAGGGACCAACAAAGGCGCTGCGATTTTGGTTGGAAAGGGGTAAGACAAAAGATTGTGCACGGTCATAGCTAATTAATTAGCGTCCCCTTAACGACTGAACCCACGATACTATTGGCTGATTGATTAACATATTCCAATATCTATTGTGTTTTGTGCACGGTCATAGCTAATTAATTAGCGTGCCCTTAACGACTGAACCCACGATACTATTGGCTGATTGATTAACATATTCCAATATCTATTGTGTTTTGTGCACGGTCATAGCTAATTAATTAGCGTGCCCTTAACGACTGAACCCACGATACTATTGGCTGATTGATTAACATATTCCAATATCTATTGTGTTTTGTGCACGGTCATAGCTAATTAATTAGCGTCCCCTTAACGACTGAACCCACGATACTATTGGCTGATTAACATATTCCAATATCTATTGTGTTTTGTGCACGGTTACGGTTGACGAAAGCGAATAAAGATCTAAATAAACAAAGGTCGCCGAGTTTCATAACCATTAATTATGCCGTTCAACAATAGGCCATTACAATCACGTGCTGATATAATACTTCATTAACAAATGAATTGCGCTCGTATTCCCATGGGAAAGGCTTTACTGCATGGCAGGAGTCCATTACCAGGAGCGTTCCTCTGTTATGGGTTGGGTCCCCAGCACAGAGGTAGATGATGCTATTTTTAGATTCGAAATTCCCGCGAAAAGAGGTTGCCGCCATGTTGGTGTCCTTAAACAATAGATTCCTCGTTAGCTTCTTTTGTTGGGGCACCAACATTTGAATCTCTGGGGATTGAGTGAAAACCAGCAATTCGAATTCCCGCGTTGAAAGTGAGAAGAATGATAATGAGAAGTGACGTTAGCTATCTGATTGGCTAAGAATAGCCTACCTTTGTTCTTTTTCGCGTGAAACGCAATGCTAAAAATAGCATCATCTACCTCTGTGCTGGGGTACAGACACAGTGGGGAAGATGGACGCTCCTGGTAATGGGCTCCTGTGCATGGCAAACAAACTTCTAAACGCTGTTTCAGAAAGATCAATAATCGACTGGAAATGGAAAATAGCATTTTATACAAATAGTTTTTGCTAATAACTATACCGATCTCGTACAAGTATCTTTAAATAAATGTTTTGCTAAGCAACACAACCACGTGATTACATTGCTGCAAAAGGCCCAATAAATCTAAAGAAATCAGTGCTACATGTGACATCGAGTTTCATGTACATGCGATTTTATAGTTCCTTTGTCTTCAGTTCTACACAGCTGTGAAGTGGTTCTGGAACTGTATTTGAATGACGACGGCTTTTGTCTTGAGGCACTCGCAAGTAACCAGAGCCATATTGCTTCATTAGAAACATCTCCCAGTCACAGGGAACAGGCATAAACCAACCCTCAAACTCCATCTTACAAAGGGGAAAAATACCTTTATGGGATCGAGGGATAGAAATATCCAGCGCTAAACCACCGACCCAATTACACCTGTTTCGCAAACACTTTTTATAGCAACTACCTTTGTCCTGAAGTCTCAGAAATCGAAAGCCATCCAAGATGGTACTAGATTCCAACGCTGCAAAGTCAGATGATTCCGTACTGCCTAACAAGGACATATCCGATGGAATTACCTGCAAGGCGTACTTCACAAAGCTACCGGCATCGTCCAAGTGGATACCAATATCAATGCCAACGTTCCAAGGGACACATCCCCGGTGCCGTACTGCCCCCAAGAGCGAATTGCCAGTTAACCAATAACGAATCCCGTACTTAGAGGAAATAGAGTCAACCACTTTAAGCATGCGAATTGTCACAAGTTGGGCTTGACGGAGGGAGCTATTGACAAACGAGCGAATATCTGGGCATTCAAAGCCTTCATCTCTTAAGTCACAGAAGGCTAGCGAGTTATAAACAATCGGGCACATTTCTCCACCTTCCATAAAGAGATCACATCCCTCAAGCTCCCGAATAGGACTGTACACTATTCTGATTGTTGGAACAATCACTCTTTCTTTCATTGCCTTTTTGAACTTTTCAGATGATTGAACATTGTCGTTACCCAAAACGCGCTGTCGACGTTCAGTTCTTCTAAAAATGTGCGCGATCACTAGGAGTACTGTGAGAACTAGAAAGGTTTTCAAGAGAGCCGTTCTACGGGACAGCTTGCCTGAGGCCATTTTGTAAACGATGCCGTCGAACTGATCTAATTTCAAATACGAGTTTTGCTGTGACAATGTGTTATCAGCTTTATCGCTTCGTAATCTAAAATATTATTTAATTTCAGATTCAGTGAGAGTTCATCACCCAGCTGAACAAACACCGCGATTCATTGCTTGACCTTCATGCTAATAAATTTCTAATACAGGTGCTCTTGGGGTTCTAAATAGGCCTTTAGCGGAACAGTCACGGCTGATATATCACTTCAATAACCAATGAATCCATGGGAAAGGCTTTACTGTATGGCAAACAAACTACAAAAACGCTGTTTTAGAAAGATCGACAATCGACTGGGGGTGGAAAATAGCATTTACAAACAGATTTCGCTGTAACACTACCTCGGATTTTTGCCATACAGCCTTGGGTTAGGTTAGGGTTTAGGGTTAGGGTGCGAAACAACGTGCGAAAAGCCCATTCCATGCAGCCACCTTGGTTTCGAGTAACTCACCGTAATCTGGACGCTTTGGGTAACTTTATTGAAATGTTTTTGTTTTGTTTTAGCCAATCAGAATTAGTGATTTTAAATGAGTTTGACAAGAGAAAGTATAAATCTAGACTGCGAACAGTCCCTTTATTTTTTCTTGGTCTCTAGTCACGAAAAACTTGAAAAACGATGTTTTGGCCGAGCGCGGATTGGGCGCGAACTAAATCCCCGGAGTCTAGGGCAAAACATCGTTTTTTCCGAGTTTTTCGTGACTAGAGACCAAGAAAAATAAAGGGACTGTTCGCAGTCTAGCGCGAACGAAATCCTCCTACCCGGGGATTTCCGGTTCGCGCCCAATCCGCGCTCGGCCAAAACATCGTTTTTCGAGTTTTTCGTGACTAGAGACCAAGAAAAATAAAGGGACTGTTCGCAGTATAGTATAAATCGCAAGTCATAATACAAGACTAGGAAATATGTTTGATAACAAAATCACTTAATGACTGTCCCTTCGGGAATCAGCGAGTTTTGTTTCGTCTCGGGGAACATTGAGGATCTCGGGGAAACTCACCGATTCCCTCGGGGCCAGTCATTAAGTGTTTAATGGTTGCCGTTTGTCATCGCGCGAAACATTAAACACTTAATGACTAGCCCCGAGGGATGAACTGAGTTTTGTATTCACTGATTTCCGAGGGGACAGTCATTAAGTGATTTGTTATATAGACAAAAGTTTTACTAGAGGCAAAGTTGTGCATAAATACAGGACCTACCTGATACGATTACGAATGAGGTTTGTCGTCTTCTCTTCGAGAAGCTGCTTTTCAACACAAAACGCTGCCAGCATCGTTACAACATTTTTAGTATCGGTGTGTCTTTCTTGCATCTTTTTTAGCTACCAATTTCACACTCTCGCCGGCGCTTGATAAAGATGTAAATTGTTTCTTTGGAGCTGGTTCCATTTTGAACGCTTTATTTCGACGAAAAGTTGTCAGCTTTTGATGAAGATCTAGACATTTGAGTAAACAAATATTTCCCGCCTTTAGCTAGCCAGTGGCGCGCGCGACACATCACTCCATCTTCTGTCACGATGTGACACGTGGAGGGCAAACATTGGATTTTGATGACTGCCACGTGACCCTGAATCAGCCAATGAGTGTGTGCATTTTCTGGTAAACTTATGGCTATGTAACAAATAACAAGTGTTTCCTCGTTTGTCATCGCACGAAACATATAACGAATGTTTCCTCGTTTGTTATCGCGCGAAACATATAACAAATGTTTCCTCGCGCGAAACGTATAACGAATATTTCCCGTTTGTCATCGCACGAAACATATAACGAATGTTTCCTCGTTTGTTATCGCGCGAAACATATAACAAATGTTTCCTCGTCTGTCATCGCGCGAAACATATAACGAATGTTTCTGTTTGCCCACCGAAGCAACACTTAAATTCACAAATGTTTACGCAACGTTTCCTCGTTTGTCCAGGTCGAATGCTTTCATACCCATGATGCTATTAGGTCGAAATTTTGTTTCCAAGTACGTATGTGAGAGGTAACGGTGATCTCCATGCCACTAGCAGTATATATACAGATCTATTGGTTGTGATATAGTTTATTGAATAAATAGCAGTGCTTTACATGCTTTTCTCAAACTCATTAATAATTCATGAATAGTCATCCAATGGAGGAACTGTATTTGGTCACATGCATGGGTCTTGATACCCGGTGAAACCCTTGTTCGAAGCTTCGTCAGGTGGATGCATCTTGACATCCAGTTCCAAATGCACTAGTATTTGATCAGATTTCCAACCCTAGTGATCAAAATTTCTTCATGAACCACTAACTAATTACATACTGATAAACTACAAGTAAGGAGCGAAGAAGAAGTAAAGAAATAAAGAGTGACAGAGAAAGAAAAAGTCTGCCTCCACTGGAGTTCGAATCTCGACCCTTCCGAATGCTTGTACTAACTCTTGTCCACTACTCTACTAGTACGCTAGTTGAAATCACTGCCATCGAAAAAGAATAATAAGCCATCTATTGAATAATTAGATACAACAGTCAAACGGTAAACAATACTTGCTAATGAAGTTTGAAAAAAGCGTATGTAAATTGTCGGTTTTGCATCCGCATGAGAAGACATGTCAAACACTCATTGTTCGTCTTTCATCAGGGCATAGTTAATAGAGTGGAATGGTTATGAAACCCAGCAACCTTCTTTGTTATATGTCTTTGTTAGCTTTTTTCAACCGTGACCCTGCACAAAACACAATAGAAATTCCAATGTGTTAATCAATCAGCCAATAGAAACGTGTGAGTTCAGTCGTTCAGGGGACGCTAATGAACTATGACCCTGCACATTTTTTTGTCTTGCCCCCTTCCAACATAAATCGCAGCGCCTTTGTTAGCCCTTTTGAAGTTTGCCGGGTTTCATAACCATTCCACTCTATTAACTATGATCAGGGGTTCCAAATATTTCTCAAGGGCCGCCATGCCCTTTGTCATTTGAATCTCTGGGGATTGAGTGCAAACCATCTATTCTATGGGGGCTTCAAATTCCGAGTGGAATTTTAAATGTTGAGGCCGCTTCGGCCGAGACATTTGAAATTCTCACGAGAATATTGACACCCCCATAGAATACGGTGACGAGGTTATTAAACAGCTTCTACTACTCATTAATTATTACAGGCAAGTATGTTTTATGTAAGCATTGTTTCAATTGTTTGTAATTAAGAGTATTCTTGGACTATTGTGTATAGTTATCCCGCTCATTGATTATTTTCCTTTTTGGGACCGCAGAATTCAACAAGTGATCCAGTAGTGTAGTTGTTTAGGGAGTGGGCTAGGAATCTGTGGGTTCTGGAAAAGTTGGTTCGAATCCCGTTGGAGGCAGATTTTCTTTCGAGTCACTTCACTTCTTATGGTCAGGACTAACCCTAACCCAACCCTAACCCTTACCCTAACCCTTAGACATTTCAAAGACTTTGAAGTGGTGCTGACAATATTGCCGGTATGCACGTGACGTCATCGTCGCCATCTTGGTTCCCTTTAACAAAATATTTCTCGTTGGCTTCACTTCTTAGTTCATCCAACATGGCGGCCACGTCTTTCTTATTTGAATCTCTTGGGATTAATTGCACCCCAGCAACTCTACGGGGACTTCAAAGTACGGCATGTGGTACAAATCCAGCCCTGGGATTGGTGGTTTCCCTCATAATACTAGTACTAGTTATCGATAGTTACTAGTAATGTACTTCTACTACTACTTTAGCGCCGAAATAACTATTCTATGCTTTTCACCACAATTCTAGAACATTCTTTTCATGAATATGGTTCGTTATGTAACAAAAACGTTTTGAATGATTCATTATCATGTCTCAAGAGAGCTACACAACCTTTTATCCAAACCAATGCATTGTATGATTCAGTGCTTTGTCTAATTTACAAACCTGCCAAGGGCATTGTTTACTTTTTTCTAAAGACCAAAGAATTGCTTTCTCATAGGAATAGCTTTGGTGACAAAACCTCGCCAATCTTGTAATAAGTCAGATAAATGGGGCGGCCTTCACCTCCTCGGAACCTGGAATAGTACTGGCTAAAACACAATAGCCTACCCTGAAACAATACAAACCCTAAACCCAAAACAATGGAATTCTTTATCAGTGTAATCCAAATGAGGTCCAATAAAATGCAAGGTTTTGAGAGGTGAAGGCCTCCTGGGATAAATACCTCGAACCTCGGCATTCAACCATATCATTCCTAACCCTACAGGCCCTCGGGGTGAAAATGGCTGAATGCTTCGGTTCTCGGTATTTCTCTCTAAAATACCAGATACCGAGAAGCAGTCGAGGTAAATATTCACAAACTGCTGGTTGCAACAAACCCCCACTCAGACTCACAGATGTGAAATAGTGCATTACTGCATCGGTGTAAGTTGCTTGTGCTTATGTCGCTAGTGTGAACCCCCAGGCTTTAATTCTACAGTTTAGCCTCTGTGGCCCATTCTTGGCAGTGTACACAGGCGAGGGCTCCCATAGGATCCCATGCAGGGAGTACCACAAGTTTCTGCTTCAGGACGGCCAGGATCTCGGCTGGAACATACTTCTTGTCCACCACTACCTCGTATACAAACTCGTTAAACCAGCCATCGGTCATCATGAGGTAGCCTTTGTCAGGTTTGTCATCGCCCCAGGAATTTTCTACTCTCCATTTAGTTGTCTTTATTGGGACCAAGGCCACTGGCTTCTCAGTCTTGCTCTCAGATTCATCTTGCGTTTGGCCCTCTGGTAAGTCACTTTCCGGTTTTTCACTCTCAGTGTCCTCAGTTGTACCCTGATTTAAGGTGGAAATGGAAACTATCAAGAAAGTACTGGTAACTGATTGGTACATGCTGTACTCGGGACTGAACTTTATCCCAGGGGGTACTGCAATAGATAAGTCATACGGGTATACCCTATAGCGTATGGTTTTGAGTGCTCCAGTCCCTCCCGGTTCTCTCAGTCGTTAAGCTCCGGTCTGAAGAGCGGGAGGTCGTGGATTCAAACCCCGTAGAAGGTGCTGCCTTTGTGACACAATCTCGTTCGCGAACTGCAAATGGTTAGACCTTCACGACTTCTCGGATAAGGACGTAAAATCATAGGTCCCACGTCGGCCACAATTTTATCAGTCTCGCCAGACTGTCACGAGTTACCAACATTAAATAAGGTCGCTTTACCTTTAGATACGATATCAAACTTTGTGTTATGATCCTTAAATTGGTTTGGACTCTCAGTAACTAATCTCCAAATAGAAGCAATTTTACCCAAATAAAAACATCGCCTGGTAACTATCTATTCACACCAAAACAATTATTGTTATCCAAAAACAGGGTCTCACAGTTCGTTTCTTTTGTCTTAAAGTGCCTTTCACCCTTTTGCAATTTTGATAGCTTATGAACCTCCGAAAAGTTTTGAGTACTTCTTTGGTTCTACGCTTGTTTGAAATCGTATAAATGTGCCCTTTCCTGACCGCGTACCACTTTAAGGGGCACTGTCAACCCACAAATGCTAAACTACTTTCTCATGGCGAAAGACAAAAATATCTGGAGAACATATGAGACAGTTTTGATGAAGGATGGCAAAGATGCGAGTGGATGAAAAATACTGCTTTTAAGAGATTAATTAGAGCAACTTGAATCTAACATAGTTTTTGTTATCCACTTTAATCTTTGCCATCCTTTATCTAAAAAGCTTGGAAAGCATATCAGGATATTCACATGGTATCTATATCTTCTATCTCAGGGTGTTTTGTTTTAAAGAAACTTGAAGATTTAGTTCGATTGATATAGCCCCTTAAAATGGGAAAAAGTTAACAGATTTTGTATCCTTAATCACAGTCAGGGATTAAAACTCTTGGCAGCACCGTGACCCCATCCTCAGAACCCCCATGTTTCTTAACATGTACATTGTATGTCTGGGTAAATTTTGAATTTCAGCAATTTGCTGCGAAGTTTTACCTTGCTTTCCTAACTGTGTACGCAGTGGAGCCAGTAGAATCACATACGAATCTTGCTAATAAATAAATGCCTTTCACATAGACTGGGCAACCTGCACTTTATCTCAGGCCATTTTCTCAATCTTTTTACAGTTGGAAGCCTCAGATATAACAAATGATAGGTATTTTGCAGGAAACAGTTGCGTGCTGGTACGTATACATCACTTCAATAACCAAGGAATTGAGGTCATGATCCCAACACAGTTTTAGAAAGATCGACAATTGATTGGAGGTGGAAAATACCATTTACAAACAGGTGTGCTAATAACACTATCAATCTCGTACAAGTGGCTTTAAAATAAATGTTTGCCCTCCAATACAATCACATGATTGCATTCCTACAAAAGGCCCATTATTGGCATCATGCATATTCGAAGGGTTGCACAGAGTACAAAACATGTCAAGGGTGGAGCACGACTCGCATGACCCTACTAACTAACCAATCAGAAGCGATAGTGCATGTTAAAGTTTACCTGATAAGACAGTCCTGTGAATGTCATGGCGTGACTCATCATAGAGTCACCATACACAAGGCGCTCTGCCTTTGTCAGTTGAAGAAGGGAGATGCCAAAAGCAAGTTCATAATTATGTCTGAAAGAATAAAAAATGGCTGATGGTCAAATGACTTGAAAAACAATACCGTAATAATTATTATTATTGATCTACATTTTTCATGTCATATGATAACGATTGAGTGGATTCAGAAGTCCATAACCAGAAGTGTCCATCTCCCACTATAGGGTTTGGCCCATCAGTTTACAGAGTAGTCTATTTATAGAAAGCTTTTCCCGCCATCTCGCAGCCAATCATATTCTTCGAAAATTTATCAGCAGCACCTGATTGGCAAATACAGCGATTTCCTTTGTTTGTAATATTGTACAGTTAATTATATATGCGAGAAAATTTTGGCGGACAAGGCGAGCGAATGCTACTTGCTAGTGTAGAAACTTCTTGATAATCAGCTATTTCTCATTTATAACAGGCAAGAACTGGTGAGCACCATATGTTCAGGAAAGACCCGCATTATAAACCAGAACATGCGGTTCCTTTGTAACCTTTTATTTTCCCGTTTCATCCGTTTCAGACTTCGTGTTTACAGCACTTGTGTGATGTATACAGAACGAAGCTAAGAAAAAGGGGAGCAGAGGAAATGAAAACTCGCTCAAATCGCTTCATATCACCCCTGTTACCACACAGACAGCAAGTAATACACTATGGAGGCAAGGTAAGGCATTTTATTCATTAATTCTTTCGTATTTTTAGCTCGTTGAAATCCCCATACAAACGCTGTAAGTATTAGCTAGATATTTAGAGCTTGGGCTGCCTGTGGTTCATCAAGCACAATCAAACAATGAAACAGTTGTCACTTTGCTGTTTTATTAAAGACACTAACTGTTATACATCTCCAAGAATAAACTTTACAATCGAAAACTAGAAAACTGAACGCAACTATCGCAGCTGGAAATGAAATTCCAGTTCTTAAATTTAGTACAAACAAGGTTTTTTCTTCAGGCAACCAGTGAACAAGATTATTAGAAGATTTGAATCAACTGCCTCACGGCAACGGGTCATACGCGACCGAGTTTCCAAGGCCGATTTCATTGGATTAAAAACAAAACAATTAAATAAAAAAATAAAAGTAAACTTGGCTTACTTTGATTTAATTTTGTCCTTGTATAATGTTAGTTGTTCCTGGCCAGATGAATGTGAATTTTCGGTTCCGTTTTCATTCATTGTCATAATTCAAACTTTTATACTCGTCGCTAGTCAACACTTGAAGACTAGAACTGTTCACTTTAACTTTCTCCAATCACCCCAAGATCCATTAGCAGAGGCACAGATGATCAGTCTATACATTTCGTTTCAATACAATTCCAATATCTTCAATTTTAGTCGTCAAAAGCCCGACATTTGCCACCGTACTTAGCTTTGTAGTTTGTAGCACCGCTTGGCGACCTGTATGTACTGAGCTTCAAACCGGGGGGCACTGCTTGCATAATAAAGGGGAGGTATGTGAGGTATGTGAGGTATCGTCTTCAGAGCCTGACCCAGTTTGCAAAATAAAATGTAATGAAGGTGTTTTTATTAACCAGAATTTCCAATAAAATTTATCAAAATCAATCCGAATTGATAGTTGATTTGCTCCAAAACAAGACTTAGTTTGCCAAATTGGGCTCAAACCTTTATCCGGTACCGCCGCACATCTCATTTACGTCGTGTACATGAGTGCTCCCCCCCCCCCCCCCCCCCCCCCGGAGCCATGACTCTCGCATCTGACCCAATGTCCGCCATTGATTTCCCCCGCGAAATTTGAGATTAGCATTTCTAAAAATAGACTACTCTGTAAACTGATGGGCCGCTACCCCAATACCAGATGGACACTTCTGGTTATGGACTTCTGGTGGATTTCGTTTGAGTGGGCAAGTTACGGTAATGACTTGCGGCACGGTTACTATATGACATGCCATGACGTTAGAGTGGATTTCGTATGAGTAAGCAAGTTACGGTAATGACTTTACGGCACGGTTACTATATGACATGCCGTGACGTTATAGAGTGGATTTCGTATGAGTGGGCAAGTTACGGTAATGACTTGCGGCACGGTTACTATATGACATGCCGCGACGTTATAGAGTGGATTTCGTATGAGTAGGCAGGTTACGGTAATGACTTGCGGCACGGTTACTATATGACATGCCGTGACATTGAAATGGTTTCCCATTGTTTTTGTCTTTCTGATCCAATCAAATTACAGAGTTATGGTACAGTAAGTTACACTCTGTAGCCGTTACCGTTACTAAATTTTAACATTTGTCTGTTTGATTTGAATTTCACGCGATAAGCAATCAGTAGTGTTCACTCCACAAAGGCTGAGTGACAACTGAAGGTGTTAGTGGCCCTTTTATACCAGAACTCATGTTTAATATATATATATATATCATAAGCAAATGAATACAGAGATGATGTGCACTCCATAAAGGTTGAGTGACAACTGAAGGTGTTAGTGGCCCTTTTATACCAGAACTCCTGTTTAATAGATAGATAGATATCATAAGCAAATGAATACAGAGATGATGTGCACTCCATAAAGGCTGAGTGACAACTGAAGGTGTTAGTGGCCCTTTTATACCAGAACTCCTGTTTAATAGATATATATATATCATAAGCAAATGAATACAGAGATGATGTGCACTCCATAAAGGCTGAGTAACAACTGAAGGTGTTAGTGGCCCTTTTATACCAGAACTTCTGTTTAATAGATATATATATATATCATAAGCAAATGAATACAGAGATGATGTGCACTCCACAAAGGCTCAGTGACAACTGAAGGTGTTAGTGGCCCTTTTATACCAGAACTTCCTGTTTAATATATATATATATATATCATAAGCAAATGAATACAGAGATGATGTGCACTCCATAAAGGCTGAGTGACAACTGAAGGTGTTAGTGGCCCTTTTATACCAGAACTCCTGTTTAATAGATATATATATATATATCATAAGCAAATGAATACAGAGATGATGTGCACTCCATAAAGGCTGAGTGACAACTGAAGGTGTTAGTGGCCCTTTTATACCAGAACTCCTGTTTAATAGATATATATATATCATAAGCAAATGAATACAGAGATGATGTGCACTCCATAAAGGCTGAGTGACAACTGAAGGTGTTAGTGGCCCTTTTATACCAGAACTCCTGTTTAATAGATATATATATATCATAAGCAAATGAATACAGAGATGATGTGCACTCCATAAAGGCTGAGTGACAACTGAAGGTGTTAGTGGCCCTTTTATACCAGAACTTCTGTTTAATAGATATATATATATCATAAGCAAATGAATACAGAGATGATGTGCACTCCACAAAGGCTCAGTGACAACTGAAGGTGTTAGTGGCCCTTTTATACCAGAACTCCTGTTTAATAGATATATATATATATCATAAGCAAATGAATACAGAGATGATGTGCACTCCACAAAGGCTGAGTGACAACTGAAGGTGTTAGTGGCCCTTTTATACCAGAACTCCTGTTTAATAGATATATATATATATATCATAAGCAAATGAATACAGAGATGATGTGCACTCCATAAAGGCTGAGTGACAACTGAAGGTGTTAGTGGCCCTTTTATACCAGAACTCCTGTTTAATAGATATATATATATCATAAGCAAATGAATACAGAGATGATGTGCACTCCATAAAGGCTGAGTGACAACTGAAGGTGTTAGTGGCCCTTTTATACCAGAACTCCTGTTTAATAGATATATATATATCATAAGCAAATGAATACAGAGATGATGTGCACTCCATAAAGGCTGAGTGACAACTGAAGGTGTTAGTGGCCCTTTTATACCAGAACTTCTGTTTAATAGATATATATATATCATAAGCAAATGAATACAGAGATGATGTGCACTCCACAAAGGCTCAGTGACAACTGAAGGTGTTAGTGGCCCTTTTATACCAGAACTCCTGTTTAATAGATATATATATATATCATAAGCAAATGAATACAGAGATGATGTGCACTCCACAAAGGCTGAGTGTCAACTGAAGGTGTTAGTGGCCCTTTTATAACAGAACTTCTGTTTAAGTTTGATGTGCATGGATACTAATTATTATGAAGCAAGTTAATTAGAAAAACAGTCTATTATTGAAAAGAAAAACCCTCACATTGTTATGTCCAAGGCTCCATGTTTCCTCTCAAAGTGTTTACCAACATCGCAACCAAACCACACCGCCTGTATCACAACATAAATATAAAAAGTGAAGAATATGACAACTTAAAAAGTTGCTGAAATTAATTTTGTCACATACATTGTATCAAGCTTAAGAGTCAATGTTGCAATAAACCCATCAATACTAGGTACTAGGTAGTGCCGGATGGGAAAATATTTGGCTCGAGGTCATGACGTATGGACCGAGCGCAGCGTACAAAATGACCGAGAGCCAAATATTTTCCCGTCCGGCCCGACCTAACTCAGTCAATAGGTTTTTTATCATATGACCATATTTTTTTGTAGAACAAACCGCAAAACAGCAAGAAAACATTTTGCAGGGCCGGACGGCTTTTTCCGGCCCGCTCACACCATACGCGTCCGGCCCTCATCACGTGACTTTTGTAAATGGTTTTGAAAGGAAAGCGCGCGCGGGGCCGTACGGGTCATATGAAATTATTTGTAACTCTCTCTAAGCTAATAGGATATTTTTTTAGATCTATACACAAGATTTAGTATTTTTAAATAAACTGTTTTCAAAGTCATCTTATATATATTTCGGATGTACATGTAGATAATTTTAGAGATAATAAGGTCAAATATCTAGTTACATAAGCATTGTATATGTTGTACAATCTTGGTCAAAAGGTACTGGGACACTTATCACAAGGTAACAACTCAACAACACCTGACTCTACATTTTTGTCAATAATTTATCAAGACAAGTTGTAATGATAAATCAAGACTTTGACAAAACAAAAACCAACATTGATTGGGGGAGGGGGCTATGACATGAAACTTTTTTTAAATTAAAAATTGTAAGTGTTCCAACACTTTATCATGACCAGGATATAATTATATCTATGGTTATTTTCTGGTTCAAAGCCAGGTCATAATGGAAAACAAGATAATTCAGCTGCGGCATTGCATTTATAAAACAAACAGAAGTGTGAAACTGATACTAACCTCATTATCTTTTAGGGATGCTGCAGTGAGATATTTAAGGACTTCTATCGGCTGGTTAAGATATGCTACTGGTTGACCATTAGCTACATTACCAAGGTATTCTACGGTATAAAGCTTGTTGTATGCATTACGAGGGTCATTCACAATGCAAACCTGATGAACAAACACAACCAATGAATGCTAAACAGGAAAAGTATATGTTGGGGAGGGGAGGGTGGAGCTGCACATCCACCAACTTGACATAAGATTGGTTGCTTGTGAGAGATTCAACTGTTGGTTATCTACATGTCAGTTTATTGTGTTCATCAGTATTTATTTCATTACAGGGCCCACAGCCTGCAATGCATTCTCCCTTCCCCCTCCTTCCTTTTTTGTCCCCCTCCTTCCTTTTTTGTGCTTGTCCTCCCAAAATAGTACAGTAGGCAGCCTATAGGGCCTAGGGGCCCATCGCAATTAATTTAAATGGGACCCTCACTGGGCTTAGTCTGTTATGCTCAAATGCAGCTGATGCTGAAAACAAACCACATTATTTAGCTTGATAACATTGATCAAATGTATCATCCAATCATATATCACTAGTATGTGATTTATGTCATAAAATAATTATGCTATAAACACTACATTTACTAAAACAATTGATGCAGTCTGGCTGTACTTTTGGATTTCTTCCTTTTGTATTCCATGGCACACCTCTGCAGATCAATGTGGCTTTATTCAGCCCACACTGAAACTCAACCAACTTGGGTTTAACTCTCAGATGGGATCTGGTTATTTTCTTGTCCTTTTCTCATGTTTTGGTGCTGTATATTGTACTTCTTTCTCTTCCGTATTCTTTTTTGATGACAGCTAGTTCCTCAATCATTTCAACATAAGATAGAGAAGCATAAAAAAAGGTCGTACAGACTGAAATATCTATAATTTTCATGTCCAAGTTCTATTTTTGACAGCTTCCAGAATTTTAAATACTTGGAGTTGACCTATGGAATGTGGTAGTGTGCTTGAAAAAATGACTTTATTACTTATTAAAAGTGAGTATTTTCTAGTTGGAGCTCCTCTTATTAAGGTTTTGACTGTAAATACTTTATACACTTTCATCCTGCAATAGCTAATAAAAACAGTTTAACATACTCACCTTATCCCTTATATCATAGGCAGGCTTGACATGCTCTGTGTAGAATTTCACAGGACTCATGGACTCCATCTTAACATACTTTTTGCTCTTGTCATAGAACTCCCAGTTAAATGAATCAGGAGGAGTGCCAAGACATATGGACACCACACGGTAAACCTATCATAAAATAACAGGTATTACATGCATGTGTACATATACATGTATACACTGTATTAGCTGTCATACATTAGTTGTAACCAAATGTATGGTGAAACATCAAATTACTCACTGGCTAAGGCCTGAAAGTGATGTGACAAGCAAGCTAGCCCTTTCAGTGTGCAAACTTAAGGATGCAATGATTCTAAAAGGCCATAAAATTAATTCTGTTCTGAAAAAAAAAGGAGTAGCATGCTAAGTACATGTAGTACAAAGACATAATAAGCCCACACTGTAATATTAGTTAGGAGGTGTCTTGAAGGTTTACAAGTCCTAGCTACATTGTACCATATTTGCAGAACCATTTTCAACTTAATGAGTCTCAGCACTCATACAGTACTAGGGTCAATAACAACATACATCTGATCATACTAGGGTCAGGTTTGTCCTTTTGTGATACCACCTGCCTTAAAAATGTTTATAATTAACAATATTATTATTCTCCGAAGCAAATCTCTGGCAGACTCTCCAAATTCGGTTCCCCATGGTTCTGATGACTGAGGCCACCGACCAAGGCTTATAAACTGGCCAATATTCAGATTAAGCTGGCAGCCCAGCCCTCCCTTGAACATGGACAATCAAGGTAATCTGGAGACCGATAAGTCTTAACTTTGATAAACTGGAAGAGGGGCTGCTGAAAGCTGAACCACAGGGAATCCATCTACACAAATTAATCGGAACCACAGGAAACCAAATTCAGAGACTGGGAAGCCTGTGCTTATGCTGGAATCAGTAGATGTTGATCATATTCATTGTGCTATGTCACAGTGAATATAGTGACAGTTAGACGTCCAATCAGACTGCTGGAGTCTCTATGATATTATACTATAGTTAATGTAAATAGCTTCAGTCAATGCCTACCTCAGTCATCATCTTTGTCTTCATTACTTCAATGTCCTCACTGCTACAGCCATCTTTGACCATCTTACCAAGATGCATGGCAAACTCCCTGTGCTTATAGAAACATTTTGACAAAAAGGTCTGAGTTAATTATTTGTTAATTCATTATCGTGACCTGAGATTGGATTTCAGTTTAGTGTCTCCTTGCATGTTCTTGGACAATTTGTTTAGATCACTTTCTCATGCATGTACTTACATGATTGTTGTGAATATTATTATTAAACAGTCTTTATTTTTAACCCAAACCTGTCTTTTATGTTATAATTTTTATAAATATCTTCCTAAGTGCTACAGATCAGTGATTTCAATACAAAAAATATTTTGAGTTTGATACAAATGTAGGTTAGTCAAAACATTACATGAAAAATACTGTACATGTACTGTATAAATCTGAGAGAAGCATTATACTTATGGCTATATTGATTCTTGAACTATCAAAAATAAAGAAATGAAAAGGAAGTGTTCTAGTAGTTGAAGGGTGTGAGATTTGCAACTTTGACAAGTTGGCAGTGGAGCTGTACAACCAGGTAGACACTGTATACAATGTACTTTATTTAAAGGTTAAAGTCTGAATGGCATGCATACTGTACAATGAATGAAAAATAATGAATATGCATAAGGCCAAATGCAGTTTGAAGAAATTTTGAGTTCATTGTACTGAGTCAGAGAGTACCTGTATTTCTCAATAAAACACAAACATACAGTCTCTAACCCTTTTAATAACCCAAATAAGTACACAGCATGCTGTGGTCATCAATAAAGCACTGTTATTAGCCAATCACCTGCTTGCAGTTTGTACTGTGTACACAGCTGGAATATTAAAATAATCTAATTGAATTGTTTTTCTGCGAACACCCCCCCCCCCCCCCCCCCCCAAATAAAACTCAATTCTACATGTATTTACTAGATACACAGTATCAATAAAATATACTAGAACACTGTCAGTACCTTGCGGTTCAAGATTCCATTCATATGCCGTGAGCTACCAGCGCTATGTGAATCAGGCCAGACAGCTTTGGGAACCAGCCCATATTTCTCAACCAAATTGACCAACATGTCCCATTGGCCACCATCATTCATTGGATTTGTCAACAAAAACATGAACAGGCGACCATCTGGCTCTTCTCCTTTCTTGGCCATTTCAACATAACAATTCAAGAAATAGTAGGACCTTTCAATCTTGTCCCAGAAAAACAGATATTGCTGACTGAACTCAAATTCTTCCAGCTCCATCTTTTGCACAAACTTTTGACGAATTATATTCAGAAAAGCATAGATCCAACACCTGCCTGAAGACTTCTGGTTGGTCATCGGTTTGACTTCATTCACCTGAAGATAATAGAAAGCAATGATTAAAATATAAAATACAGGCTTTTAATTCTTACAGAGACCTTTTCATCATATAGATGATACAGGGGCGTAGACAGGATTTTGCCGAGGGGGGGTTCCCAACACAAATGCTAGGCGTGCCTCTAGGGGGTCAGGGCATAATCCCCTAGAATTTAGTTTTGCTAAAATGTAATTTGCTGCATTCTGAGGTAGGTTTTATAAATGTTTTTGGCATTATTTCTATACATGTTTTTTTAGAATCCAGGGGGGGGGGGGGGGGGGGGGGGGGGGCAGGGTCAACTCAACATGATGCTGCCACCAAAATAAATCATTCAAGCAGAGAAAACAATATGGTGGACACAAGTAGAATTTTGGCATAATTTTGAAGTGACTCTGTGCCTCTGGCCTCATACAACTTCGTAAGGGGTTTTGAGGGGCTTATAACCGGGATGAAAAATACATTCTGAAAAGCATTGACAGAAAACTACTTTAACACTTTTCTCACTTTATACACACATTATTGTAAGTGTTCATGCTTGAATACAAGTAAAGTGAATACTTACAACAAAACATAGACCATTCTTTGTATCAGTTTAAAGAGGTGAGGACTGAGGGTGGGGGAGGAGGTGGCTTGTGTCAGGGAGAGCTTATAAGCAAAGCAAAAGGGTGTTTCTGTTCCGAGACTGATCATTGGGCATATAGTCGAGAGGGCTAATACTAGTATCAGGATTATAACAGGCCATTCAAAGTCATGTGACCACAAAGTTGATTCGGAGTCACCTGGCCAACCCATTGTTATTTATTTTATTCATTTTTTTCCAGTCTGCATTTTATACCCAGTCTGCAGTCTTCATTTTATACCCATGCAGTCTTCATTTTATTACCAGTCCCCAGATTTACTGACTGTATTGGGAACTTTTGTTACCATTAAACAAACTCAGACCAACCGAAATTTCTGTGTAAATGGTAAACAACCACTACCCTGCGAGCAAAGGTTTCTCATCTCTTTGTCTTTCTTGTCGCCGAGAGAAACCTCAATTGCTTTTCCCGTTGAGCATGCGCCACAGTATCTGGATTTCCATTGGCCGAGAAAAACGAGACGGTAAACATTGTAGATTCATTGTAGATTTTGGATTGTATATTTCCTATGGACTTATCAGCGGCCATCCTGGGGAATGACCCAGGGACATGCATGGGGCATCCCAGGGGATTTGTTCACTTTTGTAGACAGTTTTTATCCCAGGACTTGGGGACTGGATGCTTTTTGCACTTTCCTCAATACTCGTGGGATTTGCAAGGAAGCAGTTTCTTCTTTCAGAGCACATGGAACATTGTGCTCCTACATCAAAGTGTAGTCTGTGATGGAATAAGGAAAAGGTTGGTTTATTTTGCTTAGATTTTCCACAATTTTGTTTTTATGTTTATGTGTAAAAGTAGGTAATTAAAGCGAACTGCTGAATGAATGATCAAATAGTACTCTACAGTGCCCCGGGGGTAGGGATTATTGGTAGCTTTTTGTTAAAAAATCCTGCCCTTGGGTATGGGGGGTTGGTTGACATCATTGTACAAATGCCCAGGGGTTCCCCGGGGTCACCCCCGGGATGGCCGCTGATAAGTGCATTAACGGCAAGAGAAGGCGAAGTGGAGTAAATAAAATAAATTTACTTTCTTCGAGGGTATAAATCAAAGCTTTCTTTAGGATAAATTACGGTAGATTTATTGAACGGTAATTTCAAGGTCTTCTGTGCAGTTCAGCAAAATGAGAAGAAGACAAAGCCAGAGTTTGAAGCTCGTTCGTATCAATCATCGGCAAACATAAAACTGTGTGACAACATAAATAACGGCTGCGAAGAATACTGTGGGCTCTTGCAGAACCAGCGAAGATCGCCACAAAGTCATGCCCGAGCGATATCAAACAGGTAAAACTGGTTTGGTAACTGGTTTATCACATGATTTACCTCCAAGATTTTGGAGGTTGCAAGTGCGCATGTTCAATGGGGAAAGCAATTGTTTCATGGCAGAGGTTTCTCTCATGACAGGAAAGGCAAAGAGATGAGAAACCTCTGCTCGCAGGGTAACAAAAAACTGCCTCACTGGTTAGCTCAGTTGGTAGAGCACTGTCTAGAGTGCGGGAGGTCGGGGGTTCGAATCCCAGCCACGTCCTTGGGCAGGGACGTATAATCTGTTGGCCTTGTCTCCTTCCTCTTCTAATCTATACGAGGGGACGTAAAAGAACCTGTTGTGTAATTTCGAGAAAGAGTAGGGGATTGTCTCCCGACACAACAGCCTGGTATTCTGAGGTACTAACAATCACTCATGATTGTAAACTGCACGGCAGCACATTGCGCCACAATAGCAGTCTGTATCACAAAATATAACCTTGTGAAGCACATTTGAATATATTAATATAGAATTTGCGCTTTATAAATAAATACCTTTACCTTTTTTTTTTTAACAACCACAGACACGTTTGATCCAATTGAATTTTTGCTATTTTAGCATTTCCTACCTCGTAAAAGGTTAAACAAAAAAGAAACCAGTTTAAAGGAAGGCAATAAAGTGTTTTCCCACCATTGTAATTTCTCTTTGGAAGAGTCTGGGACCCTTATGTACCAATCAATTCGAAACATCAATATCCCCCCCCGGGCAACCCCCGGGCATTTGACTCATTGTCGTGCCCGGGGAGTAGGGAATTTGACATCGATAGCTATCCTTGGGGTGGGGAATTTGACACCGGAAGGGAGGGGGGAGGGGGAATTTGAACAAGTTGTCTCGCTTTTCATGTTATGTGCTGCGTGGTTTCCTCGATCGAAATCATAGCGGAATTGGAGGGGGGAGGTCACTACGGAGCCCTGTAAGGGGCCATCAAGAAACACATTTTATGAAAGACTATCGCGTGATACTGCTTTATTATCGCACGATACCGTTTTACTATCGCGCGATGCTGTTTTATTATTGCACTATAAAGTGTTACTATCGTGCGATACCATTTTATTATCGCACGATACTGTTTTATTATCGCGCGATAGTGTTTTAATATCGTGCGATAATGTGTTATTTTAAAATATGTACATTACTTAGCAAGACACCATGGCGGCGAACATGCTACGTGGTAATGCTCTTCTCCTTTATATGTTTCACTTACGTCCGACAACGAATTTGGCTTTACCTGAATACTTACCGGCGATTCAAAATGCTATTGAAAATAACAGGGATGCATTAGTTGACTAAGTACTTTAATCTAGGCTTGAATTATATGGAAATCCTCGCTTTTCTTTTAATTTATAATGCCATCAAGATGAGTCTTCGCCAGCTTAAACGTGTTCTGAGAAGCAAGAATTTACGAAGGAGAAAGGACTACAGTAGTCCAGATGAAAAAATTTACGCCATAGAAATGGAACTCCAGGGAAGTGCACAATGCACCACTTGTTAAGGAACAAATATCCGCTGGTATTAAATTAGCAAGGAAACTGTTAGATACGCTTTGATGAAGGAGTTGAAAGACGGTAGCGAGACACAGATTAAAGCGCGGGCATTATTTTGCACCAGGGCCTAACTTCATATGGCATTTAGATGGCTAGTATTTCTCGACTAATGCATCCCTGTAAGTGTTCGGGTAAAGCCAAATTCGTTGTCGGAAGTAAAAGATAACATATAAAGGAGAAAAGCATTATCATGATCATGTAGCGTGTTCGCCACCATGCTAAGTAATGTATGTATTTTAAAATAACATATTATCGTGCGATATTAAACACTATCGCGTGATAATAAAACGGTATCGCGCGATAAATCGATAGTAACACTTTATCGCGCAATATTCTTTCATAACATTTGTGTTTGTGGATGGCCCTTACAGGGCTCCGTAGGCAGGTCACTTTAGACGACTTCAAAAAAGGACAAAATTCTGATTTTGTAAGCGACTGGCTTAAAAACAAAGGGACCCGGGGGTAGGGGCATTTGATCGGCTAATACGACGATGGGGTAGGGCATTTGAATAACATTTTTGGCCCGGGGGACGGAAATTTTAACAATCCAAACTCCAAAAATTAAAATGCCCGCGGGTTGCGGGGGGGGGGGGGTGATGTTGATGCTGATTGGTACATTAATACATTAATTGATTGGTACATTAATTTGGTATTAAAAAAAATATTTTAGGCCCTGTTCCGTTTTCAAGCGTGCGGGTCGGAGTTTGCTAAATAAGAAGTGGCTCGCGGCTCGAGTTAAGTTATCCTGCCTGCAAACACATCGCTAAAACAAATAGGAAATGTGCTAGCGCTAGGGTAACCATGGTACTAGGGAAACCCTACCACCTCGTAAACAGGCCCTTAATGAACGGTATCCACAGCCCCATCCGTATCCCAGTCCGGACCCGTTAAAATATTTTTCAGTGCAGTGATTGTCTGTACTGTTGATAATAATTACTTATCTCGGGTTTATGTAAGGTTCAAAATATTATAAAATTACTCGCAATAATGGCATTTAATCTCTGGATTCCGACCTAAAATGTGTTCGTGACTTAATAAAAGAACCCCACTACAACAGATTTAATATAATTTGCGAGAACTCGCCTTATGATTATAGATATGGTTGTTTTTCTCCACAACTTGCCGATCCAGACACAATTCCAGAACATCGTTGCGTGTACAGAAGTTTTGTGCAAGCTGGTTTTTGATATCACAGTTAAACGCCGTTTGTATCTGATTAAGTTGCTGCCGGCTTAGACCGGCTTCGGTTTGTGCTTCTACTTTGTCCGCCATTTTACTTCTCAGCAACACAACGCGCAAAGCATTGTGGAATTGGGCGTCCTTTGAATTAGGCGCGCAAAGGCATCTGGGAACGTCGAAAAGTCATGAAATGAGAAGTTGTTTCAAATCAGTGATGCACAGGTAACATTTTACATACTTCATTATCTTATTAGTTTATTGTTATTTTTTTTATTAATGCAATAACTAGTCTTTAGTTAATTATTAGCTTCTTGTCCCTAGACTTTCTGCTCGTAAAGGTGTCCTGACTCGATAACCTTCTGGTCTATTCAGGTCCTGCCTACTCAGTAATTACTCGGGCTGCCTGTGGCAGCAACGAGTCTTAAAATGCAAGTCGTAATTTTATTTTTTTATTTTTTTATTCCGTGTAGCAAGCGTTCTGCGCATGCGTTAAAGGTCAAATTCACACCAATCAGATTGCACTGTGCCAGGAGCCCATTACCAATGGGCTCCTGACTGTGCTGGTAATGGGCTCCTGACTGTGCTGGTCACGCAACAATCGCCAGGTTAATGCATTTACATAATTGAATACAGTAAATCAAGATGGTTTTACATAATTGAATACAGTAAATCAAGATGGCGGCGGACCCGCGAGCAACTTTCTCTCTAATTTGGAGTCCCATCTCTCAAATGTAAGCACTTTAATGTTTTATTTAACTTCACTCGTGCGAAAGCCTTCCAACAGGCTCAGGATACTTGTTATTTATTTATGCTGAACCCGAGTGAATGTGCGATCGAAAAATATGCTTGGCTTGCTCGCTGCATTGAATTGTGCTGTTCGGTTTGCCGATACCAAAACTGCAAATGGTCAAGATGCTATAAATCATACCTGAAGGCTGAAGAGAAATACATGCATATGAATATTTCAGTGTGAGTTGTGAAGAAGCTTTTTAAATACTACACGTGTGCATCGTGGTGGTTTAAGTCAAACATGGTCTGTTTTGTCGGCGCGGTGACGACACCAGCGAAGTTGAACAGAGAACTGAGTCAAATCAACTCACCATAATTTGTAAACAACCGAGTGAATTCTGCTGGCTTGCTCGCTGTACTGGATTCTGCTTTTCGCTGTACATACAGATACCGAAACTACAAACAGTAAGATGCATGCATGACCAGCTGGCTGAAGAGAAACAAGGTCTGAGTTTTCTAGATACCCGTAATCGGCGTATCTTGTGTGAGTTGCGACACTGTGCATGTACTTCTTGGTTATACAAATTAACGGATTCAAATTAACACTACAATCAGACAGAGAGTTAATCTATACCGACACTTTGATATGCCAAGGAACTGGAATATCAACACAGTACAAGGTGAGGGAAATTTAAAGTACTGACTTCATTGCTGTGTTCAATTAATCTACACTGAATTTCTAACGGATCTGAAACAAGGCTGATCAAAGCGACCATAAATTATTCTGGAACAACAATGGCGCTCAATATTCTGCAACCAACCTTGTTCTCACTTGAAAAATACCCGGGAAACGTAATGTGAACGATCTGTTCAAATCGAAGGAACTGCATGGGCTGTACTTTATACACATCCATATATAGTTTATGTTCTAGGAACTGGAATTCAGTTTATACACATCTGAATAGTAATATTTATTTATACGTACTTTATATTAATCCCTTTATATATCCTGTAATATAGTGTCCCCAATTAGCTTTACAGCTAAATACTATTGACACTCAAATAAAGTTCATGTATGTATGTAAAGCCTGAGTTGATTTGTGTTCTACACTAACTTCAATTATTGCTTTACACTGTATACCACACAGCAAAATGTGCTACTAATTCTCAAATCAATGCCATAACCATATAAAACACACATGTATACATATAGCCCCATAAGCATCGCATCCAATGATTTAATGTTACACAAAGATAATTACAGTTTTATACCCAGATGCATCCCCTTGTATACTAACATATAAGTCAAGACATCAAAATTTTCACATTAGTTAAAAAACAAGCACGTTTGATCAGGATTATATTACGTACACCGTCCACATCATTGCAGCAATTTTCAGCTTTTCAGACTGTTACCACAGTCCTTTCTCTTTCAAAAATATGTTGAATGCACTTTGATAATCTATGATTACTTCTAGTAAATAAATAAATATGAAGAGAAAGGGTACAAACTCAGTCTTATTTTCTCTAGCATAATAGATTTATACTTTTACAAAATGCATAAAAGCTACTTGCTGAGAAATACGTCCTCTCTCATCCAGAATGAAAATAATACTGATCAGTCCTGGTTACAATATATTAACAACACCCCTCCCCCCGGGCAAATGTGCAGCATTTGGTAGTTGTAGTTCATTATATATCCATTATCACTTATCGCAAGAGCATGAGTAGTGAACCAGTATTATTCTCTGGCTATAATAATAACATTTATTTATGACAAAAACTATGCTAAAACTCCATGGACTACATTTATTCAATGTCCCAGATGTATTTTTAATAGAATTCGATTAATTTTATCTGAACAAAATTTGGCCCATCACAGAACCAGTAAGCTCAGTGGTTAAGTGCCAGTCTGTTGTGCAGGAGGTAGTCAGAGTTCAAATCCAGGTATAAAGGACCTTAAAATAACTGGGAGAACTGGTACTGCATGCCTTTGCTCTGACATCTGCAAATGGTTCTAAAAGCTTTGTGTCTTCTTGGATCACAATGTTAAATTGTAGGCCAACACTGAGAATGCAACCAAATCTCTGGTAGTGACCACCCTCGAGTGTAGTGGAATTATATAGTTGTATAGATAATTATCGAGAGTAAATATATTTGTCCCCAATTATAGCAATACCATGCTAAATACATTGACTCTCTCTTCTGTTAGTAGTAGTGGTACTAGTTCCCTTGGTGCCACTATATACATTTTATATATTATAAATATACAGGCTAAATCCAGTAGTCACGATTATGTTTTATGTAGTAATAATGTCCACTGATACATGCATAACACTGCTGTGGTAGCTGCCGGTAAATATGCAAAGCTACTGATACAGTTCAAAACTGAATGCTAAATCACTGGGAGGAAGTTGAAATGAACATTGCATGTGTTATTTTAAAGACTTGTTGTTGAGGTTGTACTTGGCCTCTTGTTGTCATTACGAGACAAGGAGATATAGATCAATGAGTCATTGTCAGAAATCTATTCTCTGGCATAACATTAGGCAATCTGTCAATGGTAAAACTGTTGACAGTTTGGGTCAGGTCAACTACACAGCTAAGGCATGTTTTACGACAGAATAACCTAGCTAGAGAGAGTCTACTGGATTAATATACTGTTACATGTCTGTTAATATGGGGAAACCGGAAGAATCCTTCATTTAGCTTGATAACCATGTTTGGACTTGGAAGCAGAATTGAGACTTTAGATGTATTTTGTGAGTCCCAAATCGCTAGTTCCCATACAGTCCATACAAGTCATACAAACACGCGTTTTTTTTGCCAAACCACATTATATATGCAAATATATAAATGACGTTGTGTTTACAAACAGTAGTATCGCTGTAGCAAGAACAGCAGATAAAGTTACATAGAGGCACACAAATTGACATAGCTAGCTCCATCACAGGATGGACAGGATACAACTTATAATATGGTACAAATATAAACATACATTTGAGACAATCGGAACCTGCAGTATAACAGAACAGAAGACTAATGTGTGTTACTTGAATAAGTAGTGTTTAAATTAAAATGTCAACTTCTTTAATTTACATACGAGAAAAACAAAAATATTAAATTACATATATACTTGGGGAGCAGAGAATGAAAGTCACCGCGCTACCGGCCACTCCTAAAAACTTCTAAATTCAGCTAATAATTATTCCCTTTGGTTGTTACTAAGAGGATTTCAAATGAAAGTGTATTTCGTCTTCAATCTCATGTGGCCCGAGTGGAAGCCCAGATGGGCTCTTGTTATTGTTAAATTCCTTATTTGTTTTTGTTTTGAGTTAAATAAACGTATATTGTATTGTATTGTATTTTATAACTTTATTGACCATTTTAGTACAGATTTTTACTCGGACCACCTCGGACCGAAATTACGAGGCATATCGCGCAAACAGTTTGACTGAAAGGTCCACGTCAAGTGGTAGTGAAATTATGAGGTACAATACAATACAATAAACTTTATTTAACGAGGGAAAAGACGTATTAACCATGAAAGTTTTCTAACATACGGCCCTCAAAAAATGAAAACAAATTATGACAATAATATCACTACTAAATTAATACAATAATACAGGTGTAACGAGTGAGTCCCAGAACCTTGAAAACTTTTTTTTTCACTAGGTTTTTTCCACCAAAATACCTCCTATAAAATATCCGGATTGGGAGTACACGTCCTTTAGCGTTTTCGTGTGACAAGGTTGAGGAGACCGAGAAAATGCGCCTGGCACACGACGGGCTTAACACTTTTAACACTGTGTACAAAATGATACACTTCGCTCAATTGATAATAACTGCGGTGCCTTTTAAGATTAAAATCATGATGCTGCTATTAGATCTATCAGTGGCATTGGACAGAGTTCCGTTCCGAGCCATGATTTAGCTTGTGGTGTCCCTCGGCAAGGGTCAGTGTTGGGACCTATACTATATTTATTGTACATGTCACCTATTGGAGATATTCTGCGTTCTCGATCGTGACATAGCATCCCATCTACATGCTGATGATAGACACATCTATGCTTTGTTCAACTATAAGATCTAGAGCAGCCATGAACTTGACCACGTTGTCTCGTGTGGAAACCTGTCTGTCAGACATAATTGAATGGATGACCCTGGATAAGTTGAAACTTCATACAGATAAAACGGAACTTCTTATCCTCAGTTCTAAATTCCATCCTAAACCTGTCTTTTCTTCACTGACGGTAGGTCCTGACAAGATCTTTCCAACGGAAGCGGCAAGGAACATCGGTGTCATATTTGACAAGTCTCTCACTGTCTTCTTTCTATTAATAACATCTGCAAGTCTGCTTTTTACTATCTACGAAATATTGCCCGTACTAGCTAGGAGGTACTTATCATTCCAAACCACTGCAACTGTTATTCATGCTTTTGTCATCTCTAAGTTATATTGTGCTAATGAATTGCTGTTTGGCCTCCCTAAAGACCAATTAGGAAAGCTGCAGAACGTGCTTAATGCAACGGCTCGGTTGCGATCAGGAAACCGAAAATACGACTATATTACACCAATATTAATACAAATGTCAACTGCACTGGCTCCCTATTGAACATCGGATTACTTATAACATACTATACTCTTGGACCTAATTATGTCCGACATGATTTCCTATTATATCCCAGCCAGAAATCTTAGATAATGTGGTGCTAACTTTCTTAATGAACCACGATATAACTTGGTCCTTTGTTATATCTCATGTACACGTCACCTATAGCAGACATCATCAAGCGGAATAATCTGCACTATCACCTATATGCTGATGACACACAATTGTACGTCTCCTTTAAGGCCGACTGCTCTGTCGATCTTGAGCAAGCTAAGTTGTCGGTTGAACGCTGCGTTGGCGACATTGACTACTGGATGAGCACAAACTTCCTTAAATTGAATCAAGACAAAACTGAACTCATAGTTATCAGCTCTAGATATCGTCCTAGACCAGATCTTGAGCACATACTAGTTGGTAATGAGCGCATTGCACCTCGGACCTCTACGCGCAATCTAGGAGTAATTATGGATCATTCTCTCAGCATGGAGGAACACGTTAAGAAGATTTGTAAGGCATCATACTATCATCTAAGAAATATTGCGAAGATTCGCAAATATCTAAATCAAGGCACTGCTGAAATTCTAATTCATGCTTTTATTGGTTCTAAACTTGACCATTGTAATTCTCTTTTATATGGTATCCCTAAGTACTCAATAAGTAAATTACAGTCTGTCCAGAATGCGGCAGCTCGTATCGTAACGCTTACTAAGAAATACGACCATATTTCTCCTGTAGTGATCCAGCTACATTGGCTACCCGTAGAGTTTCGTATTATTTTTAAGCTATTGTTATTAGTGTACAAAGCTCTTAACGGGATGGCGCCCTCCTATGTTACCGAACTATTGAGTTATCGCAAATATTCACGATCGCTGCGTTCCAGCAATAAAGAACTTTTGAGTATCCCGACAAGCAAACTTAAATCATATGGTGATAGATCATTTTCTGTAGCTGCACCGAGACTGTGGAACGACTTACCACTGGAACTTAGGAAGTCGCCATCAATTTTACTTTTTAAAAAGAACCTCAAGACATACCTATTCAAAGCAGCATATAATCTATAGTCTGTATGTATGTATATATATATATATATTTTTAGAATTTTTAGAATTTTATTCCGCGTATTATGTAATTTTTATATAGTTGTAATTGTATAGCCATAATGTATTTTTTTAACTTACTCTTGTAAAGCGCTTAGGACAATTAATGGATTCAGCGCTATATAAATAGTTATTATTATTATTATTATTATTATTATTATTATTATTATTATTAAAAACTTACGGAAGAGCTTTTTCAATAGCGGCTCCTAAATTGTGGAATAAGCTACCCGCTTCACTCAGAAACTGCCTCTAACAGAATTTAAATCTAAACTGAAGACTCATTTGTTCTATGTTGCGTATGGCAATTCAGTAGATTAGTAATGATCTTTTGATGATTTTCTTGTCGTACATTGGTTAACTACGATATTTCTTTTATTTCTGTTAACATGTATATTCTTATAATTTTTAATTTTGAAAATTTGTTCATATAGTCATACACATTCATGTAAAGCGTTTAAATATAATTGTATAAGCGCTATATAAGCTTAAAGTCATTATTATATTATATTTCCTCCTCTAAATAATATAATTTGTTTGAAACAACGAATCCCGTCGCGATTACCAAATAAGGAAGTACAGTTTTATTAGTTGCCACGAATTTTGTTGGTATCATCCGTTTAAAGGAGAACTAAACCCTAAAATCAACCCAACGTCTTTACAAAGATGTATCCTAAAGAAATAAGTTCTGATATTTTATTTTTCTGTGTTGCGCGTCTATGAGGAGAAAATTAGTCTCCAAGTTCGATTTTCCGCTGAAAAATCTATATTGTGTGGCGGCTCAATTCAGTGCAAATTTCCCCATAACGTACGTCACACATACCAAGGAAGAACGATCACACCTCCAGCACAAAGAAAACACAATGGTCCGCAATTAGAAGTCATTAGGCCTGCTATTCAATGTAGTGGACGGCATGGCAAAACTAATTTATTCCCCGTATACTACGTCACAAATTACAAGACTTGAGCCGTCTGTACATACCGGAGGCTGTGAGGAAGGTTTTCGGATTTTCTCTTGCTAGACGCGCAACACAGAAAAATTAAATAGCAGAACCTATTTATTTCGAATACATGTTTGTATAGACATTGGGTTGATTTTAGGGTTGAGTTCCCCTTTAAGAGAATGCTTTACTACTTCTCTAGCTTGCGGTTATTGATCCGGTTTATGAGTAATACTAGTACGCAATGAGTAATAAATGAGTAATAGTAGTACGCAATGAATAATAAATGAGTAATAGTAGTGCGCAATGAGTAATTAATGAGTAATAGTAGTGCGCAATGAGTAATTAATGAGTAATACTAGTGCGCAACGAATAATTAATGAGTAATAGTAGTGCGCAGAGTAATTAATGTAATAGTAGTACGTAATGAATAACTAATGAGTAATAGTAGTACGCAATGAGTAATTAATGAGTAATAGTAGTACGCAATGAGTGATTAATGAGTAAATACTAGTGCGCAATGAATAATTAATGAGTAATAGTGCGCAACGAATAATTAGAGTAATAGTAGTGCGCAATGAGTAATTAATGAGTAATAGTAGTACGCAGAGTAATTAATGAGTAATAGTAGTGCGCAGAGTAATTAATGAGTAATAGTAGTACGCAATGAATAACTAATGAGTAATAGTAGTACGCAGAGCAATTAATGAGTAATAGTAGTGCGCAATGAGTAATTAATGAGTAATACTAGAGCGCAATGAGTAATTAATGAGTAATAGTAGTACGCAATGAGTAATTATTGAGTAATAGTAGTGCGCAGAGTAATTAATGTGTAATAGTAGTACGCAATGAATAACTAATGAGTAATAGTAGTGCGCAATGGGTAATTAATGTGTAATAGTAGTACGCAAAGAATAACTAATGAGTAATAGTAGTGCGCAATGGGTAATTAATGACTAATAGTAGTACGCAGAGTAATTATTGAGTAATAGTAGATGCACAATGAGTAATGAATGACTAATAGTAGTACGCAATGAATAACTAATGAGTAATAGTAGTGGGCAATGAATAACTGAGTAATAGTAGTACGCAACGAATAATTAATGAATAATAGAAGTGCGCAATGAGTAATTAATGAGTAATACTAGTACTACTATTAATCATTAATTACTCATTGCGCGCGCAATAAATAATTAATGTGTAATAGTAATGTGCAATGAATTTAACAATATCCCACTTCCGCGATATGTTTTACTTGTCACGCACAAAGGTTTCAATACGAGGCTCCGTGCTAAATTAAATTTATTCTTTTCTCTGTGTAGATTTTTTTTTATTTCGTGAAAATGCGTGCGGTTTTTCTTTACCATGGGCTATCACAAATAGACCTATAGTAGCGTTGCCAATCAGAATACAGGATTTGTTGGGTTTATACTAAAACTGAGTAGTAGTAGTGCGCAATGAATAATTAATGAGTAGTAGTAGTGCGCAATGAATAATTAATGTAATAGTAGTGCGCAATGAGTAATTAATGGTAATAGTGCGCAATGAATAATTAATGAGTAATAGTAGCGCGCAATGAATAACTAAGGATATTTCATACCTGTGGCAGACGACTACTTCTCATGAAAATTTCATTCCATTTGCTTTATTCGATTTCGGTTGATGGAATCATAAGTAATGTCATAAATATGCTCATTTTACTCAAAATAGTAACATATTTTCTAAGGAAGCTGTAATTCGAAAACTAGTCGATAAATATTCTTTTAAATCTTTTCACCTGAAATTCAACATGTACTACCCTAGCCCTGTAAATTTCAAGAGCATTGAAACATTTTAAGGGCGCGGAATAAAAACAAAAACATAGGGAACTTTTACATCTACACGTAAGCTTCATTGTTGTATCATTTTGTTTATAGCTTGTCTTTCCGAAATTTCTCTTTTGTCTAGATTCTACATACTTGTGTGCTTTTGAACTAACAAGTTTACCATGCACGTTTGTTACGCTTCGCTACTGCCGGAACGCTCGTGCAAAGTCTGTTCTTAGTACAATGACATGCAATTATCATAGTCCCGCTGCCAGTTCCCTTCCCTTCTCCTCCCCTCCCCCTACTTCCTTTTTGTCCTCGCGCCATTCTTCCCTCGTCCAAATATATTGCGGTTTCCCAAATAAAACGCCTGCATTGCTTTACCTGGGTACAGCGGCTACAAGAAGACCGTTAAATATCACGCCCCAGTAACTTTGTGGAGCGAAGGCATATTGTACTGTCAGATCCTCGAAATTTCATTGGCTGAACTATCTGGGGTCGGCAGCGACCCCTAAGACTTATTTGGAAATATACTATGGAAATATACCTAGGTACGTTTTCTCCTAGGGAAATCGGTTAGACACGAAAACACGAATTTACCCGGGTAAATTTCCAATATACCTAGTAAAACTTGTCTAGTGTAACCGCAGCTATTATCTAGTAATTGTAAAAGCGCAAATGACGTTGAGTGATTTTTTCTAAATCCATATTGATTGTGATATAAAATATCTATAAAGTCGTAAATTCGGTTGTAGACAACCCTTTCTAGAAATTTCGAAAAGCAAGGTAGAATAGATATCGGTCTGTAATTATAAAAAAAACATTGGATCATCTGCTTTGAATGTAGGAACGACATTTAGTATTCCAGTGGCTAAAAAATCCCAGTATAAGCGATTTGTTGTGATCATTATGTTTGAATACGGTCAATCGAACGCACCCTAAATTATTACCGCGCTCTTCGCTAAAATAACAACCCCTGACCGTGCGAAAGAGTAGTCTACTAAAGCCCGGTTTCCATATAGTCGCAATGATCGCAGGATTCTTTTGTTCTGTGTGAATCGAAGCGTAAATTAATACGCAGAACAAATGAATCCAGCGATCGCATGGAAACCAGGCTTAATAAAACATCACAAACAATCGTGTTTCCCCAACAGTTTATTCGATTCAGGAATAGACTTGCTACAAGTCGACCTCTCAATTTGGCCTAAGTACTAAGTCTGCTCAGGCGAGAACGCGTCCAATTTTGATGCGATTCCGCAAGCAAGCCGTATAAGAAAAATTGGAAAGGACTTTGAGAAAGTCTATTGTAAGAACTGCCTTAATGAATAAATAAATAAAATTGAAGTTGTTTTTTGAAATGGGAATGGAAAAAAGCTAAATAATAAATTATATCACACCACCAAAACTCGCGATGATAAAACCTTTATCACACTCGTGCCGGCGGGTGTAAGGTACAGGTCAGGTCACTTCTTGTTTACCTGTGAGCCCTAGCTCTAGGTGAGCGAGAACCCGGTGTTTACCTGTGAACCCGTCCGATGGTTAGGGTTAGGTTTATGGTTAGGGTTTGTCTTAGAATTAACAACCCGACCTGTGACCTGTACTTTACACCCGCTGCACTCGTGCCATTAACCCTTACTTATTTTTCAGAGCTCGGATTTCTTTGTCCTTTTCGGGGGAAAATATATCTTTCCAATTGCCCTATATCATTATGACGTCATATCAAAACAATCTATTGTTTAAACGCTAAGGATCACGGTCGTGGGAGGGGGACAAAACAGCAACAACGCAAAGGAAATCGCTATCAAATGCATTTTGTAGAACGTAGAATAGCGGTAACAGCCACCAAATACGGTAAATATTGTGGGATAAACATTGACACAGCTGATATCTGGAAACCAGACAATTCGAAGTTAAATTTTCCTCAGCAGAGCAGATTTAGTTCAAAATTCTATTGTTCAAGTCGATTCTGTCCCCCTCATAAACAAGCCGTGACGTCATAATGATATAGGGTAATTCCAAAGGATAGAAGCTTAAGTTTGTTGAAAGGTCCGAGATGAAATAGCAATGACAAGCCTTGTGAACAGTAAGTTCACGCAGGTCAATAACCCTTACACAATTTCTAGATGAAGATTTTCTAGACTGACTAAACTGCTTTACAACCAATTGTTCAAAAGTACTCTTGATGTAATATTTTTCCTATTCTTAAAAACACTTTGCCAATCAAGCACAAATGATAATACATGCTGTTTACCCTGTCAATACTATCAAACGTAATATTTTTTAAGCCAAAGTAGAAATGAAGTTACAGCCATTTGAAATTAGAGAGATTTGTATGAGGAAAACAATGGCGGCCTCGCTGCACTCGCTTTCGTTTTTTTTTTTCTGCATTTGAAATGCATACTCGACAGCAATTCTATCAGTTGCTCTTAAAGGCACTATGTCGTGGTACTGCGCATGTATTGAGTAATCGCTCGGTTGATGGTGTTAATTGGATACAAACAGTTAAACTTCCCTCCCTCAATGCTCAACTGAATTAATTTTCAATATTTTCCCTGGAGACTATTTATATGCACTGTTTCTTAGTCATTTTTAGCATATTTGCTTTGATTTTAAGCAACCCACATGGCCGAGAGTTTCGTTAGTTCATATCAAAATCGGTGCAAATAGCTCTTTCCGGCATTACCGTGACACAGCCCCTTTAAACTTAACAGAATTACTGGTTTTAATGTGATTTTTCACGGGGTAGCATTAGTTTCCCTCTGCAGATTTATTTTCCAAATTATGCAAATTAGAAGGTGGCGATTATGAATTTGGTCTATTTTAGGTTAGAGACAGGCATGCATATTTTATTGAAAAATACATGAGGCCAAAGGAGCACAATTTTTTTTTGAATTCATTGCACAGTCAGCAAGTACCTGTATTGATAAATAAAACAAAGTCTCAAACCTTGTTAATATTCCAACTAAGTGCAAAGCATGCTATGGTCACCAATAAAGCACTGTTATTAGCCAATCACCTGCTTGGATTTTGAACTGTGCATGAAGTTGGAGTATTAAACCAATACAGGACTTAGAACTACCTTCCTTTGCATAACCTCGAAGCACGTGTGTGGATTTTTCAGATGGTACATCATACCTAACAAACTTAGCAAGCAGTGTCTGGAATCACATTCTAAACATGCTTTCTAAATTAATATTAACAATAAGAAATTTGATGTTATAATTATCGTTAATAATGTTAATGCTCTTACAAAATGATATATTAGACTGTATAATTACCAACACATTTTCCATTTGGATAACCCTAGGAGTGAAATAATGAACTTGGGAAACAATACGAGTCATGGCATTTAACTGTGAAGAGTGGCCAAGTTAAAGTATATGGATGAGTGGAAGCCATGTTATAAGCAAAAAAGCTGTGCTATTCACAGAATATAGAAGCTGATTTTTTTTATTATTTCATACAGCCAAATTTATAGATTTATAGATACATATATCTGTTGAAAATACCATACAAGCAATTAAGCGGCTATAGGTGTTTGAACATGGATGGCCCATCTGGTCGAAAATGTTATAAGTTAAGGATTGAATGGTGCAGACCAGCTGTAAAACAGGCTGAAATAACTGTGCCCTTAACAACATAATTACAGGAACACAGATAACAGGTATTATGGTTTGCTCTGAAAATGCACTTAATGAATTTTTTAAAGGGCACCTTAGCACTTTCTCGATAAAGGAAATACTGGTAATTATGATATTACACTAGAAACTTGGATATAGAAAAAAATCAAAATTGCTCCTTTCAAAGATAATTGTGTTGCACAATGCTACTTTTATTAGGAAAATGCTAGTTCACTTCATCTGAACACCAGGAACTCAGGTGTGCCGATATATGCTGTGGCCAACCGCTTACCATCTGGTGTAGGGTCTGAGAATGCGAGTGCTTCCTTTGATATGGTACAGCCATAGATGAAACAATTCCTACATTAAGTAAAGAAAAAGCTTATTATAAAGGGTAAAATGGATAAATTGCACAATCAGGTTAAAGCTGATCTTATACCTCATTGACACCAACTAAACCTGTTTAATTAAACTGAGTTTATCTAGACCCTATCTAGAATGTGATTAAAACTACCTTGAACAGGTTGTTTAGTTAAACAGAGTTTATCTAGCCCCTATCTTGAATGTGTTTAGTTACAACAGGGTTATAACTACCTCGAACATGTTGTTTAGTTAAGGTCAGTGTGCAACTACTTTGGCTCCAGTGACCATGCAGTTTGAATGAGTATTATTTTAAACTTGTTTAATTAAACAGCTTTTCAACATGCTTCAAAAACTCATGAATAATTAATGAGCATTTTGTCCAATCAGATGAAGCAAATCAGTCACGTGCATGCTCCTTTATACCTGATAAAATCTCATCATTCTAAAAGGCCCGCGGAGGGATTTTAATTCTGTCCCAGGGGGAAACTGGGTTAATGATTGAGACAATGGAATTTCTATTGATGTTTCAGCTTTCTCATTGAATTGCTAATTAGGATGAACGTTTTATATAAAGAATACTAATGAACATGAAATTTTATATAAAGTTTCATCCTAATTAAGAATTCACTGATAAAGACCCAAAGATAGCAAAAAGTACACGGAACATAAGGTACCTAGATAATAAATTTTGCACTAAATTTACTGATATCAGCAGACTACCGAGATACACAGATAATATTTTTAAAATGAAGTTATCCAACTTGTTTACCGAGCCACTGTTTAGTTCCAATTATTAAACCAAACTCAAAGCCGTAAAATAATAAAAACGTGCATTAAACTTACATATTTTGTGCCGGAGTCAAAAATTTAGAGTCTGCCGTCATGTCAGTCACATCGCTTTCCAAGTCTTGAACTTTATCGAGGTAAACCACGACACCAAATCCTTCAAGTGCAGGTACTTCTTGCATTGCGAAACGCCGCTTCAAACGACATAGTATGGTAATTTCTTCATGTCATTCCCTTGAGATGTTTGTAATTGCAGGCGGTGATTACTCGAATATTTTGCATGGCGTTGTGAATACAAAGGTTCAATGGTTCATTAAGTAACCATTCCCTTGAGATGTGCGTCTTTCTTTCATTGCATTCTTAAAGCGTTTTTGAAGCGGTTTAAAACACTCACAGCACGTGTTTTATCAAGTCTAAAAACAGTGTTTTAAACAGTACTTAAGCCTTGGTGTGAATGGGGTGTTAATCAATGAAAAAGGGACAAGAAGTGAACCTATGGATCCCACTGGGTAACTTGCTCATGTTAACAGGTTTTATGCACAACATATTACATATCTGTTTATGTCATCACTCTATGTTGTGCGTAAAAATCCAGTAAATTATACAATGTACATGTAGCTTGATGAACAATAAACATAATTCTTATAGGCAGATTGGAGATATGGTTTTACCTTCTTGTGGTAAATTTGTCATAATACACTTATTCGCTGTGCTCATTTCACTTCACTCATTTCACTCACTGCATGTGCTCACTTACGACATTCACCACTGAAGATACAAACTGTATCCCTATATGGCCATCAGTGTTACCTATATGGCTATCAGTGTTTAATTTAGCAAATAAAATATAGTTGCCAACCAGCAAATGTTACCATATTTGATGGCATATAAGCTGCACAGTATTTTTGATTTCATTTTAATTAAGAGGTCCCCCCCTAAAGTCAAGGTGAAGTGGGCTTTTTGAGATTTTATTTAGAGTAAGACGGTCCCAAAAAATGAGCCCCAGTAACTTTTGGTATGGCTTATAAGTGGTACATGTATATTTCCTTAAAATTTTCAATTGGATCTCAAGATTAGGTCATAAGTCTTATACGTGACTTATATGCAGGCTTATGCATAGTCAAATATGGTTATCTGTACCCTCAAACTTGGTGAAACCTCAGTATTCATATAACCATGTCCATAATTTGATGTTTGGACTCTATATATGTACACATTATTAAAGCAAGACTTAAAATTGTGACCGATATGGTCACCAAATAAATGCAAATAAGACATTACGTTTAGCTGCCAACTCAACTACATGTACTATACAAATTCTTATAGAGTCTCAACCAATGACCTACAAGCCATTTTCTTTGGCACTTATTTGTTATAAAGATTATGGCGATTTTTATGATCTCAAGTTTAGTTACCATAATTATCAAAACAAGTGTTACCTAACACAGTCAATCAGTCTGCTGGCTACTTTCATTCTCCTGTACTGACTCCACACCCAAATCCTGCTGATACCACACTGAGCAGGTGCTGGATACGGGCTAGAATGGTTACAAAGATATCAGAGCTGGTAAACACAATTTAGTGTTGAGAAATAACGTTAAATAGTGTTTCTGTCTTGTATCCATCAACAACAACAATCATGTCACATGATCAATTTCATCCTATCAGAATTGGATAATTTTGTGGTGACCTCTAACAGGCAATAGTGCCTCAACAGACACAATTGTTAACATAATTCCTGGACAGACACACTATTTGTATAATAGTGCCTGTTTACACTAGTCTTTAGTTTACTGATAATGGTACTTGTACAAATATACTACTCGTAGATAGCCTTGGTTTATTTACTATTCACAGCAGTCATGTTGGCTATAAACAATAGATTTTGTGGTACTAGACTCGCACTGGGCAGTTTCAGATCGAGTTTAGCCATGCAAAATGAAAGGTTTTTATTCTCCTGGGACACCACATGGCTGCTGCATGAGAATGGCAATTGTTTGTGTTTGAACAACATGTAAACCTCAGCAATCTACATCACTTGTAGTACTTACGAACATGAAAAGAAAAGACAAGAAAACACATCACAGTGGGTGGCTTGTATATATGTATGTGTGTCTGTTAGACACATACCTGCAGCACCATGCAGCGATCTGGCGATCTGGTGAAGAGTCTTTTGAGGGAGTGCTGGGAAGAACTGGATAACCCTGAAAGATGCACAAATTAGAGACAAGTTAACTACACAACTACATGTAAGAATGCATATAGGTACCATAGAATCCCATATAATTTTAGTCCTTGAGGACTAACCATTATAAAGACCTTGTCTTCCCCTTCCCAATTGGCTGGATAGTGACCAGCAGCACAGAGTTTCCTTTATTTTCTGTTTGTAACTTTGACTGTGAACATCTCACACAGCACTTAAGACATATTCAAGCACAAGTTATTTTATTTGAGGATTTGTCTACTGCTCTGTGCACCCTATTGCCTTTTGCTCCAGTTCTTTGGCAAACCATTACTTAATAATAATTATAATTTCTATTGCACCTTTTCACATGAAATGATCAAAAGCGCATAACATTACAATCATTACAATTCTTATAAAAGGAAAAAGAATAAAAATTAAATTACAAGAAATTACTTAAATACATTTAAATATCTCAATTAAAATTACTATGAAAAGACTATAAATTAAAAGCTAATTTAAAAAGATATGTTTTAAGTGAAGATTTAAAAAGACTAAGCAACTGAATATTGCACAAATATTGTGGTAGTGCGTTCCATAGAGTCGGATCCACCACACTAAAAGATGATTCCTTTTTCATCACATAAAGTTCAGGCTAATACATGTACATTGTACATAGTAACATTTACAAGATTTACAGGGTTGAACAAAAACACACACTATTAATCTGTAAATTATTCAGAGCAATATCACATCATTGCATGTTTCTCTATTCTAAACTGTGGATGACGAGAATAGCATAAAGTACATTAATATTATTATATACATGTAGCTAGTTACCTTCATGAGCTATGATTGGTAAGTTTTCTGCCCATAACTTGAATACTTTTGAGCCATATAATATACATCTTATAACCATAAGTTTTCTCCCCCTTTTTTATGCCCCACGTCGATCCTCACTTGGGTTATAAAGCAGGGAGAAACCTCAGTTCATAACTTACAGTATGGGCTGGGTCCATAACTTTCATTATTATATGACTTGGTGCTTTCAAGTGCAAATACATTTACGGGATAAAACGAGTGCAAATATGAGTGTATTATACGGTTCACAAATGGGTTTGCACAGGTTTATTCAACACTTAAAAGGTTTTATAAGCATGCAAGCCAATCAAAATGGGGCTGTTTCAGTAACAACCCGAAAAAAAACTTTTTTCCAGTGCGCTTGTGCCCCAACATTTAACTTCAACTGAGGCTGAGAGGTTTCTTCCCTCAAGATTTTCTTCAAACAGATCTGACAGTAAGGTAAGCAAAACCAAACCTTTTTGTTCATGTTTATAGCTGTTGTATAATAAACAATTTATTACATGGAACGTTGTGTAATATGGCTGGGAATTTTTACTTGTCGATTTTTACTTGTCGATGGACCTCACAGTCATTTAATAAAAGGCACATGTGTACGTACATGTACCCCCTAAAAAAAATTCATTATTTCTAAAAATACACACCTTGTCAACCAGTGTTGCTACACAACACCCAACAACCTTCTTGTTTGCAATAAAGAGGAAAGTCTGCAAAAAATAAATGACTTAAATTAAGAGATGAATTAATGGTTCCTCCAACACAGAGGTACAAGACTTCAATTCCATACTGGCAGAGTATTCATTAGGGTTCCGAGATCGGAGAATTCTCCAGTTACTGAGCAAAATTCTCCAGCTACTTTTGCATTCGTAATGCATTTTCTGTATACTTTAGGACACACTCTCCTGCTATTTCATTTCAATCTCCTGCTACTTCAAATGTTAATGAATACCCCTGACTGGGCACCCTTCATGTAATATACATGCATATGGTTTATAAGTACATACAAGTGTACACGCAGTGATTTGGTTATACATGTAACTTGCATGTTATGAGTCCATGTGATGCACTAAGGAGTCAAAATACCAAAATCCATGAGTCCCAGAACAAGCCAAGATTAATCATTTTTAGTAGTAAATTATAGTTTCTCTTGTTCTTGTTGCTGTATATATATAACAACATTTGATACACAGTCAGTTTGACATGTCTTACTTGGCTTCAATTTGCAATCGATCATCTTCCCACAATGTGGACTGTCTAAAAAGGTCAACTTTTGCCCTGGTAAAGGCTTACAGTGTATAACCTTTTATCCAGAGGTGTTGCCAAATGATTACTTGTACATGTATCTCTTAATAGACCTCTTGCAGGAAATAGTCATGTGCTGATATAATACTACGTTAACAAATGAATTGAGCTCGTGATCCCCATGGGAAAGGTGTTACCATGGATGCTGGATGGCATTAACTTTCGCAAGTAATAATATTGATGCCATAGATCGTAATCTGAATCAGGACCTTGTTAACGTTAATGAATGGCTTATCGCGAATAAGCTCACTCTCAATAAATCGAAGACAGAATTCATGTTAATTGGATCAAGACAAAATTAAGTACCTTTAATAATCCTCCGTCACTAACAATTGATGGGGCTCCCATAAAACAGGTATCGAATACAAAATCTCTCTGTGTTCATATCGATGAGAATCTGTCCTGGAACATACACATTGATAAGTTGTGTAAGAAAATTGCCTCTGGCATCGGTGCCCTCAAGCGCATTGCACCATTTGTCCCCCGCAAAACACTGCAGTCTATTTTCAATTCACTGGTGCAACCACATTTTGATTACTGTAGTGTTGTGTGCGGAAGTTGCAATAAAACCCTTGCTAACAAACTCCAAAAATTACAAAACAGTGCGGCTCGGGTTTTAACCTTTTCCAGCTATGATGCTAATGCTGATTATCTCTTTGAAATACTTGTCTGGGAAAAACTTGAAACTCAATGCCAAATTCATAAAGCTGTTATGGTCTATAAATCGCTTAATGGACTTGCCCCCCGACTATCTTTGTTCGAAATTTGTTGACCGCAGCAGCGTTACAAATTATTCTCTAAGAGACACCGAGAGCAAACTTGCTATTCCTCTGCCCCACACCAACTTTCTCAAAAATAGCTTTGGCTATAGTGGTGCGGTCCTATGGAATAGCCTTCCGATTGAGTTGCGGCAAGCCAGAACTCTAAGTAGATTTCGCTCTGGTTGCAGCAGTTTTTTCTCTTATCTTATCTTAGCTTAACTTAATTTTAAATTAGCACACGGCACTCATGGAAAGCAGGTTTTTATTTGAGCTAATTTTAAATGTAATTTTATATTGTAAACTTTTTACAAAACCCTGATGAGCGTACCGTGTATAAATAAAGATTACTTACTTACTTACTAAGCTATCTTTAAAAATGCTGTTTTAGAAAGATTGACAATCGATTGGAGATGGAAAATAGCATTTACAAACAGGTTTTGCTAATAACACTACCAATCTCGTACAAGTGCATTTAAATAAATGAAGTCCGACTTTTTGCTGTCCAGTACAACCACGTGGTTGCATTCCTGCAAAAGGCCCCTTCTTCAACAATCATGGTGCTAGAGACAATAAAAATTGCCTTTACTAGGTGCATGCTTTGGCAGCCATAATTACTGGACCATGCTCATCTTTTCCATTTGTGCAAAAACCTAACCCAGTAGCAGTGCCTGACACTTCAATGAATACAAAGCAAAAATGCTGGCATTAGTAAATACATTAAATATAGCATATAATTTTATATAGAGTTTCTTTTTGGGCATATATTTTTTCCCAGTGACACTGATTTCTCAAATTTTGCTTTATTGCTAATTCTCAGATATAACCAGCACTATAGATTAAGAGTTATTCACTAACACATTTAATCTGGCTGTTGTGTCCTTGCAGACGTATCTCAAAAAGTCGGTTGCATATTTTTTTCATTTTTAGGCATGAATAATGCAGAATAACAAAAGCACTGCTACATGTACACAAACTACACTCAACATGTACATTAATTACACTATAAATCTTTTTTTCTTCTTATTTTCAACAACCTTAGTACACTAAAAGTACAGCAACCGGAATTATTTTTGATGACAGTCCTGAAAGCTTATTTGATAAAATTTAGAAACTGAACTTAGGTAATTACACAGACCTTAGACTCTCTTTTTCTAAAAGGCAAGTCAGCTGCAAATCCAAGCTCAATGTCAACCACTTTTCGGATTTCTTCAACCTGCAAGACAACAACAGTGAAGCAAAACCAATTACCCTGTGTTACAATCAAACTCTCCTTTTACAAGTTAATTACAGTACAGCTACTGTAACCAGAGCCACTTAGACAAAGAGAACTAAACACACTGCAAACAAAACTAAACCATTCCTACTTACAAAGCCTAGCACAATTGTTTTCATACAAAAGACTTTGGCTTCAGAACTAGTCTACCAAGATTGCCTTTTACGGGATTGAAGCGAAAGCAAAATGAAATGCTATTGTCTTGTACTCGACAATGATTGGCTCAAATAACCAGAAGTTGGAATGCTTTGCTTTCGTTCTGCAATGTGATTGGTGAACAGAGTAAGTTAAGAAACACTTTGTCAGATTTTTAGAGCTTGCCTTCTTTAGTCTTGAGGAGTGATCATCTGGAGTAACCATGATAATTCTACCATCATGAAATTCTTGCAAGACTTTCTCATTTTTCCAACCCTGGTAGTTAAAAACAAAATTAATAGACACTTTTAGTATGCCGTACAGTACCAATCGAAACTAACCTCACCCTTGCATTTGCTTTGCATGCACTCAAAATGCATGCAAAGTAAACACACAGTAAACCCTGCATTTGCTTTGCATGTATTCATAGTAGTCCCTGTGTTTGCTTTGGGCTTGCAATTGAAGGGCTGACATCACTAAATTCTCCTCCAATTTCTTGTTTTCTAAGGGAGAATGTAAAACGTGATCAAGATTCACTTACATGTAGATGTGTTTAACTTGTTGTGTGCATGTGCACTTACATTAAATTTCAGTCCACTAACAAATTTCTTGTGATGTCGAATGTGCTCTGCTTCATCATCAGGCTGTGCACAGGTGTAAACCATACCACAAGCATTGCATGTCACATGACCAAAGTCCCTCTGACCTAAGTCCTGCGATATTGAGAATACAAATGGACAACTACATCAGCTAAATAAAAATACATTCGTTAGAAGAAAAATAAAATTGAAGCTTGTGCAAAGACCTCATTTCACTAAGAAGCCTACTTTGGCTTTTTATCCATCAGGCAATTCTTCAAACTCTAGCCCAACATGAAAATTTACTAGCCCCAGGCTATTGAACAACATTTTTGTTGTGCCCTGGTACATGTACACTGAATTCATTAAATGCCAGTACCCAGAGAGCAAAGTTGCATCAGAGCGGTTTTCAGTTGAGTGTTAAGTAAAACCAAACGCAAATTACCCACAGCCAGCCAATCATAGGAGAGAGTAATCACAAGTAACTCATAAATGGCTTCCCTGTGAGCCAATGACAAACCGAAGCAAAACCAAAACCAATTTGCGTTTGGTTTTACTTTGGATTCTGATTGGTCGGTTTACTTTCTCAGCCAATAGGAGAGCTTAGTAAACGCAAAACCAAAACACTTCCGACACTCAATTGAAATCTCCTCTAGTATGGCATACATGTAAAGTGAATGAGTAATTGGTACTAAGGTAAAACATAGGCCCCTAAGGACAACTTGTGGATGGTCAGTGAGCTATTTTGGCATACACTAAAAATCATGTGACCGTTGTTACGTCATCACCACTAAGTGAATCGTGGGGAAAAAATAACATACCTGTCCAAGTTTGAACAGTCTGGCATTAGAAATGAGGGAGACATGGGCATGTATTTAAAATCACGTAATCGATGACGTCATCGCCACTAAGTGATTGATAGCAACCATTACCATGTATTTCCAGGTTTGAGCCAGCAGGCATTAGAAATCAGGGAGATATGGGCATGTACTTAAAACTGTGTAATCGATGACGTCATTGTTACGTCATCGCAACTAAGTGATTGATAGCAATCCACTGCCATGTCTGTCCAGGTTTGTGCCGACTGGCATTAGAAATGAGGGAGATATAGGCATGTACTTAAAATCATGTGACCGATGATGTCATCGTTACATAAACACCAGTAGGTGCTTGATAGGGACCCACAACCATGTCTGTCAGATTTGAGCCAGCTGGGATTAGAAATGAGGACAATATGGGCATGTACTTAAAATCATGTAACCGATGACGTCATTGTTACGTCAACACAACTAGGTGCTTGATAGGGACCCACTACCATGTCTGTCCAGGTATGAGCCAGCTGGCATTAAAAATGAGGGAGATATGGGCATGTACTTAAAATCATGTGTGACCTCTCACAGGAGTGTAAATCCGTAGACCAAGTCGAGTTCAAGTCAGATGACCAAGTCGCAGTCATTTACACGTAAGACAGTTGTTTATTTGTGAACTCCAGCCCTAGGTGATCGTGAGTGAGTTCTCATCATTTACTAACACTAGTCTACTCTCGGAGATGGTTAATTTTGTGGAAATACATAAATGTGGAAATACCACCGCCAGCGCATATAACCAGAAGATATCGTGGTTCCAAAGTTTAGTTTGTGCCAAGGAACCTCAGACAGAATAATCGAGTTTCGTATTCTCACAGACGAGCTGGAACAGGCCTCAACTAAACGGAGGCAGATTATGGAAGTGATCCTGAATGAGATGTCTAAATCCCGAACGAGCGATGTCTAACCACGCTCGCTGTTTCGCGCGAAACGAAACTTGCCTTTTTTCGCACGTAAAGGAAACCATGGCCATGTGAATCAGTTTATCGGCTCGAGTGAGTTTTCTCGATCTACGAAAATGTTCTTTTTGTGCCTAAAGAAATATGAAATCAATTTTATAATTATAATCAACCTACATGTGTAGTGTCAGAACTTTGCACATGCTTGGCATGATTTCAGACTTTTTATTCACCGAACAGCAGCTGTTGGAATTCTCTTTGAAAGGCTTAAGTTTGCAAATGAAAACGACCATGTACGAGAAGAATACCAAACTGAAGTGTAGCCAAACAAAGGAGGGGAAAAACAAAGAAAAATGAGTGATATATACCAGTGACTCGGTCATTTGACTCGGACTTGACTCAGACTCGGAATTGACTTGGTCAACCGGTGAACTCCTCACAGGAAAACATACACTAACAGATATCCGTTAAACAGGCAAAAATTAACGGCTAATGAACGGATAGGAAACGCTTTTACAGAGCATTCAAATGGTTTAGTTAACGGTTTAGTTAACAGGTAAGCTAACATTTCTTAAGAACGGTTTACCAAAATGTTCTAACGGACAAGCTAACGGCTCTAACGGGAAAGCTAACGTTTATCAAAACGTTCTAATGGATGGCCTTGGCTATCTAACGGGTTTATCAAAACGTTCTAACGGATGATCTTGGCTATCTAACGGTTTAACAAAACGTTCTAGCGGATGATCTTGACTCTATGGTTTACCAAAACATTTGTGCATTCGGTCACCAAAAGACAGGATTGCATTACGAAACACCGTCCCAGCGCTGGTTTGGTGTTTTCCATTCATCTGATAAACTTTAGCTTCTGTAGTTTCAAACTCAGATCCGTCAGTCCTTCAGAATTTTTGTTGAAGTACATGTAATTGCGTATGTTTTCAATTGAAGAAGCCAGCTTTAGCTTTTTGGAGATACAAAGATTCTCTGTTGACATGTGCTTTCAGCCGTGAAGACTGATTGTCTGGTTTTTGACACAACAAGAATGCTGCTAACTTCACGGGAAGTGTGATTTTATTGCATTGTAGTTTAAATCACCACAAAGCTTCTCAACTTTACTGCAAAATGATAAACGTCTACTAAATAGAATATTCTGGAGTTCTTTTTATTTAATGTGGATCAGTTTTCAAAGGTGAGGAGGTCCGAGTCTTGAATTCTACAACACAGAAGTGTGACATTTTCCACAAACTGATTTGAATAATCAACGACTCTGCAGTGTTTGTTTTGTGTTGAGATAAAAAAAAATTTGTTTAGAAATCGAGATGCTTACGGAATCAAACGGTTTGAAAATTTTCACTTCATTTACGTATCTGAACAGTTTCCACACGATGCGAAAAATGGTTTGAGTCCATAGTTTTCTATATTCACAGTTTTAATTTGTTGTCTGTTATTTAGCGTGAGATCAGATCACACGAACCGTATCGAATCTTTTGGAGTTTTGATTTCAGCATTTTTACTTCATCACTTTGTGATGAGTTAAAAAACATCCAAACTGGCAGGTAATTTTTTTATAAGTCGGCATGTATCTTGTTTTATAGCATTCGGAAAAGCATATAAAGGCGATTGCACATAATCTGAGTTTCTAAACTCGTTGTGTGACTTGTATGTAGCAAACAGATGATTGCCGAAACCAACGGTGATCGTCAAACTATTTAAACGCCCAATGGATGAATGTTTCGATCGATCTAACGGATGAAGGTTTTAATGTAACAAATTAATGTTTTGATCTAACAGATGAAGGTTTGGATGTAACGGATGAAGGTTTGGATCTGACGGATGGAATTTTTTATCTAATGGATGAATATATTAGTCTAACGGCATTGACAGAATTTCTAACGCTTGTTTTAACGATTTCTCAAAACGTTCAAACGGCATGGCTAAAATTTCTAATGGGTGTTCTAATGCTTCTAATGCTTTCTCAAACCGTTCTAACGGCATGGACAAAATTTCTAATGGTTGTTCTATAGAGCTTCTAACAATTTCTCAAACCGTTTAAACGGATACCTACATGTAACAGATGACGAACGGTCTGGCCCGTTTAACGGATATCCGTTAGCGTACGTTTTCCTGTGAGAGGTCACATGTGACCGATGATGTCATCATTACGTCATCACCACTAAGTGATTTGTGGGGACTCAATATCATGCCTATCCAAGTTTGAATTGTCTGGCATTAGAAATGATGGAGATTTGGCATGTACTTAAAATCATGCGACCGATGACGTCATTGTTACGTCATCACCACTAAGTGATTGATAGGGACCCACTACCATGTCTGTCCAGGTTTGAAGTGTCTGGCATTAGAAGGGCAAAGTCAATACATCTTCTCCAGCCTGACCAAATTTGGACGCGTACCATATAAGTCTGTCAATATATCTTCGGAAAATCAAACGTCATTCGGCGAGTCATCGATCCACAGAAAAAAAAAGATGAATAAATTATCTTGCATCCACCTAAACCCAATATCTCGTTCTGCACATGCGTGCATCCACAAGTTAAAAAGGTATTTATAATTATATAGTATACATTCTATATATAGATATATTCAAATGCAAATTACAAGGGAGGTCATGAGATATGGACTGCTATTGTGGTGCAATTAAGTATACTGCCATGCAGTTTACAATCACGAGTGTTTGTTACTTCCTCCAGAATGCCAGGCTGTTGTGTTCGTAGACAATCCCCTACTCATTCATGAAACAACACAACAGGTTCTTTCTCACCCCCCTCATATTGATTAGAAGAGAAGGAGACAAGGCCAACAGCTTTATACATCATTGGCAAAGTTTCAAACCTGTGACCTCCCAGACTCTAAACTGTGCCAACTAAATGTCAACTAACTAGGTACATGTAGACTTATTCTAATTTCTGGACGTTTTCTTGCTGGCTCTTTGTTCATGGTGACATTTTTTGTACAATCACATGAGCAATTTCAGAAACATTTAGAGTACAGTACATGTGCATATTGGAAAGTGACTGCATAAAAAGCATGTAACTTACCAAGTACATTTGCTCCATTTTCTTCCCATTACTTCTTTTCTTTGCCCTTAAAAAAGTGCAACAAATTTAATAACACCAAAATAATACTTTATGTTTTCAACTAACCTTATAACAGAAAAGGAATGCATTCCAAAATACAAATAACTGGAATTATTTTCCATGTTTTTGGGATACAAGGGTCAATCAATTGGAATGTTTTTCTTCTCCTAAGTATTCCTACTCCTGAATAAGGTTCATTGAACATGCCCTTGATTATTTACGGAACATTAAATATTTTGTTAAAGTGCATAATTATAAACCATGTGCATTCATGGCTTGGTGAAAATGATGGTAAGCTGTGTGTAACTGGCTAGCTAAGGGCATTGTACACACAATTTAAGAACCCTGTCTATGTTAGGAACATGAACAAACACATTCTTACCTTTCTTGTTTTCTAGTTGGCATTGGTGCTTCCACAATATTTTTCTTACTCTCATCTGGACTGGAATGTTTGGTTGAGGTCTTGAAATATCTAGTGATTGATGTTTGGTGTTCAGGGGAACTATGAGACAGACTTTCCGAGTCTACATCATCAAAACAGGGGCTGTAACTGCTATCCGTTCTATCCGATTGTTCACGTTTTAGGGATGCAAAATGAAGTTCATCTGAATGTGTCTCTGAGCTTACACTTTCAAGACAAGAGCTCGATTTGTACATGCCTTTTTCTGATCTTAGCTGAGAACTAACAAATTCATTAGAGTTCTGATCAAGAGAACTACTAGTTGAGTTAGAGAAAACATATTCACCATTTTTCCCCTTGAGAAACATATCTGATTTAACAGAACCTAATCCACTTGTTAAACTGTCCTCTGAGCACAATGACCCTAGTTCAAAAATAATTTCATCAACAACACTCCTTGGTGGGGTTCCTGACAACTGATTATCCTGCTCCAATCCATTCACCTCAGGACTATTGCTTACTTGTGCTGCAGTATATCCATTCTTTAGTCCATTAACATGTGTAACTTGTGTTGGTGATGTTCGTGGTGAAGAACCATATTTAATTACATCACACAGTTTAACAGACAAGTCATCTGTTCTTTTATTCTGTTTCTTAGGTTTTTTTGATGGATGAGCAGTAGTATCAATGCTTGGGTCTTTTTTGTGTTTTCTTTTTATACTCCCATGTTTTTTCCGGTCTCTTTTATCCTTGAGATTTGGAGTGCCGTCATATTTCTTTGGGGGACTTCGCGTCAATGAAAAGCTATGTGAGTGCAGTTTTTGTCTATAAAAGCTATGAGGTCGCATTCCACTTGCTGGAGACAATGGTATATCATATCCATTAACAATCTCAGGAACATCACTTTTAGGGCTTGGGGATAGGCTGGTTTCACCAGATATAAAACCATTTGAAACTGTCAGCATTCCAGACTTTGATGATCTGATATCAGAGCTCTTGCCTCCTGGTATGGAAACTTCTACATGTATTCCATCACTGCACTTAGTGTCCTGGTTCTTATGATCATCATGAATAGAAGATAACCAGTCAGTTGAAGATGATGATGCACTCGAACAAGGTGTCAAGCTGCTGGTTAACAACAAAATTTAATCCTCATACACTGAACGTGACAAATTGTCTCCTGCACAAGAGCAACAGCATTTTATTATCAACTCTAGCACCAGTATTTGCATAGTATATACTATGTACACTATAGAACTATAACCAACTGTAACATTGTAAGATGCCAAGCCTAATAAACCAACATTATAATACTGAATTATACATTTGCTGTATTCATAACTAACTACAAAATAGCAGGGGGCTGGACTTGGTGCTGCTCAATGGCAAGAAATCCACCCCCCCCCCCCCCCCCGGGCATTTGAATTTTTGGAGTTTGGATTGTTCAAATTCCCGTCCCCCAGGCCAAAAATGTTGTTCAAATGCCCTACCCCATCGTCGTATTAGGCGATCAAATGCCCTTACCCCCGGGACTTAGTATTAGTTGTGACACCGCATTTTGTTTTTAACAGACAGTTTAAATATTCGTAAGCAATGTACATTTATATTTTAATACCTTCAAATACAGCACAAAGCTTTTAATATTAGAGTCCCTTTGTTTTTAAGCCAGTCGCTTACAAAATCAGAATTTTGTCGTTTTTGAAGTCATCTAAAGTGACCTACGGAGCCCTGTAAGGGCCATCCACAAACACAAATGTTATGAAAGAATATCGTGCGATACTGTTTTATTATCACGCGATAGTGTTTAATATCGTGCGATAATGTTATTTTAAAATACGTACATTACTTAGCTAGACAACATGGTGGCGAACACACTACATGTACGTGATCATGATAATGCTTTTCTCCTTTATATGTTTCTTTTACTTCTGACAACGAATTTGGCTTTACCCAAACACTTACCGGCGATTCAAAATGATATTGAAAATAACAGGGATGCATTAGTCAATAAATACTAGCCATCTAAATGCCATATGAAGTTAGGCCCTGGTGCAAAATAATGCCCGCGCTTTAATCTGTGTCTCGCTACCGTCTTTCAACTCCTTCATCAAAGCATATCTAAAAGTTTCCTTGCTAATTTAATACCAACGAATATTTGTTCCTTAACAAGTGGTACATGTGCCTGTAGCCTAGACAGCTCCCACTTCCCTGGAGTTCCATTTCTATGGCATCAATTATTCCATCTGGACTACTGTAGCCCTTTCTCCTTCGTAAATCCTTGCTTCTCAGAACACGTTTAAGCTGGCGAAGACTCATCTCGATGGCGTTATAAATTAAAAGAAAAGCGAGGATTTCCATATAATTCAAGCCTAGATTAAAGTACTCAGTCGACTAAAGCATCCCTGTTATTTTCAATAGCATTTTGAATCGGCAGTAAGTATTCAGGTAAAGCCAAATTCGTTGTCGGATGTAAGTGAAACATATAAAGGAGAAGAGCATTACCACATAGCGTGTTAGCCACCATGTTGTCTTGCTAAGTGATGTACGTATTTTAAAATAACACATTATCGCGCCATATTAAAACACTATCGTGCAATAATAAAACAGCATTGTACAATAATAAAACAGCATTGCATGATAGTAAAACAGTATTGTGTGATAATAAAGCAGTATCACATGATAGTCTTTCATAAAATGTGTTTGTCGATGGCCCTTACAGGGCTCCATAGTGACCAATTCCAATTCTGCCATGATTTCGATCGAGAAAACCACACAGCACATAACATGAAATCGAGACAACTTGTTCCAATTACCCCCCCCCCCCCCCCCCCCCTTTCCGGTGTCAAATTCCCCACCCCAAGGATAGCTACTGATGTCAAATGCCCTACTCCCCAGGCACGAAAATGAGTCAAATGCCCGGGAGTTGCCCGAGGGGGGGGGGGGGGGGATGTACATTACCTTACATCATTCATTCAAGTGAGCTTGGTATCAACCTCATAACATTTAGAAAATAGTGTTTTATTTCTTTCCCTTGCCCTTCCAAAATAAGTGGATTTTATATCCTTGTGGCTTGACAATTTCTTTGCCACAAGATACTCTCTGTAAATGAGTCTGTATTATTATGAGAAACTCAATATCTTAAATTCATTTGGATTTTGAAGTAGGGGCCTGTGGCGTAATACATTATTTGATTATCACGATCTTGCGGAATATTAAAAACTTTTTTTTCTCTAGAGCCATAACAGAGGAAGCAGTTCTTTGATTCAGAAAAGGAAATGATCTTAACAAACCTGGAATTCGAGTGCTGAGCTCGAGCCAGCTGAGGAGTGACGGGCTTCAAACTCTTCGATTTCGTGTTTCGACGCTGGCGGGCAAGCGAAGGAGCGTTATTCTTCCTTGCCATTGCTGTAAAAGTTTCCACGGGGATTCAGGGTCTACTTTCTGCAATCTAATAGAGTTTTTCATTGAAGCCTCACTATTAAAAATGTCAACGGGTATTCAAACAACTGAACCAACTCAATTTGTTCAAACGAACGAACAATCGACATGACCAACACACTGCTAAACGCCAAGTATCCCAATAAAACCTTTAAAAGTAAAATGAGAAATCCTAACTTGTACTTTCGTGCCTGAAATCTAGTATTTTGGCGGAGATTCATAGTTACTAATCCAACTTACCTAGGCCTGGCCCTCTCATCGCTTGCCCGCCATCCATCTTTCTTGAAAGATCGTCATATTTTCGCGCGCATGCATTGTGGTATTTCACCACAGGCAGCCCAGATCATTTTGTAAAAGTATTAGAAAATAAAAATTGTGAAACCACAGGCTACCAAGCGTAAGGTTTTTGATTAACCGTTCTGCCGAGAAGAAGAAAATCGCCCAAATGCGCTGAAATTGCACACAGACACAGCCTAATAACTGACAAACACACAGGTAAAGTCTTGTTTCTTTTATTTTAATATTCACAGAATTATTGCAATTTCTAAAAAACTCTATAAATTCCCAGTCAAGTCTCGTAACGGTTAATCAAAAACCTTACGCTTGGGTAGCCTGTGGCGAGAAAGCTTTTTTATAGTTGTACCTGTAACTGCTGTATTTTTTAGAGTACTTAAGTAGGTTTTTTAAGTGACTTGATTGACAATAATCCGTTACCATCTATGATTTAAAAAATGGGACATTCCAAAACCAAGGTGGATTTTTTTTAAACACTGGTATTTTGACAGGGTCCTTTCGAAATATTTAGCAGGGTTACCGTCATACTAAGGGTAGTACGCGTATACTAAGGGATGTTCTGCTTTAAAATGTCGGAAAAACCAACCTCGCCCCAGGGATCTTTGCGCGCCAAAAAATATCACGCTTTGTGAGCCTGCAGCTCTATCTGGTTTGCGGTTTTACCCATGTAAACAAGATGGCGGATCGGATTTGGCGGGAGATTTACTCTGATGTTTATTAAGATGGCTTTTAAAAATGGTTATTTGGGAACGTATAAAGGTTATTGACGTGGTACTAGTTTGTTTCTGATATGACTCAAGATGGGAAAAACAGCAAAGGAAGTGCTACGCCTACGGTCTCGAGCGAAACCAACTGGTGACGAAGCCGAAGGGGAGGTGAGTTTTAAAAGCCTAGCAATGGACCCTTCCACGGTTTGTTTGAACTTTTGCATACCTGCCAACTCTCCCGGTTTATGCGGGAGACTCCAGATTTTGGACCTCATCTCCCGGTCTCCCGGATAGAGCCTCCAATCTCCCGGTTTTTAGCCATTTTATGGATTGAGTTCGCCGTTTTCAGGCTCGAGGGTTAAAAATAAATTCCGAGAGCTTCCGGAAAGTCTTTTGAACACAATCGGGGTATCTTCGGAAAAATTCGGAAATGATTACGTCATAACAATTTCCAGATTTTAGAAATCCGGGGGTTGGCATGTATGCTTTTGATATATATGTATAACAGCAAAACCGTCGATACTGCTGAAAAGAGCACCTTGAAGTTAGTCAAAATCCCAAATTTGAGAGATATATCTTGAATCATTTGTATGGAAATTTTGACTGGAGGGCAAGTTTGTGCCCCCCAGTCGAAATTCCCATACGAACGTCTGTAAAATTTCCTGAAGTTTTCCGAGTTTGGTTGCAGAATAGCTAATTCTTCTTCCTCAAAAACTCACCTGTTTCAATCCTGACGATTCTAGTGAGTTTCCAGAAAAAAATTGTGCAGTACTGCACAGTGTTCTGGCTACGTCTAATGACTCAGATCCTTTTTTTTCTGTGGATCAATTTGTGAGACTAAGCCTTTCACTCAGCTAGCTTACATGAAGCAGATTGAGTGGTTGATCCAATTGAAACCTCAATCTGCTTGACATGTTTACATAAAACTGCTCGAACATTTTTTAGTCGATCTGATCATGACTGCAAAAGTCAAGTCAAGCAGCTTGAGTTTAGGATTGACTTGAGATTTGATATCATTGGAATAATTATTATTATTGATGAAATTTCAATCCACTTCATGTAAATACTATAAAGAGAAACTACAGGGTTGATTAATCTCAGTCAACCCCAAATTTTCGATTGAATTCACTACTCAATCCACTTCATGTAAACTGGCCCTAACCCTTTGTTCATATTAGTGCCATGTTTGTGATAAAAATAGTGTTTTGATAGAAGTATACACCCTATGGCCCCAAATAATGTGATAATGTGCAAGCTAGCAGGTACAGCCCTAGCCAGAACCCTGAGTGCAGGTACCTACTGTAACAGGGCTTCTGACAGGTTGCACGGTTGCGGATCCGCACAATTTGGTCAAACCCGCACACAATCCTGCACAATTCCTAAAAATCTGCAAAATCCAGCACAATTTGTTGAAAATTTTAATTAAAACAGGCATTCCTCTTGTTTACTGTGATTTTGGGAAACGTTTAAGGCCATTTTCACCCCATTTACCTTCCAAAACACGTTGAGAAATCCCTTGTTTTGTTCGAATGGCTCGAGCAGATGAAAAAAACAACAAGGCGTTCCATTCATGGCTTGCGCCGGCCTGGGCTCTAGTTTGTAAAAAAAAACAGCAAGGCGTTCAATTCATGGCTGTGCGCCAGCCTGGGCTCTAGTTTCTATTATATTGTTTTTCATTGGTGGATTGTGGTAATTGTTTTGCAAATAGCGAATCAGAGTCGTCGTCAAATAGCGTCTCGTGGCTCTTCTATGATCGTTTCGCTCTCGAGCGGAGTGTAAACAAAACTATCACATTTGAGGTCTGTTTTTGGGTCGATTTTGTGAGTTTGAAAGAAATCAATCAAAGGAATACCTTCTCTGATATCTGTTCCTTCAAATTAAAGCGATCTGGGCATTTTGGGGTCAATTTTCTGTGAGAAATGTGTACCGAAACGATATGCGTGGAAGTATTCACAGACTCGAGAGCTTTTCTTTACCCTCTGCTTGAACGTCAGAACGAACTAGCTTTTAAATTAACGAGAAACAACTTTTTTTTTTGCACAATGTACGTCCAAAATCCCACACAATTTATATTTTTTTCCCGCAACCTGTCAGAAGCCCTGCTGTAAATTAAAAGCTACAGCAGGGCTTGAAATAGAAATAAGATATGACCTGACATTTCTTTCTTTTTTGGCAGGCCATTGAGTGTTTTACATCATTTCCAAGCATATTTTCACCTGACATTCCTAAAAATTAGCCTGCTTTTTGGCCATTGACAGGTCACTATTTCGAGCCCTGTACAGTATATATATGTACTTGTTGACATATACTACATTGTAATTACTACATTGTATACTGGATTACACAAAGAGGACCTTCAACAACAACTAGGATGTCGAATGCTAATGGTGTATATATGAGTTAAAAATTGCCACATGCAATTGAAGGGCTGTGTGCAAAAAGAGCATAAGTATCTCCTGATCACATTCTAAATTCTCCTTAAATTTGTTTGTTTTCTAAGGGAGAATGTAGAACGTGATCATTAGAGTCACTTACACTCTTTTTGCACACAGCCCTTTAATTGAACAGGTGATTTCATATATATCCAAAGTAAACTTTTTTTTTTTTTTTTTTTTTACATTTTAACAGCAAACTGCAAGCCAACAAACCATCACAAGCTTTTTCAGTAAGGTTAGTATTCAGGCCTACTTTACATCACTACACCTGCCTAGTTCTGCCATTTTTATTAGTAGCATGTAATTTTTGTGAGCTAGAGCAGATTTCGTATGATGGGACAAACTACAGCATGTCATTAGCCTTACCGTAACCATACTTTAACTTAAAGTACTGTATCTCTAGTAATTTGATTGGATCAGCAGGACAAAAACAACAGGGAAACCATTTCATTGTCACAGCATGTCATAGAGTAATGATCCTATTGGCCAGTAACAATACGAGCAGGGGACTGGGACCGAGTTTATCAGAATTACTCTAATTCTAAAATGAAGTTCATCACATGATAGAGCATGTTGAAATTAGCATGTGTGCTAAGTTTGACGTGATTCAAGTGAACCTTGCTGAATTATAAGCAATTGAAATTTCTTTGTCCCTCCAAAATTTTACAATGAATTTATGGTTTGGAGGGACAAGTAAAAAAATAAGAGTTTGTATGGGAAAATTGACATATTTGATGCCTTCTAGCATCGTCAATATTGAGCAAAAGTTCACAAAACTTTCCAGACTAGATAAGTTTGATCAGTTGTTTTGGAAAATATTGCTCACTATCATTAGTTATTAATTGAATTAGTTTTATTGACTCGGTTTCAGTCTCCTGCTCGTTTTGTTACCGGCTAATTCAGTCACTTGCTCTTTGAACATTGCCATTCAAGTTTTTTGAAAAGTCATAGGGATGGTGTCAGTATACAGTATATACAAAATGTAACTATAGGGACCTTAACTTAAACCACACAGGCAATATCTAAGGACAACGGCATAAAACAATAGTCTTAATTACAAAAAGAATATACCTATTTTCAAGGAAAACTCCAAATTTTATATTGAAAAGAGAATGCAATCGAAATCACACAGGTTTTCATTCGTCCTGAATGGAACTATGCTGATCATAGATTTAAAATATCTGGTTGTAAAAATCACAAAAGGCAAGTAATTAAAGGAAATATATAAACACCAGATTTTGAGAGAAAACACTTCTACGTTCCGTTGTCAAAGCAGCCGCCATCCTGGTCGCTTATTAAGGTTCCTAATACTGAAATGTGAACAACAGAATCTTTGTACTGGCCTTGATGTACACTGTACTCATGGATCATAAGCAAGTGGCTAGTTACACTGAATGTTATCAACTAACAGTTGATGAGGTTGCGCAGACTGCTGTGTGAAGTGAGGAACAAATGTACTGCTGACGTTTCAAGCACTTTTCATAAACAATAGAAAATATACATAGTATGTCCTAATCAACATATACATACTGTATATAGTTGAACTACGTGCCTATAGCTTTTAGATTTAGACTTTCGCAAATGCCTTCTGCTACACTTTCACTTCATATTTTGTGTGTTTCGACAGCTCCTTGAGCCCAACATTCATTTGCGATAAGACAAGTAGACTGTAAAGTTTCTAGGCCCAGGCCTACGGGGTAGATACACCACTGACAGGGTATTGCAGTTGGGAGATATGAGGAAAGTTTTGGCAATGGAGAAGAGGACACCATTTGGGAGGTTTATCTAAACGTGCATCAGTATGTAACAATATTTTATTTCATTGTATTTCAGGGGAACCTGTCAAGCTCTACAAACAAGTTATTTTCCACATATGGAAATGGCAAGAAAAGTGAGAAAAATAAACTATTATGAGACAACATTAAAAAAAGACTGTCACCAGCGATCATCGCCAGCAACTTTGATGATGATTGCTTGGCTACTTATTGTCAAACTTAAAGCCAGTGTTGTAGCTGGCTTGTCCAGCAACTTAAAAACTTTATGACAGCCCTGGACTTGATCATTTTTAACTCATGGATGTTGCGCAAATGCAGAAACGATTTATTGGGATTGGTAAAATCGCTCGCTCGGTCAACCACGCACTCACTAAGGTGTTAGCACACCTGTGAGCCTGAGTAGCAGTTTTATGATTGTAAGCGATATTCGATTTATTCACATTATTATTTACATATCAATATCAAAGTTTCGTCAATCAATGTTTCAATTCACGTGCCTAAAATTTTCGCTTCCAGGTCCCCATCGCCGGTTTTCGCTTCGTTACTGTCTGTATAATTATTTTCTGTTTATATTTACGACGATCGCATCCGTCTAACTAATGAGGCAGATGTTTGTGTTTAGTCATTGCCGATACTGAGGATAAAAGATTACGCCACGCTGTATAAACGGTGGTGCAATCAGGCTTTCCCGACTCTGGGTTTGTTGGATTATCTGTGGTCTTTTCCTCAAATATCTCGATTTGCATCTTTGTGAAAAGCTCGTATCTATCAGTAGAAGAAATATTCAGAAATAAAAGATTGATACTTAATGAAGTTATTTGGGTATTTCCCCCCGTAATTTGGGGCCTTTTAAGAAAGTTTATTAGGCGGCAAATATTAGGGCTGTTGGCAAGCTTCGTTATACTATAAATTCATGATGACGAAACCGGATATGATTGGGTCATATATCGAGCAGGGAAGTTACCGGCTCGAGTTAAAATTGCATCTCCCTGTTTCGATTCATTTCTTCAATAGGCTTTTAAACGGATAACTTGCTTGCAAGGTGTAAAAAGGAATTACAGGTAGCTATCTACATAGTATCTCGGGACCGTTGGGAATGAAGAACCCATTAAACCAGTATGGAGAACTCTCGTAAATCATCCCACGATTTTATTTCACAACATGTTTTCAATTGGTACCTTTAACCGGAGAGAATTATCCGATTTACTAGGTTTCTTGAGTTGACGTTAATAACTTCTGTTCGACGTTCTCCATTCAGATTATTGCCAAATACAACTTCTAAAACATGTGGAAAAACTAGTAATATAATCCCGCATGACCCCAAGTTGAACTAATTAACATACTAAAAGATAAGTAAGTAATTCCGGGTCATCTGAATATCGTCGGTGGCCCAGACAATATTTCTCATGCAGTTTGCTAACAATTATTGTGGGATTTCTTTCGAGTGGAAAACAGACAGAACATTATCTCCACTGCTAACGTTAACGCACTTGTTTTTGCCAACCACAAACGTAATAATAATAATAGCATTTATTTAAACACGGTATTGGCGATACTGCAGCATTCAGAACGATAAAGAAATCTAGCTAACATCATTGATTATGTAGATTACAAATTTTTGATCGAAAGACTATTGCATTATAAGATATTGGAATGATACTATCTGACTAACTAGTAACGCAATACACTTGCTAAAATAGTATTAACATTGTATCCACGAGTTCTCCATTGAAGGCTATGTTTATTTTCAGTATAATGCAACGTACTCTTGCTGAACACATAATTAACATTGTATCCACGAGTTCTCCATTGAAGGCTATGTTTATTTTCAGTATAATGCAACGTACTCTTGCTGAACACATAATTAACATTGTATCCACGAGTTCTCCATTGAAGGCTATGTTTATTTTCAGTATAATGCAACGTACTCTTGCTAAACACATAATTAACATTGTATCCACGAGTTCTCTATTGAAGGCTATGTTTATTTTCAGTGTAATGCAACGTACTCTTGCTAAACACATAATTAACATTGTATCCACGAGTTCTCCATTGAAGGCTATGTTTATTTTCAGTATAATGCAACGTACTCTTGCTAAACACATAATTAACATTGTATCCACGAGTTCTCCATTGAAGGCTATGTTTATTTTCAGTATAATGCAACGTACTCTTGCTAAACACATAATTAACACGAGTTCTTCATTGAAGGCTATGTTTATTTTCAGTATAATGCAACGTACTCTTGCTAAACACATAATTAACATTGTATCCACGAGTTCTCCATTGAAGGCTATGTTCATTTTCAGTATAATGCAACGTACTCTTGCTAAACACATAATTAACATTGTATCCACGAGTTCTCCATTGAAGGCTATGTTTATTTTCAGTATAATGCAACGTACTCTTGCTAAACACATAATTAACATTGTATCCACGAGTTCTCCATTGAAGGCTATGTTCATTTTCAGTATAATGCAACGTACTCTTGCTAAACACATAATTAACATTGTATCCACGAGTTCTCCATTGAAGGCTATGTTCATTTTCAGTATAATGCAACGTACTCTTGCTAAACACATAATTAACATTGTATCCACGAGTTCTCCATTGAAGGCTATGTTTATTTTCAGTATAATGCAACGTACTCTTGCTAAACACATAATTAACATTGTATCCACGAGTTCTCCATTGAAGGCTATGCGCACAGTTAATGGAATTTATTTTTAATCATTCTTATCAGGTGCTGACAAAAAGCCTCTAAAACTGACAACCAAGAAAAAGAAAAAAGTACAGGTACGTTTAGCAAAGATTGGAGTTATTTGGGTCTCTTTCTCACATGAATTATATTTATCCACGGTAAATGGTTCAACAGGGCTGATTTTCAAACACGCCGTGCATAACTAATTTAATAAGTGCTGACTGATCAGTCTTGTTTACAAATGAATTGTAACAAAAATATTGAAAAATTTATACAAATATTAATAATAATAAAAAGCTGTCTAAAATAGCACTACTCCTAAAAATACCCTATGCTTAATAGTTATCGAATATGCATAGAGAAAAAGCCATCTGAGCTGCTACAAGGCTTTTATTGCATTTTTGAATGCAACCAAGTTGTCAATCTCTCGTATTTGGTTTGGTATTTGGTTCCAAGCTACTGCACCTTGATAAGAAAATGAACGTTTACGGAAATTAGTTTTAGGTTTAGGCAATTGAAGGTCAAATTTACTGCCTCTAAGATTGTAATTATGTACTTCCGAGGTCATTTTGAATAGTTCTTCTAGGTATATTGGCGCGGCTTCATGAAATACCTTAAACACCATTGTGCTTATTTGCTGGTTTTGTCTTTCGCATAAATTTGGCCAGTTTAGTTGCCTGAGTAGATCTCCTGACCTAATAGAATAGTCATTCTTTAGTAAGAAAAACACTAAATAATGCAAATTCTTGGCTGGGGTTTGGTTTTAGAATTAGATGAATTGAACGTTGCCCTTCACTGAAGAATTGGCCTCTTGCAGGAATGCAATCATGGTTATACTGGACGGGCAAACAATCTGACATACATATACGAGATCGATAGTATTATTAGCAAAACCTGTTTGTAATCCTATTTTCCACCTCCAATCGGTTGTCGATGGTTTTCAAACAGCATGTAGAAGTTAGTTTGGTATCCAGTAAAGCCTTTCCCATGGGACCAGGAGTGCTATTTATTCGCTATTGAAGTGATATAGCAGCACGTGACTGTTTCCTGCAAATCACCTTTAAAATAGTGCAGCCTTTGACGTTTTCATTAATCCAGAATACTTAACATGTAGTCAACATTACGCGTAACATTACGCATAGTACTACAGTGTAGGCTAGTCATAACATTACGCATAGCACTACAGTGTAGGCTAGTCAACATTACGCATAGCACTACAGTGTAGGCTAGTCAACATTACGCGTAACATTACGCATAGCTCTACAGTGTTGGCTAGTCAACATTACGCGTAACATTACGCATAGCACTACAGTGTAGGCTAGTCATAACATTACGCGTAACATTACGCATAGCTCTACAGTGTAGGCTAGTCAACATTACGCGTAACATTACGCATAGCACTACAGTGTAGGTTCAGTCATAACATTACGCGTAACATTACGCATAGCGTTTTTGGTCAGGTGCATGCTATTAACGTGTACAGTAGAGTTGTTTATTATAACTTCTAGGATGTCAAGCACAGACCAGGTGTTGGTTCTCGTTCTATGGATACTGACGCAACGAATTCTGACAAGAAAACCAAGAACGCGCCACATATTCATAAGCAGGAAACTAAAAGCGAAGAATCTCCGTCACTCCTCAGCTCTCGTGAGAAAGGATCAGCAAAACTCTCCAATGTCAATGGCGCATCGAAGCAACGTAATGTTAGTCGGGCGTTAGCGTCTTACCCAGATTTCAAATCACCTGTGAATCCGAAACCTCTCACTGAGATGACACGTGGAGATGATTTCGATGACGACGTGATTCCTCCCACTCCTTCACCGACAGCAAGCTGTCGTAGTTTTATCAAATCCAAGTCACTATCTAGTCCGGAAGAGGATATTCCCATGGGAGCGAAAGACAGGGATTATACTCAACTTAAATCAACTGGAAATGAGAAGGTAGATGGGATGGTTGTTCCCAAAAAGCCTTTGTCGCCAAAGAATCGCGACAAATGTATTATTTCACCAGGATGTCAACGGATAGCAACTCTCAGGAGAAAACCTGAAAGCGTTTGCAGCGTTAGTGAGCCAAGCTGTGACTTATCCAAATTTAACCCAAACTTATTTAGTAGTTGTGACGTTAATAATAAAGACAGTGAGACTGCAGAAAGATTGAAGAAATTTGAAACAGTCAAGGAAACGATAAAAACTAATGAGTTCAAAGAGGCGATGCAAAAAAACACACGAAAGACCTACAAACTCTCAAAGCGCGGATCAAAGTCTAGTGCAAGTGTTGCGCCTCTGCACTCTAATCCACAAAAGAAAGAGATGTCAGATGTTGCAATAGCCGCCTGTGTAACAGTACATGAAGGTATGTTAGATGAAGTAGCCACGCCCATGCTCGCCCCAAGGAAGATCGTGATGGCGAAATCCAAGGCAAAGTCCCTCAAGCGGCGTGCATCCAAAGGAAGTTCACCAGTGAATAAGAAGCATCATTCGGACATCGCATTTCCAAACTCAAAAGTAAGTGTTTATCATTTTAGGGGTTGACAGTACCAGGATGATTAGTTAAAACTAGACTGTTAACGTTGTGCACGGAGTGATTTCAACTGGAGATGTCCTGGTTTTCCATACGTTCTTGCGAATCTTACTCACGGTTTACCTAAAGCATTGGCTGTTATCTGGATTGGATGTTACCGGTAACGTTCAAAACAGTGATGTCGTACTCCAATGCCGTGTCAGTATTTACAGAATTACAAACACTGGCATTATTAACTAAGAGTCGATTAAGGTATGCTTACTGTTGTGAGAAGCAAGTTGCAGCTGACGTTACGAACGCTAGTTCTTCCTCACAGCGTAAGATGAAGGGCTAGCGCTCGAAACGTCAGCTGCTACTCACTTTCCACGGTGGTCAGCATACCTTAATGGCCTCGTATATTTGTCAAAACTCAGTGTTTATCTTTTCAGCTGATGCACACCTGCCTCGCCTGTCTGGTGTTGTGACAATAGTTCATATTAGAATTACTCGAATATTGTTTTCGCAATGGTATCATATTTTGATGTTACTGATATGATATAGATCGTAAAATAGAGTATTAAATCACAATCTCATACAGAATGAAATGCATGTTTTCACCGACATGAGATAAGTTTCAAATACATGAAACAAAAGTTCTGTAACTGATAGTGTTTATTGTACAATCTTCAGGAGAAAGCAAAATGCAACCTGTTCAACAAAATGGACGCCAGAACGTCCTTTGAAAACAGTGCTCTGGTGAGCAATGAAAACTTCAACATTGCTGACGTGGCTATTGTACAGATTTATGGGAGGAATATTCTCTCAGAAGAAGAGCATCTATTAAGGCGATTAAGAGATGGGACTACTGTAGACTCCTCGAAGGAGTTCAATCCCATGAAAGTAGGGAAAGCAAAATCAATGGACGAAGATGAAACTATAGATCATTGTAGTGATTGTAGCTCGGATGTTCATCTTGGTGGTAATACTCATGATGGGTCACGAGGAATGCTAAACGCCAGCAACGGAGCCCGTGCAATAGAGAGAGAACAAGAAACGCAAATCAAAGAAACCGAAATGAATGAACTCACCGAAAATGCATCGCGTTCATTGATTTTTAGAGAAGAGTTTTGTAAAACTCTCAAGAAGCAAGGTCATCAGTTCTCTGTTGGAATCGATAAACCTAACTCCGAGGACAAGACAAATTCGTCAACATTGATGAGAACACCTAGTAAGGCATTCACGAGTGAATACGATAGACACCGAGTTACAGACATTGGGATGATGACACCCACCAAAGGCTTGCTGGACACCTCACGCGACAGTCTAGTGGATGTGGATCTCAATGGTTTACTGGAAGGTGTTGAGTGGTCTCCTATGGCAAAAACATCTCCATGGCGGTAAGGAAGATGTCCGCCGTGTAACGATGTTCAGTATTTATAAACCTAATTCACTTCCCTCGATAGACCGTATGCGCTATGGGTACTACTTCATGTAGTTGTGACAATAGCCTAAATTAGCCTACTAAAACACCCAAAATTGGTGACTACCTCTAAACACCCTAAATTAGTGAGCACCCATTGTTGACGGTGAGGGTGTTTTTTAAATGTAGGGTCAGGGTTTTATAAGGGTTTGGGACAGTTTGTGCAGTTACATGAAGTACTTGCCGCGCTATGACGTTAGCAAGATGGCGGTGATGACGTCATACAGCGGCGCATTGGTTGACTGCTACTACCAGCATCCTTTGCGCTGATTTTTTTGTTCTACTAATTTATACCATTGCCTTGGTATTCGCAAGAGCTAAAAATTCTGAATAAGAAAAATAATTCCCAAAGGATTCTGGTAGTTGTAGTCATGGTTGATGTTAAGGAGGCTCGTGAAGGTTATTCATAATAAGATCAGTACTCATTTAACTTGTGGCTTTTGCGTCCAAGTGTACCCTAGTTGTACTGTACAAATGTTTCTCGCATAGGAATCCTTTATCGTAGTTAGCTAATTATTTGGTTAGATAATTAAACTTTTTACACGACCCCACAAGCAGCAACGCTTAAATACTATCGTGTTTAAATAAAGATTATTGATTGAATGATTGATCGATCGATTGATTGGAAGTGGTATAACTAACGCAGCTTACTATATCAAAACTACTAAAATGATGATATGATTTTATATATTGAATTGATGATATCGGTTGCCATGACAACACATCGGCATCACAAACCAGACCCACTAATTCTATTTTAAAAATAATTTATCAAAATCTTTAAGCTGAGAAAAGATTCTGTAAGACAAAACTTGTGCATTTTTGAAAACGTCGTTTCTGCGCTTGGAAATCGAATCCATATACACACATTTTGGAGTTGTATGGTTTTGTTTACCAAAAATGAAGACATTTCACCGTACTTTTGAAATTGTTACTGAATTAGCCAAACAACGCCGTTTCTGTCGCATTGCCAGTAGTTCCATTTATCGGTTTGATTCTTCACAAATTTTATTTTTTTTGAATGTGAAAATGACTTGAGTTAACTCTATGGCCGACTAACGGCTTCATTTGGAACTGTTGATTTTGACAAATAATGCTTTGTGCGCTCCGTGGCGGACTCGGCTAGACTGCAATATATTGCGCATGTCCAGTCAGCGGTAGAAATCGCGGAAGCAGCTCTCAATGATTAAAACATCGCAAAAAGGACCGGGGGTTAAGGGGAAAATCGCAAAAGTTAAGAGTTTTATTATTATTATAATTACTATTATTATTATAATGGATTAATCAGTGGCATATCCACGAGGTGGCGATTCATCCACTGATGGACCTACTACGTTTGCAGTTAAGTCCTTATCCGAGAAGACGTGAAGGTATAACTATTTGCAGCTAGTTTAGTCATCAAGTATGGTTCACACGGGCCTTGAAAATTCCTTGCATTTTTACCAAAACTCCTTGAATTTCGTTGAAACCTCCTTGGATGTTTGAGAAGACAGGAAAACAGTCTAATTTTTGCTTCCAAAAGAGCGTTAGAGCGGCACTGGATGATTCGTCGTGCAAACAAGTCAGATAAACGGTCTTGCATTGGGTCTAAATTGCATGGCATTTTGAGTTCATTTATGTGTGATCCTGTGAAAAACAAGTCCTTGAAAAGTGTGGATTGTCCTTGAAAAGTCCTTGAAGAAAACGTTCTGAATTTTGTATGAACCATGTCAAGCCAATTAAATTTTGGACTGGTTCATGATAAGCACAGAAAAATCGCTTATACATTTCTGTAACAACGCTTTAAGTCCAAATTTGGAGTAAAAATTAAACCAAAATGACGCGCGCGAGTGTGATCACGGTGAACATTCACAGCGCATGCGCACTGACGCGTTTTGCAGACCCGTAAACCAACATGGCCGCCACGTGTTTGTTCTAAGAATCTCTGGGAATTGATTGCAAACCAAAAAAGATCGCCTCACTTAACCCTGGAGTTGCGTAATGGTTTGTTTCTTTTATTGCAAGAGAAAATGCACAAATTTCTAAGACTCGAGAACAAAGCTCTGAATCCTGTGTAAATATATCACAGTATTTTAAGTTAAAACTGGGACAACAACAAGGGAAGCAAATTAGGTCTGTTATAATATCTGGTGTACATTCCTTGTTGTATATGCAGCACGTTTTTCCACATGAAAGACTTGGTTGTTAGTTGTACTTGATGTATGTCGTCTCTCGGATAATGTCAGTTTACTTTGTCACAGTTTATTACGGGTTTTTTCTTCGACTTCTGAAGGCAGATGAAGTTATCTTCGTCTCGAGAGCCACCTAGAGCTGGCGCGAACAGATTTGACAGCACTGCCAACGACACCCTTCCATACTCTCCCCACACCACCCCCTACCGTCGCTACCTCGTATTGGAGGTCTATCGGAGGGAGGTATCGGGTGATGGGGACATTGCCCGATATGGTAGGGCCATTTCTGAAAAGGTGTTGCGAGTGTTTGATGAAGGTGGGGCACAGGAGAGGTACTGTTACTTGCGCCAGGACTGGGAGAATACAGAAGTGGAGCCAGGAGATATCGTTCATGTGACAGGTTAGTGATGCAGACCTTTGGACACGACCTGCCTGTCATTTTACGTCTAAAATCTAAAATCTAATCGAGCATACATGGACCGCGATGACGCCACAAGATGTGACGTCACACGTTCCATTTTGTGTCGGGGGGGGGGGGGGGGTGGGTTACTACTCACTTCTCATTTCCAACATGTGTACATGTGCAGTGTCATCTGATGTACCAATGTAGAACAAAGAGCTAATGAATAAAGTATGTCTGTACTTTCTTGTTACCAGGTGAATTTAATGCCACCACTGGAGTGTGTATCCTCGACAACACGGCAGATCAGTACATCATTATCCATCCCGATACTCTGGTCTCTGGGACAACCGTTGCCGGAGCAACCAGATGTCTACGGAGGAGCATCCTTAATGAACGCTTTCGTACAGAGGATGCCAATGAGGCCATGCTGATGGGAACCTTGTTACATGACCTGTTTGACAGGGCTATGAGTTCTAAGGGTAAATGACATAGTATAGGTCCCAAAGCAAGGTTTAAGGAAACTAGGAAGCAGTCCAGTTTAAAAGTTACCTTGCAGAATTTTGTCATGTAGTCAATATTTTGTTTTAGCACCAAAACGGACAGTGAGTGGGCTACTCTAAGGATTTATTCCATGAAAGAGTTTTGTTGTCCTTTCTAGTCGTACATATATACATGTATGTAGCACGACTTTAAGCCTTCTGGAGCAATATTTTCTATTCTGTTAGCTCACCTTATTTCGGCGATGGCAGTTTACAGTTTTGCACGTTCACTTTGAACAGGGACCTAAAAACGACTACTTATCAGTCTTGTCTCTCAATATGTTTAAGATATCTTCTTTAGTTGGAAGCGAGAAGCTTGTGTAAAGATAACTCGATTTTACAATCATATGCAATCCTACTAGAACGGGCTCTATAGCTGTCGTATTCATATATTCCAATTACGTAATTCATATTTTCCAATAGAGTTTTCCAAAGAAGCCCTCCTCGAAACCGCCAAGAAGCTTCTACAACAGCAGTCATACTTGAACGGGTTCTACGGCTTGGGGATGACCGAGACAGCTGCTCTGGAGAAGATGACAGAGCACCTTCCAGCGTTCAGTGACTGGACGAGGCGGTTCATACTGCCGTTTCCTGACCCTGACCTCAGCGTTATGGATTACAAGTCTGCGTCTGCACCCATCTCGTCAGACCAGCCCAGCGTGTGTATAACGGAGTTAAGAGATATCGAGGAGAATGTGTGGTCACCTAGGTTTGGTTTAAAAGGTTTGTTAGCAATTACAGAGCGACTGCTTCTTGTGGCTTCTTTGTTTTCGTCGTGTTTTGACGTCATCTGTGCATCTATAAGATAACGAACACTAAACAATACTCCGATCAATTCGTGAATTTCTGACTCGGGGCGACTTGTATGTGGTAATATTATTTACTTGACAGGTAAGGTTGATGCCACTGTTGAGGTTAAAATAGACAGGCGAGCCAGGATGAGGAGGCACCGACCTGACAAGGACAAACAGGTAGAAACTGCAGTGGTCCCCCTGGAACTGAAGACTGGCAAGCTGTTCAACAAGCTAGGTAAGACTTGGCGCTTGATCTACCAACATGACCCAGTGGATCAAATGTAACTACTTGTTTGTAAACAGGACGCATAATTAGCGTAGCGTTAAGAACATCCTACATGGTTTGCACGGGCCTTGAAAAAAGTTCTTGAAATAATGCCAGGTCTCTGAAAAGTCGTTGCATTTTGATAGATTAGGTTTATACCTAATCTAAGATAAAATGTACTCTTTCTCCCTCCGTTCTGCTAGCCTTATAAGGAGATAGCACGTGGTTCATTCACACTTCACCACTTTTTCTTCAAGAAGTTTTCAAGGACAATACACACTTTTCAAGGACTTGTTTTTCACAGGATCGCACATAAATGAACTCAAAATGCCATGCCATTTAGACCATGTTAGATCCTTTCTTTGACTTCAGGTTTGCACGGTGAATCATTCAGTGCCGTTCTAACGATCTTTTGGAGGCAGCAATGAGGCTGTTTTAATGTCTTCTCAAACAACCAAAGAAGTTTCAACATTAAAATTATCTTAACGAATTCCGCTGTAATCAATCCAGCATGTGTGATACTTTATGTACTGGACAGGGTCAGTGGAGCACCGCGCCCAGGTGATTCTGTACACATTGCTGTTGTGTGACCGTTACCGTCACGCAGTAGACACAGGTCTATTGTACTACATGAAGTCAGGCCACACGGTGGGTGTACCGGCGTTAGTACACGAGAAGAGAGCACTGGTTATGAGGCGTAACGACGTGGCACGATACCTGGCGCTGAACAGGACGTCCGGTGGCCGACACATGCCAGGTAATGGTCGTCTTATCGTCATATTGTACGAAAACGTGGTGGTAGAGATAAATGATTTTTTGTAAACATCCCGCATGTTATAGTTGAAGCTTATATCAGTAATTATACCAAATATTTTGTCTACATCAGAAATAAGTTTCATTCACAAGAAGAAAGAAATGAAAGAAATGTCGAAAGTGTCTCTTTCGACGTCACATCATCATATTCAAAATATAAACCTTTATAACTCATAGATCCAACACTAAAAAGATGTTCTAATTTTTAACTATTTACGTGATGTGAAATCGATATTAATGATAAAATTATAAAATACTGCCATAGGCACTAACTCGACCTTTGACTTTCGAGGCAGGAAGGGACTCTTAAAAGTTTTTTAACAAGAGAACAGAAGCGAATGCGCGAGGTCAATTCAGGGTTGCCACAGGTTAGGGAGAAAAAAATATTTATGGGCAGGGAAAATTCAGGGAATTTTGCATCTGGTCAGGGAAATTCTAAATTTCTTGTCAAAGTCAGGGAATTTTATTTTTAGTTTGCCACAACGGCCCCTAATGCCCCAAAGTGTCTGCGAGGGGAGGCTACATGTTTTGTTAATGACTTTTGTTTTGGACGAGGGAATGTCGAACAGCCTTATTATGGTCAGTGAAAGTTGTTTTCTGGTCAGGGTAAAGTCAGGGATTTGTTTCCCTGATGGGTGGCAACCATGCAATTCTATGCAAGGCTTTGCGCAACATATCACAAGTGTGCTTGGCCATACTGCATTTATACAAACGTAGGCAGTGATCAACTGGAAAGCTTTTGTTCCTTTGGTCGCTTTATCGATTATACTCTTTCTGTCTTTGCTTGTTTGTTTTGTTTTTTGTTTTTGTTGAGACTTGTGGTAAGTAATGCGAAATATACTTAAACCTTGTGGAATTAGCTGAAGAAAAATCAAGAAAATAAAAAAAAAATCTTGAATGCATACTACATTTGAACGAAAACGTCGTGATTTGTTTCATAGCATGTTAATTGTACATATATCGGGAAGGGAATACATCAAACAAGACTGAGAGGGTAAGCTTCACATAGATAGAGCGGTTTTCGATCGAGTGTCGTAAGATCAAAACCAAAGTAATTACAGAGCCAATGAAGGGAGCAAGTAAAACACAATGAGCCAATCACGAACTGAAGTAATTCGTGATTAGTTTTACTTGAACCAATCATGAGGAAAAGTAAGCGCAATCGTCGATAACTCTCGCTAAAACAAAAATTAGTAGCGTGACGTACCAGAACAATGTGTGGTCGTAGTTTAGAACTCGATTGGTTGATAATTACATACAAAAGCTAAGCAAACGGAAAACCAAAGCAGTCACTTATTACTTTCGACAATCGAAAACGTTTTCTATCCAGATTTGTTTAAATATGGAAACTGAATCACTGTAATTGCCAGGTATGCTTCAAGATCCTCACACGTGCAGCCGCTGTTCACAAGCACAGAACTGCACCATATTTCACAAGGCGATCGAAAACGGCAATCACATGACCAGCGGCATGGGTGAGCAGTTCGACGATCTCACCAAGCACCTCACCCCAGGCTACACTCAGTTTTTTTCCGACTGGTTCAAACTGGTTTGTCTGGAAGGCAAAGCGACACAGCATGCTGGGAAAAGCAGCCAACATAGTATTTGGACGATGAAGGCCTGGGATCGAGAACAGCTTGGCCAGTGCTTCAGTGGAATGGTACTGAAGTCCAGTGTATTACCCGCGGGGGATGACGTGAAGCACGTGCACAAGTTTGAGCGGTCAGTGGACCACCCTGCCCAGACCCCTTTAATGGATGTACCCATCACGGCCGGTGATAGGGTTGTAGTCAGCGAGGATGGAACTAACGTGATTGCTATAGCAACGGGTCAGTAGTGATAAGCTTGTGAGACATGATCTTTAAACAGGAAGTTCCAGTCTAAAAGGGCCATGGCCAGGCCACTGCCACCTTCAGTTGTCACTCAGCCTTTGTGGAGTGCACATCTGTGATGCTCCACTTGAGTGCACTCTACTGATTGTTTATCGCGCGAAATTCAAATTAAAGAGGAGGGGCTTACCCTTTATACCGGAACTTGTTGTTTAAAGTGACAGAGCTGAATAACTAGTGCGCATGCGCGAACTGGCGCCGAAATCCGCGTGCATTTCGCCGTAAACACTGTTGTGCCAGGCAATGTCTCGTCTTTTATTCCAGTGTTCAAAACCTAAACTACACTGTTCAAAACATGTTTTGTTCTTAGTTCTGAAGGAAATGGTTTGGGCATTTGAATCTTATCCTTGCCATAAAACTATTATTCTTTGCAGAAAACATGATGGTACTCGCAAAATTTTAACATTTCCGCCATCCTGTACTGTACACGCTGCTGTCGTCCCCGCGCGTCATGTTATTAGGCTCTGTCTTTTAGTAATTGATGTCGTACTTGTGCCCGCGCGTCATGTTATTAGGCTCTGTCTTTTAGTAATTGATGTCGTACTTGTGCCCGCGCGTCATGTTATTAGGCTCTGTCTTTTAGTCATTGATGTCGTACTTGTGCCCGCGCGTCATGTTATTAGGCTCTGTCTTTTAGTCATTGATGTCGTACTTGTGCCCGCGCGTCATGTTATTAGGCTCTGTCTTTTAGTCATTGATGTCGTACTTGTGCCCGCGCGTCATGTTATTAAGCTCTGTCTTTTAGTAATTGATGTCGTACTTGTGCCCGTGCGTCATGTTATTAGGCTCTGTCTTTTAGTCATTGATGTCGTACTTGTGCCCGCGCGTCATGTTATGAAGCTCTGTCTTTTAGTAATTGATGTCGTACTTGTGCCCGCGCGTCATGTTATTAGGCTCTGTCTTTTAGTCATTGATGTCGTACTTGTCCCCGCGCGTCATGTTATTAGGCTCTGTCTTTTAGTCATTGATGTCGTACTTGTCCCCGCGCGTCATGTTATTAGGCTCTGTCTTTTCGTAATTGATGTCGTACTTGTGCCCGCGCGTCATGTTATTAAGCTCTGTCTTTTAGTAATTGAAGAGCAGATGTTAGATCTGCAAGACATATATTTATTTTTCGCTGCGTATACTTTTTCCACCGCCATTTCTGTACATATTGATTGTTAGTGAATCTACTGCGATGCTAAGATACCCTGGAGGCTACGCAGTGATAACAATATATTCTCTGTAAATGTAGAAAAGTGTTTTCTCCCGAAATATGTGTTTACTATTTCCTTTATTCGCCTTTAATTACTTTTCACATCCAAATTTTTGAAAAATATTATAAGCACAGAGTTCCGTTCACGCCGAACGAAAAACGGAGTGATTTAACTTTTTAAGTTTGCGTTCTCTTGTTAACGTAAAATGTTTGCTTTTGCAGAGAACGGTCGAAATTAGGCATTTCGTGAAAATGCATTTTCACGTGCAGTTATTGTATTTTATAATTATGGCTATTGTTTTATACCGTACTCCTAGACGTTGCAGTCTAATATATCGATCAGTGGTCGTTGCGTGTAAAGAATTGCCAGAAGTCTTAATTTATCATCCGGTCGGCGCATTGGCAAACTTTCGTTTACTCTGTTGTTTTTCATTATTAAATTCCTGTTAAAATAATGTCTTCCATTATTTTGGTATTAAGTTTGTGATTTTATCCACCCAGGGTAACCAAATTATGTTTTGTAAAGTAAATGTCACCCGCAAAACATTCAAAACACTTCTGCGTCGTGTTACCGTTTGCTTGGCATTTTCTGATACGTGTTTTTTTCTTCTAATTCCAGGCTATGTACGTGATGTTCAAGACGATGAAGTGGAAGTTACTCTTGATAGCAATCTCGCGCAGTGGTACGAGTATTTACCATCAAAACCACATGATATGTTGATTCATTAAGTTACTCTTGATAGCAATCTCGCGCAGTGGTACGAGTATTTACCATCAAAACCACATGATATGTTGATTCATTAAGTTACTCTTGATAGCAATCTCGCGCAGTGGTACGAGTATTTACCATCAAAACCACATGATATGTTGATTCATTAAGTTACTCTTGATAGCAATCTCGCGCAGTGGTACGAGTATTTACCATCAAAACCACACGATATGTTGATTCATTAAGTTACTCTTGATAGCAATCTCGCGCAGTGGTACGAGTATTTACCATCAAAACCACATGATATGTTGATTCATTAAGTTACTCTTGATAGCAATCTCGCGCAGTGGTACGAGTATTTACCATTAAAACCACACAATATGTTGATTCATTAAGTTACTCTTGATAGCAATCTCGCGCAGTGGTACGAGTATTTACCATCAAAACCACATGATATGTTGATTCATTAAGTTACTCTTGATAGCAATCTCGCGCAGTGGTACGAGTATTTACCATCAAAACCACATGATATGTTGATTCATTAAGTTACTCTTGATAGCAATGTCGCGCAGTGGTACGAGTATTTACCATTAAAACCACACAATATGTTGATTCATTAAGTTACTCTTGATAGCAATCTCGCGCAGTGGTACGAGTATTTACCATGAAAACCACACGATATGTTGATTCATTAAGTTACTCTTGATAGCAATCTCGCGCAGTGGTACGAGTATTTACCATCAAAACCACACGATATGTTGATTCATTAAGTTACTCTTGATAGCAATCTCGCGCAGTGGTACGAGTATTTACCATCAAAACCACACGATATGTTGATTCATTAAGTTACTCTTGATAGCAATCTCGCGCAGTGGTACGAGTATTTACCATCAAAACCACACGATATGTTGATTCATTAAGTTACTCTTGATAGCAATCTCGCGCAGTGGTACGAGTGTTTACCATCAAAACCACACGATATGTTGATTCATTAAGTTACTCTTGATAGCAATCTCGCGCAGTGGTACGAGTGTTTACCATCAAAACCACACGATATGTTGATTCATTAAGTTACTCTTGATAGCAATCTCGCGCAGTGGTACGAGTATTTACCATCAAAACGACACGATATGTTGATTCATTAAGTTACTCTTGATAGCAATCTCGCGCAGTGGTACGAGTATTTACCATCAAAACCACACGATATGTTGATTCATTAAGTTACTCTTGATAGCAATCTCGCGCAGTGGTACGAGTGTTTACCATCAAAACCACACGATATGTTGATTCATTAAGTTACTCTTGATAGCAATCTCGCGCAGTGGTACGAGTATTTACCATCAAAACGACACGATATGTTGATTCATTAAGTTACTCTTGATAGCAATCTCGCGCAGTGGTACGAGTATTTACCATGAAAACCACACGATATTTTGATTCATTTTTGATTTGTATTATTGACCGGTGTATATGTATTTTAAGTGACTGTTTTTAACCTCGCCTACTTGTCTCATGTGTGCATGTTTATACATATTTATGCCATCTCTGATTGGTCGATAGCCTTGATCTATTGCCCTTAACCAAAACGAGTAGGAGACTATAATAATAATAATATTTTAACAGGGTGCCCATGTCACCGAGGTGTTTTTCAATGGGGCCCTGTATAAAATTTTAAAACAAATAACAAGATAAAAGATAAAAATGCAAACAAAAACGTAGTAAAAAGTCATGAAGCAAATCTAATTTAGCTGAGAACGTTAATTATAAGTAATCTTTAAGCTTACTTTTAAAACATGATAAAGAGCTAATACTACGAATCACAAAAGGTATACTGTTCCAATCCGTTATGGCGTGATAAGTGAACCGCTGCTTCCCCCAGTTTCTCTTGGGTTTGTGCAGATGTATGTCATCTGTTCTTCGGGTATTATAATTATGTACTTCTCTATTTGTTATAAAAATAAAATCGTAGTCAATTTGGCCATTACGTAATTTATGTACCGTGGTACAGCGATGGAATTTACGACGTACCTTGAGCATTTTCCAACCTAGGTGATCTAAAGCTTCTCTCGAAGAAGAGAAGACTGGTAAACCTAATATTACTTTGGCGGCCTTATTCTGAATAACCTGAAGGGTGTCCATAAGTGTAATGTTATTTTTATCTCCCCAAACTATATCTGCATAATCTAAAATGGGTAAAATAAGCGCATTATAAAAAGTTAAACGAGCATGCAACGGTAAAATATGCCTTATGCGCCTCAACAGGCCAATGCGCTGATTTGCCTTGGAAATAACATATATGATCGCACCACGTCATGGTTTGGTTTATAGTCACACCTAGGTACTTAAATGAATCAGCGCGCGTAAGAGAGGAACTATTGATAGTAAGTGAAACGTCATTACATGCCTTTAACTTATGTGAGCTACCAACTAGAATAAAATTAGATTTACTAATGTTCAGCGTCAAAAGGTTATCATTGAACCAATTAGCAACATTTGCTAGATCACTGTTGAGTGTCTGTTCAACAATACGCGGGGATGACGAAGAGAAGTAAATGACTGTCGTCAGCATAAATAGATATCTCACAGGATTCCAGACAATTTTGAAGATTGTTAATGTATATTAGGAAGAGCAGGGGACCAAGAATACCTCCCTGAGGCACTCCAACTAGGTACTAGCTTGTCGCGCGGGGCCTGGGCAACGCGTTTGGGTAGACAGGACTTGTCTGTCTGTTGTCTTTGAACATGGCGACGAGTGTTTGAATGTGTTCCAAGAGTTTAAGGAGAAATCATGCCAAAGCCGGTAAATTGCTGCGTTCCTCTGGAGTTTCCCGAGGCAAACTTGCACCAGGAATGTCCTCTTCAGCTAAAGAAACATTAAAACATTGAGAAGATTACTCACTCGCTGCACTCGCCGCTACGTTGACAACAAACAGACAGACAAGTCCTGTCTACGCGTTGTCCAGGCCCCGTGCGACAAACTAGTACCAAGTCTTCTACTCGTTTTGACGTCACAAGGTTACGAGCGCTCTATCATGTTGGAAAACAAATATATTTAATTTTGCCGTGGATTTGTCCTCTTATAGATACACAGGTGACGTCAGAACGTATAAAGCGAACATCCGTTTGACTGCATCTCGTGACGTACTTTGTTCTCTTCACGTTGTGACGTCATCTGTGCATCTACTTAACAATAAGATTGCGGGTTTCTATCAACAGATAGTTGGCGAGGGGCATCCCCGAGTCAGCTGCCAACGTCGATAGAAACCAACAGCGAGAAGTCTACTTGTTTTAGTATAACCAAGTCACCGTTCTATCAACTTAGCGATCGAGAAAATGGGCGAAACCACTCGCAAAGAAGTATTTTTCTAAGTGATTTTGTCTGCAGCGCGCACGATCTACTATCTCGATATCACCGGCATCCCCAGGAGTTCTTTGTCGCCGCTCAAGCAGAGGAGGGAAGAATCAACTAAGCGTAAACTTAGTAGAATTGCCGCAGATACGCAACACCCAAATTATAAATTCATTTTTAAACTAGCTACTAATTCCTTGTTGAAATTTAGTGGGTCAGTTTTTTATTGTATATATTAAAATGTATGTGTAATTTGCTATAATGATGTTTGATGCATATATACTGATTGATTTTTAATGTTTTGTATTCTTTGTAAATCTATTGTGTATATTTTTTTTCCAAAAACGGATAATTAAAGTTGTTATTATTATTATATCGATCGATTGATGGCGCCTGGCTAACCAATCAGATGGTGAGTATGCCAATAGATGGCGTCTGGCTAGCCAATCAGATGGCGAGTTTGCCAATAGATGGCGGTTGGGTTATGCTAATAGAGGACAGGTCGAAATGACTGTTTGTTAAAATAATTGTGAATGTTCTCGCTGATATGTCGCAAAACAAGCCGTTCTTACCTCTGGTTTTTTTTCCTCATTTCTTCAAGCCGTAAGTATTCACCCGATGAGGCCCCCGTCTATCGCCTGGACAAAGACGAAGGCTACAGCAGCCTGACAACACTCTGGTCTAACGTCGCGAAGTTATTCAATAAGGACTCGGAGAGAGATTCCCAGCTTCGCCGAGTAATTATCGATTTGGAGCCACCTGTGTTTTCTCGAAATCGCCAGGCGCTGCTTAACTTTAGTAGTCAATCATCTGTCGGCTTCACACAGAGTCCGGCTACAGTGGACTCGTAAGTTTTCGCTTGCACAGGTCATGTGTATAAATGCGTTTATTAATATACCTTGGTTTTGTCTTGTCGGCGATTCATTCATCAACTTTCTCTTGAAAAAATGGGGGGAAATTAAGTGGCGTGTAAATATAATCCTTTTTCAGATCCCACAGATTTCAAGAAGTGAGCGCTCCAAGGTACCGCGACACAGCAGTAGAGGCCATCGTACAGGAACTGAACTCAGACCAGAAGAGGGCGATATTGAAGGCACTTAACGCTGAAGACTACGCTCTTATCCTGGGTATGCCTGGTACAGGGAAAACCACGACTATAGCCTGTCTGGTGCGCGTACTCGTAGCCAGTGGCAAGTCCGTGTTACTCACCAGCTATACACATACTGCTGTGGATAATATACTGCTCAAGCTGAGGGAGGTAAGGGTTTGGGTATTAGACAAGTCCGTGTTACTCACCAGCTATACACATACTGCTGTGGATAATATACTGCTCAAGCTGAGGGAGGTAAGGGTTTGGGTATTAGACAAGTCCGTGTTACTCACCAACTATACACATACTGCTGTGGATAATATACTGCTCAAGCTGAGAGAGGTAAGGGTTTGGGTATTAGACAAGTCCGTGTTACTCACCAGCTATACACATACTGCTGTGGATAATATACTGCTCAAGCTGAGGGAGGTAAGGGTTTGGGTATTAGACAAGTCCGTGTTACTCACCAGCTATACAAATACTGCTCAGTGTGGATAATATACTGCTCAAGCTGAGGGAGGTAAGGGTTTGGGTATTAGACAAGTCCGTGTTACTCACCAGCTATACAAATACTGCTCAGTGTGGATAATATACTGCTCAAGCTGAGGGAGGTAAGGGTTTGGGTATTAGACAAGTCCGTGTTACTCACCAACTATACAAATACTGCTCAGTGTGGATAATATACTGCTCAAGCTGAGGGAGGTAAGGGTTTGGGTATTAGACAAGTCCGTGTTACTCACCAGCTATACAAATACTGCTGTGGATAATATACTGCTCAAGCTGAGGGAGGTAAGGGTTTGGGTATTAGACAAGTCCGTGTTACTCACCAGCTATACACATACTGCTGTGGATAATATACTGCTCAAGCTGAGGGAGGTAAGGGTTTGGGTATTAGACAAGTCCGTGTTACTCACCAGCTATACACATACTGCTCAGTGTGGATAATATACTGCTCAAGCTGAGGGAGGTAAGGGTTTGGGTATTAGACAAGTCCGTGTTACTCACCAGCTGTACACATACTGCTGTGGATAATATATACTGCTCAAGCTGAGGGAGGTAAGGGTTTGGGTATTAGACAAGTCCGTGTTACTCACCAGCTATACACATACTGCTGTGGATAATATACTGCTCAAGCTGAGGGAGGTAAGGGTTTGGGTATTAGACAAGTCCGTGTTACTCACCAGCTATACACATACTGCTCAGTGTGGATAATATACTGCTCAAGCTGAGGGAGGTAAGGGTTTGGGTATTAGACAAGTCCGTGTTACTCACCAGCTATACACATACTGCTGTGGATAATATACTGCTCAAGCTGAGGGAGGTAAGGGTTTGGGTATTAGACAAGTCCGTGTTACTCACCAGCTATACAAATACTGCTCAGTGTGGATAATATACTGCTCAAGCTGAGGGAGGTAAGGGTTTGGGTATTAGACAAGTCCGTGTTACTCACCAGCTATACACATACTGCTGTGGATAATATACTGCTCAAGCTGAGGGAGGTAAGGGTTTGGGTATTAGACAAGTCCGTGTTACTCACCAGCTATACACATACTGCTGTGGATAATATACTGCTCAAGCTGAGGGAGGTAAGGGTTTGGTTATTATACAAGTCCGTGTTACTCACCAGCTATACACATACTGCTGTGGATAATATACTGCTCAAGCTGAGGGAGGTAAGGGTTTGGGTATTAGACAAGTCCGTGTTACTCACCAGCTGTACACATACTGCTGTGGATAATATACTGCTCAAGCTGAGGGAGGTAAGGGTTTGGGTATTAGACAAGTCCGTGTTACTCACCAGCTATACACATACTGCTGTGGATAATATACTGCTCAAGCTGAGGGAGGTAAGGGTTTGGGTATTAGACAAGTCCGTGTTACTCACCAGCTGTACACATACTGCTGTGGATAATATACTGCTCAAGCTGAGGGAGGTAAGGGTTTGGGTATTAGACAAGTCCGTGTTACTCACCAGCTATACACATACTGCTGTGGATAATATACTGCTCAAGCTGAGGGAGGTAAGGGTTTGGGTATTAGACAAGTCCGTGTTACTCACCAGCTATACACATACTGCTGTGGATAATATACTGCTCAAGCTGAGGGAGGTAAGGGTTTAGGTATTAGACAAGTCCGTGTTACTCACCAGCTATACAAATACTGCTGTGGATAATATACTGCTCAAGCTGAGGGAGGTAAGGGTTTGGGTATTAGACAAGTCCGTGTTACTCACCAGCTATACACATACTGCTGTGGATAATATACTGCTCAAGCTGAGGGAGGTAAGGGTTTAGGTATTAGACAAGTCCGTGTTACTCACCAGCTATACAAATACTGCTGTGGATAATATACTGCTCAAGCTGAGGGAGGTAAGGGTTTGGGTATTAGACAAGTCCGTGTTACTCACCAGCTATACACATACTGCTGTGGATAATATACTGCTCAAGCTGAGGGAGATAAGGGTTTGGGTATTAGACAAGTCCGTGTTACTCACCAGCTATACAAATACTGCTCAGTGTGGATAATATACTGCTCAAGCTGAGGGAGGTAAGGGTTTGGGTATTAGACAAGTCCGTGTTACTCACCAGCTATACACATACTGCTGTGGATAATATACTGCTCAAGCTGAGGGAGGTAAGGGTTTGGGTATTAGACAAGTCCGTGTTACTCACCAGCTATACACATACTGCTGTGGATAATATACTGCTCAAGCTGAGGGAGGTAAGGGTTTGGTTATTATACAAGTCCGTGTTACTCACCAGCTATACACATACTGCTGTGGATAATATACTGCTCAAGCTGAGGGAGGTAAGGGTTTGGGTATTAGACAAGTCCGTGTTACTCACCAGCTGTACACATACTGCTGTGGATAATATACTGCTCAAGCTGAGGGAGGTAAGGGTTTGGGTATTAGACAAGTCCGTGTTACTCACCAGCTATACACATACTGCTGTGGATAATATACTGCTCAAGCTGAGGGAGGTAAGGGTTTGGGTATTAGACAAGTCCGTGTTACTCACCAGCTATACAAATACTGCTGTGGATAATATACTGCTCAAGCTGAGGGAGGTAAGGGTTTGGGTATTAGACAAGTCCGTGTTACTCACCAGCTATACACATACTGCTGTGGATAATATACTGCTCAAGCTGAGGGAGGTAAGGGTTTGGGTATTAGACAAGTCCGTGTTACTCACCAGCTATACACATACTGCTGTGGATAATATACTGCTCAAGCTGAGGGAGGTAAGGGTTTGGGTATTAGACAAGTCCGTGTTACTCACCAACTATACAAATACTGCTCAGTGTGGATAATATACTGCTCAAGCTGAGGGAGGTAAGGGTTTGGGTATTAGACAAGTCCGTGTTACTCACCAGCTATACACATACTGCTGTGGATAATATACTGCTCAAGCTGAGGGAGGTAAGGGTTTGGGTATTAGACAAGTCCGTGTTACTCACCAGCTATACAAATACTGCTCAGTGTGGATAATATACTGCTCAAGCTGAGGGAGGTAAGGGTTTGGGTATTAGACAAGTCCGTGTTACTCACCAGCTATACACATACTGCTGTGGATAATATACTGCTCAAGCTGAGGGAGGTAAGGGTTTGGGTATTAGACAAGTCCGTGTTACTCACCAGCTATACACATACTGCTGTGGATAATATACTGCTCAAGCTGAGGGAGGTAAGGGTTTGGGTATTAGACAAGTCCGTGTTACTCACCAGCTATACACATACTGCTGTGGATAATATACTGCTCAAGCTGAGGGAGGTAAGGGTTTGGGTATTAGACAAGTCCGTGTTACTCACCAACTATACAAATACTGCTCAGTGTGGATAATATACTGCTCAAGCTGAGGGAGGTAAGGGTTTGGGTATTAGACAAGTCCGTGTTACTCACCAGCTATACACATACTGCTGTGGATAATATACTGCTCAAGCTGAGGGAGGTAAGGGTTTGGGTATTAGACAAGTCCGTGTTACTCACCAGCTATACACATACTGCTGTGGATAATATACTGCTCAAGCTGAGGGAGGTAAGGGTTTAGGTATTAGACAAGTCCGTGTTACTCACCAACTATACAAATACTGCTCAGTGTGGATAATATACTGCTCAAGCTGAGGGAGGTAAGGGTTTGGGTATTAGACAAGTCCGTGTTACTCACCAGCTATACACATACTGCTGTGGATAATATACTGCTCAAGCTGAGGGAGATAAGGGTTTGGGTATTAGACAAGTCCGTGTTACTCACCAACTATACAAATACTGCTCAGTGTGGATAATATACTGCTCAAGCTGAGGGAGGTAAGGGTTTGGGTATTAGACAAGTCCGTGTTACTCACCAGCTATACACATACTGCTGTGGATAATATACTGCTCAAGCTGAGGGAGGTAAGGGTTTGGGTATTAGACAAGTCCGTGTTACTCACCAGCTATACACATACTGCTGTGGATAATATACTGCTCAAGCTGAGGGAGGTAAGGGTTTGGGTATTAGACAAGTCCGTGTTACTCACCAGCTATACACATACTGCTGTGGATAATATACTGCTCAAGCTGAGGGAGGTAAGGGTTTGGGTATTAGACAAGTCCGTGTTACTCACCAACTATACAAATACTGCTCAGTGTGGATAATATACTGCTCAAGCTGAGGGAGGTAAGGGTTTGGGTATTAGACAAGTGCGTGTTACTCACCAGCTATACACATACTGCTGTGGATAATATACTGCTCAAGCTGAGGGAGGTAAGGGTTTGGGTATTAGAATGGAAATTGTGTTACTTTAAAACATTTTGTACCATAAACGGCACGGTAACAAGTGGTCTAGCAGCCTGTTACCATGGCTACTGGTTTTAGCTTGGTTCTGCATGTTTGTTGGAGCGCCTTGTCGTTTTTTCATAGCGTCCTCGTTCTTGGTGCTCTCCAGTTTTGGTTTGTAACAAAAGTTATTTTTAAATCACTGCCAGGAGCGTATTGCATCCTCGGATACGACGTTTTCACGCATCAAATCCTAGCCAAGGGTTCATCTGGCTAGACGCACTTATATTTATGAAATAGTTTCCTCCCTTCCGTTTTGTCCAGTTATTACATGTTACGATCTTCTTACATAAAAATAGGAGAATATGAGAAGTATCCTCTCGGGTTTGGATTTCAGCCATTTTAACCCTCTCCCAAGACGCCTCCTTGACGGTAAAGTAGGCAGAACGCAAGCGAAAAACTCACACGTACATCACGTGACCTGACCACTCCCAGTAGTGTTAATTCGTAAACACGCGCGAGTTCACGTGGCTGGTTACATTGCCGATTCTAAAATGATCATGTTTTGTGTTTGGGTAACAAGGACGCGTGCGAAATTTCGGTCTTATGATAGCACGTTCTTTTAAGATATGAAGTTTCCTAAACTTACTGTATTGTGTTTTGGAACATGATTATGAGGGTGACGTGATGCCAGTCATCACTTGGTATTCAAATTTATCTCTATTCTTATTAATTGGTATAAGATGAAATGCTGCTAACTCATAAAGTTTCATATCTACACCTTAAAGAATATTATTTCTTCAAGCTGACCCAGATACATTTACGCCTTTTGATCTTTAATTAAGTCTAAATTTAATTCCGCTTTGTTCTTGCTATTCCCTTGTGATTCGCATGTCAGGCTCAGCTAGACTTTCTACGGCTTGGCCAAGTACACAAGATATTACCAGAGATTCAGCCATATTCAGCTCAGATAGCAGGAGCACACATCAAGACAGTCAACGAGCTGAGACAGTTCTACGATTCAAAGGTATGACAACCGGTATACCTCGTGTCATAGTCTCCTGCGCAGCGTTTCTTAGGGCCGTCACGCAAACGCTAGCCCCACTAAAGGCTGCTTACATCAGCCACACATTCCATTCCCACGGCATTGCCAATCAGAATTCAGTTCTCAGAATTCAGTTTCAGTTTAATAAGTGCCTGTACTAGCAGAGCTAATCTTGGCATTGGCCAGCGGTTACAACACAATAATACCAGCTACAAAATACAATGATTAATAATAACTGTTCAATACTAGCGATGATTACTAGTGTAACCTACGATATAGATTAGAGAGGAACTCGCGCCAGAACTCTCTCCTGGAAATGTAGAGCCTGGGGTGCTGATGAGGTTGCGGAAACTCATCCCAGTTGAAGCTAAGCTAAAGATATACAAGGCTTCAATCTTACCATATCTAACATGCTGTGGGCTTGTTTGGCATTTCTGTAGAGCCTCCGACAGCATTTCTGTAGAGCCTCCGAGCATTTTTTTGTGACTGGAGCCTACCTTACAGTGAGCTCCTATTACGTGCTCGATTGACAAGCTTGTACAACAAAAGGCTACAATACATTGCTATTTTCATGTTTAAGGTTAAGAACAATCTATTACCAACAAATATTGTAAATCTGTACTGTAACTCCCCTTCTGAGTATAACTTGAGAAATTCAGACTTCTTTATACCGAGGGTAAATACAGTCCAGTTTGGGAAACACTCACTCAGATATTTTGGGCCATATTTATGGTCGAAACTGCAGAGCAAGGACAGGAACACTACTTCCGTAATGGCATTTAAGGCACATATCAGAAAGAGAGACCTCACTCTATTAACTGACACAAGCCATTGTAAGGCAGCCACTTGTGTAATTCCTGATGATTTTAAATAGATTATGATACATTTATGTTAAAGTAGACTTTCTATTGTACATAGTATTTTATACAAACATCATAATAGTACATTATATAAACATCATATTATTGTATATATAAATATATTTACTGTACATACATTGTAATATATCATATATCATAATAGTACATTATATAAACATCATAGTATTGTATATATAAATATATTTACTGTACATACATTGTAATATATCAGTGAAAGTAGGTAGATGACCGCGGCGCTTTTAATTTAAATTAGTATATATAAGGTTATTCACATTCATAATTTGTAATCACTTAGGAACATTTATTATTATATTATCAGTAAACAAATTAGATTACGATTACGATTTGATTATTAGAATTAGGATTGTTATAATATTTTTATTATTAGGATTTTTACAATTTTAACTTAAGAACCATTATTTAGTCAGGATTTTTGTTCAATAATATTGCGTCTATCTTTTTTTTAAATCTTTGCTCATATTTATATCCAGTGTCCCCGATTAGTAGGCCACTTGTGGCCAGCTAGAAGTTTGACACGTTAATAAAGTTCTTGATTGATTGATTGAGCCTAAACTTGAAAACATTGATATGCAATCGATTCAAATAGCTTCGTATACATTCTGTTCTTAGATTTTTTTCAAGAAAGCAGATAGAGTTTAGAAGAACTCGTTTGTTTTGACGCTGTACTGATGAACTTGAAAATGGCAACATAATCGAATCCATATCTTGTTACGTTGTAATTGGTTTTGATTGGTTTACGCAAACAATCGAGAATGGAATGTGTTGCTGCGAAGGAGACTACTCGAATCACAGCTTAATTAATAACTTTCCCGAAATGGTTAAATTCATAAGATCAGTGTAGTTATCGAAGACATACAGTATATCATATTTGACTGACGATTTGTTCTTATATTTTCCTATTTATTATTAAGAGAAGGAAGGCATATCGTTTGTATCTTTGCGTCCTTTTATCCTATATTTGCACTTTGTAATATTTTCGTTAGTTTTTGGGTAATAACCCCATATTGTCACAGTTCCCGTCATAATGCTATTTTATTATATGAAAATACGCCACTCATCTCCCGGATGTATGACGTCACGCATGACGTCACGCTTGTCGCTTTTTCAACTACAAAGATGGCGACAGGTTAGTGAAAGAAAGATGTAAACAGTTTAAACTGATGAGCAGCAAGAATAAAACAAAACAGAAAAAGCAACATAAGATCTAAAACTCTAAGGATTTTTTCGACTCCAATGAAAAGACGACAAACCGACGAAATTAGCTCAGAAGAGCTCGAAAGATCGCGAAGAAGTTTGTACTGACAGTAAGAAAGAAAGGTAGAAAGGTATTTATTTATGTAGCGCAAATTCTATATGGATATATTGAAATGCGCTTGACAAGGTTATTTTTTTGTAATACAGACTGCTATTGTGGCGCAATGTGCTGCCGTGCAGTTTACCATCATGAGTGATTGTTAGTACCTCAGAATATCAGCCTGTTGTGTCGCGAGACAATGCCATACTCTTTCTCGAAATAAGAAAGAATAAGTAAAATGAATAAACAAAACAGTCATTAGAGCAGTTTAATTGTCCATATAATAAAATTATATTACACGGTGGTGCAAAGATAATTATGAAGTTTATTCTCTCGAGCCCAAAACATTTCACTCGTTCACGTACTTGTTCGCTGCGCTCACTCGTGAAATACTTTGACTCTCGAGGATAAACTTCATATCTTCGCACCACCGTGTAATATCCTCTACAGGCGAATCTTGTTTACGTTTTTCCCTCATTAGCATACATCAAACTTCAAGCGACGTACATACAAACAAACAGAGTCCATAAATCGAAAGCGATTGTCACACGTGATAACCACCGAAAATTTGAGGGTGATATTATAAATATATTTTGAGGACTGAGCATTTAAAAATCTCAAAATTTACGAAGAATGTCAGCAACTCTTGCCACCCAGCCCATTTTACAGTTTTGAAAAGTCAATCTCTCCGTAAATATTTAACCTATCAATCTCAAATGTTCAGTGATTACTAAGTTTAAGATTCTCTTTCGACTGATGTAGTCTGTCTGTTTGTAGCTTGCAGTTTAATTTATGCTAATGAGGCAAAAGTGTAAACTTTTGGCCTATATATCTCGTTATTCTCAGGCTGTAGTAGCGACCACGTGTCTAGGGGTGAACCACGCCCTGTTCACACAGCGTTCCTTTGACTACTGTATCGTGGACGAGGCGTCACAGATCACGCAACCCGTGTGCCTTGGCCCTTTGCGTCACGCAAGTGCGTTCGTGTTGGTTGGTGACCATTACCAGTTACCCCCTCTAGTGCAGAGCCTCGAGGCCAGGTAACCACACTGTAAACAGCTAACAAAGAATCGCGAAATTGATGATATTTTTGTTAACGTTCACAAAACTCCCTAAAGTGACGCTGATCCCACTAAAATTCAGGTCTCGTCGAACGCAATGGACTGCAAGGAGTTTTAAGAGTTTTAAACTCTTTTAATCGACGAGTATTCGATGGCCTGGAGAACATCATGTTCTCCCGCTGACGATCTAGTTAATATACGACAGTCGTGGAACAGACTCAACCCCACGTTATCTAAAGCAATTCATTTAAATACGACTGGAGTTATAATTGTGTCTCAAGGTCATTCCAGGAGATGTTTCGAATATTTATTTCAGAACTAGTAGCCCATTTTGCCGGGAAGTACCCGGGGATTATTGTGCAGCAAATTGTACCGTTAAAATACCCTTAAGACACACTCCCCTCACGGGATTACTCCGTCGAAATGAACGGAGGCCCTTTCGGTTCGCTCTGAATTCGGTCTATGAACTCCTTATCATAATGACCGCCTAGGGATTTGCATAATTTGGAAGATTAATCTGTAGTGGAAAAATAATGTTACCACATGAAAGATCACATTAAAATTAGTAATTGGGTTCAGCAATTGTGTTCAGCAATGTATAGAATTGCTGTTGAGTTATAGGCATTTCAAATGCAGGGGGAAACATGAAAGCGAGGCTATAAAGCTTAGGTTTGCAGTAATTGCGTTTCGGTAGACATGTTTTGAAGTCTTTGTTGTTTCTTAATATTTTAGTTGAGATTACGTGTGTATGCAACATTTGACCAATGCGATATTGAAACCAAAAGTTGGATAGGAGTTTAAGAAAGGATCCTGTATAGCGAGCCATGCTGAAGTCTGTTTTTAAATGGGAGCCGGGTGACGCATGCGCAGTGGTTAAGCACTTCGCCTCTCACCTCTGTGGCCCAGGTTCGATCCCCGGACGCGGCGCCACATGTGAGTTGAGTTTGTTGGGATCTCACCCTTGCTCCGAGGTCCTCCGATTTTCCTCCCTCCTTAAAAACCAACACACTAAATTCCAATTCGATCTGTGGATTAGCCGGGTCCTGGCTTTGATCAGCCCCTATGGTTGTTTCGGGTCTCATTAGAAACTCAGTTGTTTTTAAAATAAAAGTGTCGTGAATGATTTACTTGTTTCAGGGAGGGTGGGATGGACGTGAGCCTGTTCAAGCGTCTATCAGAGTGTCACCCACAAGCTGTAGTGAGTCTGGAGCACCAGTACCGTATGCACGAGAACATCATGACACTCTCAAACACACTCATCTATGAGGGACGTCTCAAGTGTGGTACACAGCAGGTGGCTACTGCTTTGCTGGATATCCCGTTATGGGACGACCTTGTCCGTTCGTTAACCGCAGACATGAACGGGACATCAGGTTCGTTGTGACTACATGCCATGTTTACCGTACTTCCTCGAATTATGATTTACAAGTAATCTAGATAGCGTGTTCTCTCTAAAATGTGCAAGTTTCGCGGGATTAATCCAGATGTCCAGGGTCCTGTTGTTCACTACCCCAGGGTTAAATCGCTAACCCAAAGGTTAAACTGTAATGATTACAGTTACGGAATTAGCGCTATCCTATGGATAAAGTTGATATTGCTTCGAACAATCGGGCCGTGGGCACTAAAGCCCGGTTGTTTGAAGCTTGATTCAGCTAAACCAGGATTAAGGGCAATCTTTAGTTCGATTTGCCATCTTGTGAACTACAGATTTGAGGTTAAAAATTTGAGGAGAAACAATAAGTACGTTTCTACTTGTCTTGCTAGATTTGGAAACAAATACCTTCTACCGAGAGAACCAAAACCATGGGTTAAGACTTAATCCACGATTAGCGCTAATCGGGCTTCGAACAACTGGGTACTAAAACCCTGGGCAGTAAAGCCTTGGACAAACGGGACACATTTTTTACGTTGCTACGGTAACTCCTATGTTTAGCGCGCGGGCAAACAAGGAAACATTTTGGGAAACACTGAAATTCACAAATGCTTCCGTAACAAAGTTTTTTCGTTTGCCCCGTCCTTCACAGGTTACACGCGTACATGTCATGAGACGCGATGCTAGCCTAGATATATAAAATGCGGAAATGCAAATGAGGGCAGAAGAACCACAGGGAGGGACGATTGTCTTTTGACCTACTTTCGCTTGTCTTCCTTCACTCTTTTTTATACCAGCAGCAACATTCAACCATATTCTTAAAAACTCCATCAGCATTAAACATGTACAGGTATTCTAACTTGAATAAATATCAAGTTAAAATATAAATATCATTGCACGCGCATGAAATCTTGGTTCTCACACATTCCGTGCTGACAATATTCTTTTCAGATAACTGGCTGATTCAAGCATTAGATCCCAGATCTCCTGTCGTATTCCTGAACACGGACACGGTTCCCGCGCAGGAGGTACGAGCCGGTCACCTGGTGTCTAACGAGACGGAAGCCATTCTAGTGCAGCAGCTGACATGCGCACTGTGGCGTGGTGGTGTTAAGGCTTCATGTATTGGTATCATTTCACCGTACCGCCACCAGTTAAAACTGATCAGGTAATGGACTACAAATTAGAATAAATCAAAACCAGTGAGCCAATCAGGAGCAAGTCAAAACGCAATGAACCAATCACGAGCGAGTAAAAATCCAATGAACCAATCACGGACTGAAGTAATTCACGATTGGTTTTACTTCAACCAATCACGAGGCAAAGTAAACGCAGTCATGGATAACTAACCAATCAAATTCAAAAGCAATTACTTTTCGACACTCAATTGAAAACCGCTCTTTATTTATTATAATCGCTAATTACTTCGCCAGTCTTACAATTTGCTGCAAAACTGGGTTCTCGTGACGCAGAGAGTGTTGAGAAGAAAAGGTCATAAATAGGGTTGCATCTGTGTTTGCAGGATTGGCAGGTTCGTAGAATGAAAAACGTGATTTAAACAGGAAGTTCCGGTATGATAGGGCCATGGCCAGGCCACTGATATATTCAGTTGTCAATCAGCCATTGTGGAGTGAACATCTCTGATGATCCTGTCAAACTTCAGAGTAAGGACTACAGAGTTCGTAAACAGTCACAAAATACCATTGGCAGTAATTATGAACAACTGTCATCCCCCTTTTTACATTTTTACGGTCGTTTAAATATAAACTCTAACGACCTAGACTGTGTATTTATTTATCATGACAGTTCAATTGCGTGTTGGTGACTCTAGTGGAGTTAGTTAGCCTGGTATAGCAGTCGTATTTTTCACTCAAGATTTTGAGACTCCCATAGCAGGAATTAGTCACTATTAAAATGTGTCTTTTGGTGTTACCAGGCTTCTTCTAAATGATATCTCACGGGAATCCCGCGAGGAACTCGAGATCAACACGGTGGACAAATACCAAGGTAGAGACAAGCCCTGTATATTGGTGTCCCTAGTACGAAGTAACGACTCTGCCAACGTCGGTGACTTGCTGAAGGACTGGCGCCGTGTCAACGTCGCCGTGACACGTGCTAAGCGTAAATTGGTTCTGATTGGCTCGTTCAGTACGTTAAAAGCCAGTCTACTGCTTCACGAGTTGCTGGACCTTCTCGAGGAGAAGAAATGGATCCGTAAGCTGCCGAAGGATGCTCATAAAATGTACCCGAGTTTGACGGAAGTATCTTCACAGAATTTGTGAAGGTTTCTCTCTTTTCGTACTAGTTACCGTGTGTTCGTGTAATATAAACATATTAATATAAACCAAGAAGACATAAGTAAGAGAGGGAATCTCCAGTACGAGCGCCGATGATAATGTCCAATAAAATGTATTTTAGTAACCGGGAGCAGCTGAGAAGTCGCGCGCGCCAGCCGCCATGTGTCGCGCGCTCACTTTGCTTAAAGCTGCTTCCGGTTATTAAAATATTATCATCGCACACCGCGCGTTACAATATTCCCTCTCTTACTTATGCTTTCTTATATAAACATATCCGGGCGTTAAGATCAACACATCCCATAACCATGTTAAGAATACTGAATTGTACAGGCGACTGTTGTCTTTATTCAAGTTAATTATTCACATTGAACAGATCCTTCGTCGTGACGATACTGCTGATGTGTGGTACCTGACCGATGTTTTTCATAATACTGTGGAGAGTATCTTGTTCTCTGTCTGCGGAGCCATAAAACGTCCAAAAATGAAAATGCTTCTAACAGGCAGTTAAATCAAGCTTATTAGAGCGGATACTGAGTGGGCAGGTTACGGCAAGACTTAAAGCACGGCATGCTGGGACATTGAATATTGGTTTCCTATTGTTTTTGTCTTTCTGATCCAATCAAATTACAGAGTTACGGTACGGCATAGAGCAGATTTTACTGACTACAGCACTGTTACCGTACGGCATGCCGTGACATTGAAATGGTTTAGAGCAGATTTCGTATATGAATGGGACTGACTACAGCACTATTACTGTACGGCATGCCGTGACATTGAAATGGTTTAGAGCAGATTTCGTATATGAATGGGACTGACTACAGCACTATTACTGTACGGCATGCCGTGACATTGAAATGGTTTAGAGCAGATTTCGTATATGAATGGGACTGACTACAGCACTATTACTGTACGGCATGCCGTGACATTGAAATGGTTTAGAGCAGATTTCGTATATGAATGGGACTGACTACAGCACTATTACTGTACGGCATGCCGTGACATTGAAATGGTTTAGAGCAGATTTCGTATATGAATGGGACTGACTACAGCACTATTACCGTACGACATGCCGTGACAATGAAATGGTTTAGAGCAGATTTCGTATATGAATGGGACTGACTACAGCACTATTACTGTACGGCATGCCGTGACATTGAAATGGCTTCCCTACTGTTTTTGTCCTGCTGATCCAATCAAATTACAGAGATACAGTACGGTTACGGTAAGGCTACGGACATGCCGTAGTTTGTCCCACTCATATGAAATCTGCTCTAATACGGTTACGGTACATCTACAGTCTTGACGTATTTCTTACCCGCTCATCATACTAAGGCCTGATTCAAACGTCGAACTTTTCATGCGCCGAGCCTAATTAGATCAAAAGAAGCCGCCTAATTATCTTTTGTTTCAATTGCGTTCGGCGCATGAAAAGTTCGACGTTTGAATCGGGCCTCAGTGTTTTTGGTGCTGTGTTATATATTAGCCAGTTATGTCAATTATACTATAGTCTGACGTCATAGGCATACAGAATGTGCATTTACCACTAAAATAGTTACGTGTTGACAGTGTCCCAAACACACGTTGTAAGTATAAGTTATACTATAGTCTGACGTCATAGGCATACAGAATGTGTATTTACCACTAAATAGTTACGTGTTGACAGTGTCCCAAACACACGTTGTAAGTATAAGTTATACTATAGTCTGACGTCATAGGCATACAGAATGTGTATTTACCACTAAAATAGTTACGTGTTGACAGTGTCCCAAACACACGTTGTAAGTATAAGTTATACTATAGTCTGACGTCATAGGCATACAGAATGTGTATTTACCACTAAAATAGTTACGTGTTGACAGTGTCCCAAACACACGTTGTAAGTATAAGTTATACTATAGTCTGACGTCATAGGCATACAGAATGTGTATTTACCACTAAATAGTTACGTGTTGACAGTGTCCCAAACACACGTTGTAAGTATAAGTTATACTATAGTCTGACGTCATAGGCATACAGAATGTGCATTTACCACTAAAATAGTTACGTGTTGACAGTGTCCCAAACACACGTTGTAAGTATAAGTTATACTATAGTCTGACGTCATAGGCATACAGAATGTGTATTTACCACTAAATAGTTACGTGTTGACAGTGTCCCAAACACACGTTGTAAGTATAAGTTATACTATAGTCTGACGTCATAGGCATACAGAATGTGTATTTACCACTAAAATAGTTACGTGTTGACAGTGTCCCAAACACACGTTGTAAGTATAAGTTATACTATAGTCTGACGTCATAGGCATACAGAATGTGCATTTACCACTAAAATAGTTACGTGTTGACAGTGTCCCAAACACACGTTGTAAGTATAAGTTTTGGCCCTGCCAGCCTGTTCAAAATGCCACTTATGTTGTAATATTTGTTTCATTCTGTAAATTCAGATATGCGTTGGTGTTGGCTGCCATGTGTGTACGTTCTTTTCTTTTCATATCACAGAAGATAGTTCTCCTGTGTGTTGTATAAAAATATGGTGTCACATGCAGAACTTGTTTTAACAAGTTCAAATAGAAATGAAAGAAAAACTGCACTTCTCTTCTAAAACGGCTCATTCTAGCCTGTTCCAGACTCTCAGATAGTGGGAAAGGGAGCAAAAGAAAAAGGCAGGTGAAAAAAAGAAGAGGGGGAGCCTGGAACAGGCTAGGCTCATTCACGTGACCATGCAGTCACGAGTGACTTAACAAGGTCGCCCGCTAAATCTCCTGGATTCGGACAGTGGTCAAGACAAATGTTCAGAATAAAACCTATGGCAATAGCTGCTCTACACGAGTCGCGTTTAGATTCCTTTTTTAAAATACCTAAAAAGATTGAAGCATACTTAGGATGATGAGTTCGTTTACCAGAAGTTCAACTGGTGCTCTCCTACTCTAGTCAGTCACATGTAGGCTGGAGTTAACTATCCTATGTCTGGCTTTAGTAATTTTATTTCTACTCTGCCCGGACCCTTATTTAACCTCACCTCTCCCTCTATCCTCGTTCCTCTATTTAACGAACCTCCCCCTCCAGCTACAGAATATCGTGTTGCTCTAACCACTCCCCCACCAGAATACCCACCACCTCCCCCAGCGAATTCATAAGACGCTCCCCCACCCCCAAAGCCACCTTGTGAACCTGACATACCCAGTCCGCCCTCGCCGCCATTGAGAAATGAACGGCCTCCAGGTGCAAACGTACCGTTGGCACCATTCGTTTTAAATCCTCCTCCGGCTCCAGCCTTGAATGCCCTGTCAAAGGATCTGTGGTATATATCATATAGCCGTCCTCCTAAACCTCTGGTACCCCCGTGTATTGATCCGTTCTCGGAGATCTGCCCGGGATTTCCAGGGTAGTAGCCAATCCACGGTGCAGAACCCCCAGCCCCACCACCCGCGATGATGAGAGGTGTATTATCATAGAGCGTCACAAAGCTCCCCCCACCCCCACCCCCAGGTTGCGGCTCTCGTGTTTGAACTCGGAAACCAACCTGTCCGACAAGAATTTTTAAAATGGCCCCTTCAATGAAGTAAAAAGTTCCCTTGATCCTCGCACCACGTCCTCCTTTTCGCCAGGTGCCGGTATGTGTGTTATTAGTGCCATCTGCACCTGATGCTCCGAAAGCCTCTATAGTGTAGGTCCCTCTTGAGGGTACGGACCATATTTGGATGCCTTGCTGGAGACTGACTTCACCCTCTAAACCTGTCCCTTTGTACCCAGCTGTGTTATGTGGTCCCACTGCACCAGTAGCACCAAGGTTTGTGAAGGTAAAATTAAAATCTGAAGAAGGGATAATGATTGACAGAGAAAGCTTCAAAAAATATAGAGGGCATAATACATGAAACAGTGTTAACTCCAACTTAAGAGCCATAGCCCCATTGTATTTAATAACCATTGTTTAGGAATATTTAGCCTCACATTCATGTGAAAACGCTTTTGTGAGGCAACGTGAACACGAGGCTAAAGTCTCTAGGACAATAACTACAGTTTAAATTAGATGCCAAGTATGCAGTGGGTCTATGTAGCATAATTTAGCTGCTCCTGTCATAACTAATTCATCTAATATGCTTCAGTTTATATGACATAGCGGCCAGTGTCGTTTTTATCATTAACAAGACCATTCGGCTGTTTTCGAATCGCTCCCTACTGCTTGAGTACAACAGCTTCATGTCGAGGCTCTGGTGTATTTTATCATTTGTATTTTACACTCCTGAGCCTCGACTTGGAACTTTTCGAGCGGTAGAGCCTCGTTTTGAAGTAGTCACTACAAGTACACCCAGTTATCACGGCAAGTTTACCCTACCATGGCATTTTCAACATATCTATTATAACTAGTGCAAAACCACCGAAACCACTGCTGGAAAGAGCACCTCAAAATTAACCAAAACTCAAACTTTGAGAGTTATCTCTTGAAAAGGAGCAAAGATACAGTCCCGCAAAGTAGGAACATCTTTGCCTCACGACCTGTCGCTTCGCGCTGAACTTCGTGAGGCTTCTGAGTGCTTTGGGCGTCCCGCTTGGGTTCCCTGAGTCGTCATATGCGGATCGAAATTTGGTGTATACGTTTGTACGTGCGTTGGTCAAATACCAGAAACATCCGACAATGTTTACCGATTATTGCGATTGGTTAGTGAATTATTGAAAACCATTCCAGTGCCGCACTACAAATATTTTTTTCTTTATTAATTCAGTCTGATGAAAATGGTCATGAGACCAGCCACCATACATCCCTGATTCGAAAAACGGCGTCCAATTTAAATAACTTGTCTCATATACACGTGAAAACGAGGCTAGTCAGTCCAGGACTAAAAGCGTCTGTAAAAAAAATACGCAATTTTACTCGTCTATATATTCGCTTCTACACAAGAAATAACTCATATTTGGGGATTTAACTAATTTTAGGGTGCTCTTTTTAGTAGTATGAGTGCTTTTGCTATTTTAAGCGGTAGACAACATTTAATTACCTGTCCGTTTGTTCCAGTTCTTTCCCTGCATAAACCCAAAGAGCCATCCATCTGATGGGACAGACTCCACATTGTTACTTAAAGAATGACAGCTATTCAGCTCGCATATTCCTCTCCCATGTGACTCCTCTCGTAACCTCTTGAAGTTGAACGACGCACACACAAGAGAGAGAAGACAGCGATGTGCGCATGACAGTACGTTTATAGTCCGCTGTGTCGAAATAACGTAGCCATAGAGTCTAGCATTTTTTGTGGTCCAGATAAACGATGATCTGTTAGTCGAGCTTCGTAAGAGTGATGCGGTTATCGCGAAGATGAGAACTAACTTCAGTGGTAATAATAATCGATGCCAGTGTGTCATGTTTCAGTTGATAACTGTAGAATTAACTGAAAATACATGAGAAGCCATTTATTAAGTGGTATTTCATATTTGGTGTTACCTTGCAACGCTCAGTTAGAATAGGTTAGTAGGACCCAGCCGCTATGTATCTGTAAAACGAATGTTCAGGAACAAACAAGAAAGAACGTTTGCAGCTAGACACTGAATGGACTGCATATGGGGGTGGGGTGGATCACTGAATGGAATGCATATGGGGGTGGGGTGGGACACTGAATGGACTGCATATGGGGGTGGGGTGGGACACTGAATGGACTGCATATGGGGGTGGGGTGGGACACTGAATGGAATGCATATGGGGGTGGGGTGGGACACTGAATGGAATGCATATGGGGGTGGGGTGGAACACTGAATGGAATGCATATGAGGGTGGAGTGGGACACTGAATGGACTGCATATGGGGGTGGGGTGGAACACTGAATGGAATGCATATGAGGGTGGAGTGGGACACTGAATGGACTGCATATGGGGGTGGGGTGGGACACTGAATGGACTGCATATGGGGGTGGGGTGGGACACTGAATGGACTGCATATGGGGGTGGGGTGGAACACTGAATGGAATGCATATGAGGGTGGGGTGGGACACTGAATGGACTGCATATGGGGGTGGGGTGGGACACTGAATGGACTGCATATGGGGGTGGGGTGGGACACTGAATGGACTGCATATGAGGGTGGAGTGGGACACTGAATGGAATGCATATGGGGGTGGGGTGGGACACTGAATGGACTGCATATGGGGGTGGGGTGGGACACTGAATGGACTGCATATGGGGGTGGGGTGGGACACTGAATGGACTGCATATGGGGATGGGGTGGGACACTGAATGGAATGCATATGGGGGTGGGGTGGAGGGTCAAATAGCTATAACAAAGCCTGCCACTGCAAACAGGCTGTTAAGGGCCTTGATATTAAAGAGAGGGTCACAACAAATATTGGAACCTTTGAAGAGGGTCAAGCCTTTACTCTTGTTACAAGGGAAGGGTAAAGTGTTTTTCGTTTTCATTTTATCGCTATTAAGATGTTTTTTTTCTGATTTCAAGAATGTTCGTAAGGCGGATTATAAAATAATAATTACTTTCTTTTATTACAGGCTGATTATTATGGCAGCTTTGTGTATATATGGCAAAAATGTTATCATTAATATTAACGATTCTACATCAAGTCAATAGTAGAATATTTATTGATTAGAGTGTTGTGTCTGAGTTATAGAGGTTTCTATTTCCAATATGCTAAATTTGACGTGATTTTGGGATCTTTCCATTGATAAACAACTGTGTCTTCCTATTGCTGCTGGACCTCTCCGCAGCGTTTGACACAGTGGACCACACCATTCTTTTAAAAAGACTAAATTCAAGATTTGCTGTGAGAGGAAAAGCACTTTCTTGGCTTGAGTCATATCTTGCAAATCGTTCACAGTTTGTCCAAATCGACGATGCTTCATCATCTGTGCGCCCCCTTCATTTCGGTGTGCCACAGGGCTCTGTACTGGGGCCAATATTGTACTTGCTATACACCTCTCCCCTGGGTGATATCATTCGTGAGCACGATCTATCATTTCATCTCTACGCTGATGACACACAACTATATACGTCGTTTTCTTGTAAAAACACCCATGATTTTCAAGTTGCTAAACAACGCCTTGAGAGCTGCATATCTGACATTACACTATGGATGACTGCCAATAAGCTTAAATTAAACAATGGCAAATCGGAACTTCTTCTCTTGCACTCACAATTTCGCCCAACTCCCACACTTCCATCATTGACTGTTGGCGAGAAAATTATTAGACCGACAAATAAAGCACGTAATCTCGGGGTACTTTTTGACGAAACTATGTCTTTTTCACCACATGTAAATGCTGTTGTCAAGGGTGCCTTCTACCACATTCGTAATATTGCTAAAATAAGAAAATATATTGACAAGAAAACTACAGAAGTTTTGATCCACAGTTTTGTAAGCTCAAAACTAGATTTTTGTAACTCTCTTCTTCATGGGGCCCAAGGACGTGATATAGCGAAATTGCAGTCTGCTCAAAATGCAGCTGCTCGAGTTGTGACATGTCTTCGAAAAAACGACCACATCACGGAGACTCTAAAAGAACTTCACTGGCTCCCAATCGAGTACAGAATCATTTTTAAAATAAATCTTATAACTTTTAAATCATTAAATAGTCTCGGTCCACGCTATCTTAAAAACCTTTTAACATTTTACTGACAGAAAAGACTCTTGAGGTCATCTAAAGACCACCTTCGTCTGGTTGAGCCCGCCTTTAACATGAAAACGTATGGTCAACACGCCTTCTCTACCGCGGCTCCCAGGCTCTGGAACAAGCTACCTTTAGACATCCGTGCTTCTTCCAACGTTGAAACGTTCAAGTTAAAATTAAAAACGTTTCTTTTTAAGAAGGCCTATTGCTAATTCATCATTTTTATTGCTTATTTTTAGTATTCTTGCGAATAGTCTAGAGAAATGTAATGATTTGCTTATTTCTTTTCATCAGTTATGTTAGTCACATTTTTAATTTTTAATATATATATACAGACATTTTCTGTAGAAATTCATGTAAAGCGCCTAGAACAGCAATGTATAGGCGCTATATAAACTCATTTATTATTATTATTATTATAAGGAATCCGTTTTCTGATTTTGACAAAATATTTGGTTAAATCTCTGTTTATAAGCTTCAAATATAGGTCTTTACAAAAGGTCATTTATCTCTACCATCATGTTTTTGAAAAATAAATGAAGACTGGATTTACCTCATTTACGTCACCAGCTTGAATGTATTATAAATATAAACTTCTATAACTAATGGTGCAATACTCAAATCGATGAATATTCAACTATTCATTTGATGTAGAATCGATATTAGTGATAACCATATATATTTATAATAAGCATTAATAATTCATAAGGTACTTGCATCAAATGATACAGAATTCTAATAAGCCCTAATAGTTTTCTGTATCAAATGATACAGAGTACTAACTGTAAGCCAACTAGAATCCTGTATGGAATCGTGTACCTCACGACCGATCACTGACTTCTCCTATCCCGGACCGCCGGGATGGAAAGACTAAGTGCATCTGCTCTCTTATTGCGTACACACTATCTCTTCCATGTGGGACCTTAATCAGTTGATTTCTCTATTTTATGTTGGTTCAAGTTCAAGTTTATTTTGCACAATACATCAGTACATATATAATACATTTAGATGGAATTTATAAATAAAAGGATATAATAACAGTAATTAAAAAGTGAGAAAAGAAAAGTTGCTATATTTATATAAGTATGCACAGTAGCCAAACTAGCATAAGCTTTCGAGTTGGCTACTGTTTACATGTAGTTTGGTGATTTAATAGAAAAGAAGAAGATCAAAGTTTGAAAACACTATGGAAAAGGAACTGTGATAAAGTTTATGAGAAATATATATATATATATAGATAAATAAATGTTTCGATTAATTCTATCAAACAGTGCTCGATACAATGCTGTAGAGCAATAATACTAAGGATTCGGAGTATTTAAATTTTTGGTTGATTCATATTTCGCTCTACAATACTGTTTCGTGGGGACCAAAGTCCTCACTCGTCAGGAGTTACTTCAGGAGTAACTCCTGACGAGTGAGGACTTTGGTCCCCACGAAACAGTATTGTAGAGCGAAATATGAATCAACCAAAAATTTAAATACTCCGAATCCTTAGTATATATATATATATATACAGCAATTTTCATAAATTCTGACCCCCCTCACCATATATAAATATATATCAAAAATATATCAAACATTATGGGATACCTCTTCCTATATTTTTTTCTGAAGCCCTTGATGATAGGCAACTTGAAAAAAATATCAGCAATGACATCCCATAATGTTAGATATATGTTTGATATATATTTATATATGGTAAGGGGGTCATAATTTTTGCAATGGCTGTATACATGTATATATATATATAGAGGTATCCCATAATGTCTGATACATTTTTTATATATATTTATATATGGTGAGGGGGGTCAGAATTTTTGCAAACGGCTGTATATATATATATATATATGATATATATATATATATATATATATAGTCAATGCCAAAAAGGTTGTCCAGCAGAACATAATATAATACTTTAATATCCATTGTTTTGGCCTATTGTCTTGGTCTAGACAATAGCCCAAAACAATGGATATTATAGTATTATATTATGTTCTGCTGGACAACCTTTTTGGCATCGACTGTATATATATACTGTATATATAAGGGTAGGATGAAAAACTCAACTACGTGTACATCTCGACAAGCCTGTTTCGTGAGTTGTATGACTCACTCGTCAGGAGACTTTAATGAGAAGAATATTCACAAACATCACTTATAAGCGTGGTTACAAAATTAACATTGGCGGTAAGTTAAAATGGTAAAATTCACAAACATCACATATAAGCGTGATTACAAAATTAACATATTGGCGGTAAGTTAAAATGGTGTTAGTTATTACGTAACAATGTTTTATATCTGTGTCGGCACGAAGACACGTTATTACGTTTGTTAAGTGATGAAAGTTCTGGGTGGCGGATAATGATATTTTTTTCTTTCAGACAAAGATTGCATCTTTTGCTTGCGCTGCTGTAGGCTTTAGTAGTGGATAAAATGTGCCAAGAGATGGAGTAGTCAATGTTGTTGTCCTTTTTAAAATGTCCAAATGTGCTTGCTGAGTTCAGTGGAGTTTCTGGAGTGTGTATGTCGGAATGAAGCGGTGTGATTTCTGTATCTTGTCTTGAATTCGTTTTCAGTCAGCTCAACGTATGTTTGTGAGGTGAGATTGTCCTTTCGTGTGACTGAGGCTTGGTATACGACTGATGATTGGAGGCAGTTTCCGTTAAGTGGGCATGCGTCTTTTTGACGGCAGTTGCATGTCTTGTTGTCTTTTGTGTCATTAGTAGTGGTGTAGTTATGCTCGGGTGACTTCAGTGTACACTTGTTATGGTTGTCGATGATCTGTTTGGTGTTATTCATGCAGCTCAGTATAACTGATTTTGATAGTGTTCCGGTTGAAGATTTTTCTAAGTTTGTGGTCTTTCGGGAAGTGTTTGTCTATTAAAGCGAGGATCTGTGTCCGATGTTAGTGCTGACGTTTTTGCTAAACGGAGGCCTCGAAGTTTTGACGGTTGGCCGCGTGTCTAAATACATACATACATATAACTTTATTTCCGTACGCTAGCCACTACAACAGTAAGCTGGTTTCCACGTGGGGCGTAACAATAAATATATGTACAGAGTCTTGCCGCAAGTATCCCACAGTGGGGAACAATAGTCGAAGTAAGGTTGTACAAGTGATTTGTAAATTACTTCGAGTGAATCGATGGGGACAAATGGCTTAATACGCTTTATGGCACCTATACCAGCACTTGCCTTTTTACATATCTTATTTATTTGATTTTCAATTTATTTGTTTTTCATCGATTTCAATCCATAGGCAGGTATGTGAGCCTACTCGCGATACCTCGCGATACCTTGCCTATGGAGATATTGTTTGGCTGGCTTTTGGTTTTATTATTTAAGTTATAGGTCGATCCAATTATCATTAGTTTGGGTTTGGAGGGGTGATACTGGAGCTTATTCATACAAGCCAGTCACAAATGTTATCCAAGTCAGAATTAATATTCGATGTAAGTTTGTCCATATCAGGGGCAGATGCAAAAATCTGGGTATCGTCTGCATATATACATGGGGTAGCAAAATTAAGGCAATTTGATAAATCATTGATATAAAGTAGAAATAACAAGGGTCCTAGGATCGAGTCTGAGGGACACCACAAATGATTTCTTTCGGGGAGGATAAATGACCATTTACTAAACATTGCTGTTGTCTATTAGATAAATAGGAATCGAACCATTTTTGGCCAAGGCCCGAAACTCCAATTTGTCAAGTAAAATGGAATGGTTAATTGAATCAAATGCTTTTCGAATATCAATAAATACTACTCCCGTTAATAAACCATTATCCATACTTTCGTACAGTGTATCGCACATTTGGATAAGAGCTGTGACTGTTGAATGAAGTGGACGAAACCCAGATTGGAATTTAGAAAGCATGGAGTTATCAATTAGATAGCCGTATAACTGTCTGAAAACTTCTTTTTCAAACACTTTACTGATTATTGGTAAGATAGATATAGGGCGATAATTTCCAGTTTGACGCCGGTCGTCAGCTTTGAATATTGGATTCACGCGCGCTCTTTTCCAATCTTCAACAAAAAACCCAGTAGAGAGTGATAGATTAAATATAAACGTTAACGATGGTGCTATTGTTTCCGCGGCAATCTTGTCTGAGTACGTTGGCCGGAATGTTATCAAGGCCTGTACTTTTGGAAGTATTCAGCTGTTTCAACGTAAGCAAAACATTATACACTGGTATTTCAAAAAACTTAAATGGTGCGTCGATATCCGGCTTGTTGCCAAGATAAGTGCTTATGTTGTTGGTTGACTGAGTGGTTAATTCAGCAGCCAAATTTGGGCCAATGTTTATGAAAAAGTCATTAAAGGCCTCAGAAATATCTTTGGCATCGGTGATAATATTATCGTTGATTTGAAGTTCATTTATGGGGCTGATTTTATTTTGCTTTCCAAGAAGAGAGTTAATCAATTTCCATGTCTTTTTAGGGTCTGTTTGCGAACAATTATCTATTTTAGTACGATAATAATCAGACTTTGCTTTTCGCAATTCAATATTGACTCTATTCCTGGCTGTTTTGTAGAGTTCCCAGTGATGCTGACCTCCGTATTTGATGGCACGCTTTTTGTGATAATCTCTATTCCACATGTCGCGCTTTATTTTAGAGGTGAGCCACGGTATAGACTTTGCTCTCAATCGCTTGTGCCTGACTGGAGCATGGAGATCCAAGATCTTGTTAAAGTCGGATTTCCACGCTTGCCAGGCACTATTTGGGTTTTCAAAATTGTATACGTTTTGCCAATGAACTCTATTTAAATCTTCAATAAAATCTTCTGCCACAAAATTCTTAAAATTGCGTACTTCTTTGATAGTAGGTCTACATCTAGGAATAATAATTTTTCGAATACCATAGACTAGGCTATGATCCGACATGCCAATTGGAATTACTCCAGATTTAGAAATATTTTCTTTTTTGTTGGTGAAAAAGAGATCAATCAATGTGGCAGATGTATTTGTGACTCTAGTAGGTATGTTAATCAATTGCTCTAATTGATAAATAGAGCTAATAAATTGTAACTCGCGAGTTTGGGTCTCAGGGCGCGTTTTATTCATGTCACAATTGAAGTCCCCCATTATCATTATTTCCTTGTTTTCATTGTCACATTTATCAAGGAATTTATCATAATCATCAAGTATTTTTATATCCGAGCTTGGAGGTCTGTACAACGAACTTACGAGAAATGATCTGCTATTGGGCAAATGCACTTCAATGCAAATCATCTCAAGTCTGGAACAAGATCGTCAGTTCGATTTGAGAATGACAGGTGGTCTTTGATGTAAAGAGCAACACCTCCTCCAGATCTATTTCTGTCCTTACGTATGAGGTTGTAACCGGGAATATTTTATTTCGCCATCAGCTATTGAATTATCGAGTTTACTTTCGTTTATAGCTAGCACTTCCAAAGGCGAATTAATCATCATGTAGCGAATTTCATCAATGTGTTTCAATAAACTGATTAATAATCACGACTTTCATACATATAATACACGCCGTCAGCACAATCTACATTTGCCATTCGCACGTAGGAATTGGGGACAACAGAAGTTTACCTACCATGCACTATTAGACTGGAACTCTTTAGACTCTGAAGTTATACAATCAACTACATTATCAATTTTCAAATCTTACTGGCACATAACTTAATTTCATAATAATCCTTGTTCTATTTCTATTTTATTTCAACCATTTATCTTTTCTGTTTTCCATATATTAGTGAAATATATATTTTTAATACAGGACCTCCCTGAAAATCACAAATTGTGAGTGGAGCTTTCCTGTCAAAATATTATTATTATTATTATTATTATTATTATTATTAGCTTAAAGCCCTTCGGAACTAGTGATGCTATGCAAAAGAGGAGTGTAATTATTGTTACCTGTCACTGAGTTACGCTGCAGAGTTGCTAGTGGTAACGGCTTCTCGGCTTTCCGTTGGGTGTGTGTCTACCTCATAGACACACATATACACAAGGTATGCAGCTTTGAGTCGCCTTTCATCGATGTGACCTCACTCGCCCGGGGGGGTAGGGGGGGGGGGGTTACTCCCATATATGGACTATACGGGGATGATCCGCTGGACAGGGTATGGTTTTTCGAGTTTCTGATCTTAGACAGGGCATCCATTTTCACATCGACAGATCTTGAACAGGGTATCAATGGTATTTAGCAAATTTCCTCTGGTTTTCCGTGGTGTAGACTCTTATTTACCACGATTTACGTCATCACATGGTCAAAATTTGTTGTGGACTCACAAGGCGCAGCCGATGTGATGACGTAAATCGTGGTAAATAAGAGTCCACACCACGGAAAACCAGAGGAAATTTGTTTTTTACAACAATATTAGAAAACGTGCAAGGAAGTTTCGTTACAAAGCGTGACAAAGCGTGACAGCTTTGAAAGAGCCACAGCTTTGGACATGAATAGTTGGAACACGTCCCCCGCACCCCCACATTTCAATGTTGGATAAACTTTCGTACTGGTTTGGTCACTTTTTTTCCCCCAACATTGAATGGGGGGTGGAAGGGGGGAGAGAGGAACTTCAGGGTTGTGCGCTGCTTCTGGTCCATAACAATTAAAGGATTAGTGTTGCAAGAGTCATGTCCAAAGGTGCAGCATTGTCTATAACTTTCTCGCGTCAGCACCGTTGTCTGGACTCTCATTTACCACCGCACATCGACCAATCAGATCGCGAGATTACCGGCAATTGTGGTAAAATTATCTAGTGCCGTTATTTAGTCTATATAATGCTTGATGAAGACTTATTTAGCTATGACACCATTATACAAGATCACCATTATTCATAGACTTTCATGTTCCTGACGTCATAATTTGAACCAATCAGAGCGAACTTTACACTTTTGGCAAAGTCTGGAATTTAAGGAATGTGCTCGCATATTTTTCTAAATTACGTTGGGGAAGAACTTGAGCAGTGTGTCAACCGAAGTTGTAAAGTTTTCAGCATTTCGAAGTTGTATTCAGAGCAGAAGAAAGCACTGATTGGAATCGTTCATTCATCGAAACGATGTGTTTGTGAATCTACGTACGGGCTTTGGTAAATCACTAATCTTCCTCCGCTTATAAATCTCATGTATTTAATAGATCTGAAAAATTCTCCTACGTTTTTGGCTTTTAGAAGACCAAATCTTTCATGGAATATTATGATTTTTCTGCAGGAGTGAACCCACATACTGAGTATGTTATGGAAAAAGTTTCATGGGTGAATATTTTTGTTTTCAGAATTATGAACACACTTCCGTAAGTTTATGTACGGCAAAAAGTCCGGTTAAAACAATCTCTGATACCCAAAAAACGGAGTAATTGCAGAATACGCCCTCCAGTGGTTCATTAATAATTCATTTCTCAACTTTTTCATACAAACCTTTTAAAAACCTAACCCTGAAATAATAATAAAAAACCTAACCATTTCGACCCAAAATCATTCATAGAACGAGTTTAAATACACCTGAACTAAAGTGGAGAATTTAGCGCAGTTTTCAAGCGATCTTTTGAGTGGAGGGGGTATTCTGCAACTAAGCCCAAAAAACTACGCTAGGACACCTTTAGGGTCTGGTGTATATAACTAATCGGCATACATATCAAGCTTCAAAACGTTTTAAAAAGAAAAGAAAAAGCGTAAAAGTCCACCAGACGGGGCCGGAGGGGGAGAAAGTGAGCGGACGACCTCGTACCGTCTGAAAATCAGGCTAGTAGACACGCGGCCAACCGTCAAAACTTCGAGGCCTACTGAAACTGATTTAGAAGTCCCAAAATCGCCCCAAAACCACTCATACAACTTCATTAAGTATCAATCTTTTATTTTTGAAGATTTATTTCGTAGGAATCGGAAAGGAGAATTCACAAGGAGCAATTATATAAACTCTTCCGAGATCGCTTATGAAACATACCACAGGTAACCCAACAGACTAATAAGCTGGAAACATATGTCGAGTCTGGGCTGCCTGTGGTAACAGCAAAGACCCCCAGTCGACTGTTCCATTTCACTGTACGTTGTTCCAATTGACCCTACGCTGTTAAGTGGCACGTCGATAGCTAGATTGCTTGTGTGTACACCTTTCCATTCACAGACTGGTTAGATTATTTCGTTATAGTTTAATCTGAATATATGTTGGTTGCATCGTTCGAGATTTGTCGAAATCAAGAAATGGCTTAATTGGAGCGAGGTTTTGTGATCTCTACAGTTAGGCATTCAAGCTTATCTGAGCTTTGGTCTCCACGATTTAGGAAATTGATATTATTTCGTATGTAAAAACAAACACCACCACCATCAGTCTGCCATTGATATTCCGGTCTTTCCGAATTATTTCAAAGTCGGGTAAATAAACCTCCTCATCCCGGATGTTTGGGTCTAATTTTGTTTCATTAATTGCTAAAATATCGATTCTTTTGGAATTACCATAGTTAGTAGAGAAGACTACTAACTATGGAATTACTCATGAAGACTCTAAGTTCATCTATGTGGGCAAGTAAGCTGTTAATATTTAGGCATGCCATGACAAATCCACGGCCAAAATTAATATTTACAGGAATTACTGACTCACCATTGTGCGTAGGTTTATAGGTAATATCAGGTTTTGACCTAACGTGTCTGTCGGACTCCCAGGCGGCAAAATCCTAATCCCCCCTGATATGTGTGGTATAATTTTCAGCTAGAAGAGTAGTGCCGGCTTTTGACAGATGTAAGCCACCACGATTTAGGTGTTCTTTGGTTATGTTGTCGTTTTCAATAAAGTTCCAGTGACGTTGCCGGCAGGACTGCTTCAGGTGCTTGTTGACACTGGTAATATTACGGTCTTCGTCATCTGCACTTGCGAGTAAGCCAGATATAGATACACTGGTATTTGGCGAGTCATCTTCTATTTGTTGTGCAAGGTTGACGATGCTTTCCGCTGTTCTTTTGGCTCCTATGGATTTCAGGTCGTTTGTGCCAACATGTAAGATAATATTCTCTGGTTCCTTTCTCAAGATAGGCTTTAAGTAGTCTTCCATGTCTTCAGAGGTAATTGCACCTGGAAAAGATTTGACAACTACTTTGTCGGTTGAGAGAGACTCCAACCGCGGATATGTTGGATGATCGAATCCCCGCATATCACGGTTACCGGTTTTCTTGTGAAGTTCTTACTTGGCCTCGGTTGGGCTTGAGTGAGCGATTCAGCCAGAGGTTCTTGACGGGCTTTCGGGATTTTTTGAGGAGCAGATAGTATATCCTTTGCCTTTTTCTTAGATTTTGATTTCTTTGGCTTGCTGTTTGTCCCAGTTAAGGACTCTGGTTGGTCGCTTTTGTTTACTTTGTCTTGGGTGTTTGGTTCAATCACATGCACCCCCGTCCTGTACACGATGCAAATTTCTTTCGCTGACACCTTTTTGCCGGTTTGTGATTCTGTTTTCTTCGGCGACTTCTTTGTTTAGTAATCTTAAGGCAGTTACGAGACTCTTGTTTTCTTCTTGGAATTGTTCTGGCCTTTATTTTCAGGCTTTCGTAGCGAGACTCAGCCTCACGTAGCCTTCGTTGAAGATCTCGATTTTCACTTTGAAGCTTGGCGGTTTCGGATACTGTTGACTGTTTGGCGGGAAATTTAAATTAGTAGGATCAAAGATCTCATGTCGCAGCTTGTCAATTTCTCTTTGAAAGTGCTGCCTCATCTCTTGCATCTGATTTTGTTTTTCATCGACCCACAGCAAGTAGAGTGAGCATTTGTGCTTTCCAATTTGTATTTTTCACTAGTTTGGTCTCCATCTGGCTCTGAATCGGGATCTGTTTGTTGTTGTTTGCTATTTTCCGCTTCAAGAATGATGGCCGCTCTTAGTCTTTCCTTTAGAATGAGTTTTGTCCCACTCTTTCTGAGACCCCGTTGGTCTAGCTCTGCGTTTAGCTCATCAGTCTTGAGGGATAAGAGCAATCTGCCATCGAGGAGCGTTTCGGTTGGTGAGGGATCTAGTATCTCGAGATCGGAGGATTGCTGTTGTCCATCGATCGCTTTCTCAGTCTGATCATGAGATTTAGAGGGCTGCCCATCTTCCAATATATCATATATCATGGACACTGATAGACTTCGGAAATACGAAGAGTTTGAATGCGAGCAAAGACGAAAGTGTTTTGTGCCATTTGTAGCTGTTATTTGGCTAAAACCAAAAGTTTCTTCGACTGAAATGCTAAGATGTTGAGTTTTTCTAGGGCTGACAAACGTTTTACGGACTTTCGAGGGAAATTTCGCACATTTTACGACAAGATAACTGGCGCTCCTGAACGCACGTGGACCAGTAATAATCGACATATGTAAGTAAACAAATGATCTAACCTTTACCAGCTTGTAGTAGTGTCGTGTTTATTTGTGCCTTTTAAAAATAATGGCTCCAAAAAAAAAATAGTAAATGGCCTAATTTTTCAGTTCGGATCATGTTTACAATCTATAAAGCTTATGTAGTTACGACTTCATTGTCAAATGGTGTTGTAAACTTGACATGACCCCTTATCAGTTCTTTGATATGAAGCCAGCTTAGTACCTCCTCTCGGTAAGCGTCAGGAATACTTTTAAATATTGATATGAGTATCTTCTTGTTTAATATTCGTTTCTGTTAAAAGTAATGGCATCAAATATAGCAGTAAATAGCCTAATTCCTGTTGTAGGTCATGGCCAGCGTCGGTATTTTCACTCAGTCACTTCATGACATTGTAAGAATTCGGGAAAGCCGAGTGATCGAAGAAAACGAGTGGCAATTACGTACGATTCGTTATAAATTTCAGCCTCCTGCAAGATGTAGAAAATGAACCCTAGCCCTAATATTGGAAAATTCACCACTCTACTCTACTTTTCATACTCGAAAATGAAACTGCATGCAGATCTAGATAGATGACTTTATTTATTTAGAACATGATGACCATCCCTAAATATTCACAAGGGGTATCTATAGCTATTATTAGCTAAAGGAAAAGTTACATATATTCCACAATATAATAGCACCTGTGCTTGGACAGTGAAGTTAGAAATAATATTATCAGCCCATTATAAATCCTACTGAAAAGCATTGATTTCTAAGAATGTTGAAAAGTATGGGTTGGTTAAACCCTGCTAAAAAGAATTGTTTTCTAAAATACAAAAAAACTCAATTAATATTTTTGAGCAAGTTAGTTCAGAGAGAGTGTTATGTGAAGTTGATTTATTATAATGACTGGGAGCAGTTGTGATAGGCCTTTTGCAGGAAACAGTCATGTGCTGGTATAATACTTTGTGAACGAATGAATTGAGCTTGTGACCTGCGGCCATGGGAAAGACATTGCCATGGATGCTGGATGGCAAGCTATCTTTAAAAACGCTGTGTACAAAGATTGGCAATCGATTAGAAGTGGAAAATAGCATTTACAAACAGGTTTTGCTAAAACACTACTGATCTCGTTTGCCATCTAATACAACCATGTGATTGCATTCCTACAGAAGGTGATTGCCATTATATATAAATGAGCATGAGCATGAACAGTGAATCAATAGGCCTAGTTAGCTTGCCTGTTTGTTGTACCATTTCAGACCACCTGACTGCCTTCAATAATGCATTTTTATTTTTCCGTATCCCAAGAGGAAAGTAACGTACCAATTTCTATAATTGCCTGGAAAACAAAGCACTGAATCTTCTGGAGAACTATCACATGGTTTGAAATGGGGCAACAAACAGGCAAGCTGACGACTTCTATTATCTGCCTACCCTAGCACAAACCATGTATGACACAAAAATATGTTGGAACTCCATGAACTACATGTATTCACCTATTCCTAGGTGGCCCGAGTTAAGGCCACTCAGGGCCTCTTGTTAACATTATGTGACTAGCGAAACATAGACGGTAGAGAGTTATACTTCAGAAGAGAGAAGAAAAGTTTTGTATTGTCTTTTGAAACTGTAAGTGGTTAGTTGTTTTAAGTTAGTTGGAACAGATTCCCAAAGTTTTGAAGCTGTGTAATAATGGTAAATTTCCCAAAGTTTGTTCGGATCTTTGGTGAATAAAAGTTATTTTTGGCTGAATGTCTAGTATTGTAGTTGTGGACATTTGATATTGGTATAAGGTAGTCATGAAATACGGAAGGGGTGTTAGAGGGGTTATTACTTAACAATTTATTAGCAAAAGTAGCAATTTTTAATGTTACAATGTTATCAAAATTTAGTACGTCAAGGATTTTAAAATAGCTGCTTGCTGATTCCATATTATTTGCGAAAAAAATACTGCGGATGCATTTGTTTTGCTTAGTACGGAGTTTGGTTAAATTAGTTGTATATGTATTACCCCAGCTCATAACACCATAGTTTAGGTAGGGGTAGATAAGGGTATAATAAAGCTGCTTGAGCATGTGTATATCTAGATAATATCGCAGTTTATAAAAAAATCCTATGTTTTGGGCTATTTTATTATTGACATGAGCAATTTGGCTTTTCCAGTTAAGATGTTCGTCAAGGTATATGCCAAGGTATTTGATAGAACATTTAAACTTCATGTTAAACTTCAGTTACAACTGAACAACCGAACATCTTTACTTTAGGAAGCTACATAATATTTGTCTGTATAAATCAGAGTTTACTTTTCTACTTTAGAGAATAATCACTAAAGAATACCATTTATAAATAAAGGTTGATTCAGTAGCACCTGTAGTGCAGCGCTGACCTCTCTAGTTGTTATTGACTTTATATCTGTTCAGATTTTAAAGAAAGCAATATCGTCGGCATGGATAAAGGGAATCATTGAAATCATTTCATTAAGATTTTGAGGCCGATCACTACCGTTAATCCATCCGCGGTCTTCGGCAAAAATACATTTAGGACTTCTTCTTTATTAACTACTGACAATCGTTCTGCATGTGTATAATAAACACAAATCCCATGCTCTATATATGTCTATTATTCAGACCTATTCATTTTTACGCGCAAAAAAAAGGTCAGAGTTACGCCGCACAACAAGCTGCCCATAATGATTGGATTTAAAAATATATAATTCACAGTCTCTCAGTGTCTTGTAGTATTTCCAGTTCTCTAAGAACCAGAATATCGAAGGGAAAAAATCGGAAAATTATGTCTCGTAACCATTCCATCCTTTATCTTTTGTGTTTTTCTGGCTCGAAAACGAAGAAGAATGATGTAATTCCACTAAAAAAAACGGATTAACTTGGATGTCCCGTCAAGCCTTGAGTCTAAGTTTGAATTAATTACTTCGCTCAGCTTCGTGTGCGATTGCACAAACAAATTAATGCAAGTATGACGTTCTTTATAATCATGGGATTGAACTGTATATATTTCTCAGTTTACAGATAGTGCAGTCATTTCTTGACATAGCGAGGGAAATCGTGAAAATCTATTCCACAGGCTAGACTTCATAGGGGGTTAACATGGACATAGGGAATTTCGAGCAAAAGACCCAAGGTTGCTAGGCGACGAATTTGTTGCTGGGTAACGGACGGTTCTAGTTGTTCATGTTCAATTTGGGTCTTAGGTTCTTGTCGGATCGTGTTCGACTGCAATAACAAATCTAAGGCTCGTATGGCAACCTAAAATTTAAAATAATACAGAAATGTGGGTTCGTTTAACTTGGTGTAACATAGAGATGTTAAACCGTCTGACACTTTGAACTAGGTAATTATGGTCCTCGGTCAACTGACAGTGCCGGTCCTTTTAAAATACAATGTATTTTCATCAAATAAAGGTTCAATTATTCCTCTTTTTCTAAGTAAGTGATAGCAATTTCTATCAAAATAATGTTGTTTGCTCTAATATACAGTGCCCGTTTTTCTTATCACTAATTTAGTCGCCAAGAAATGAAGAAGTTCGTGTTGAAAAAAGAAATATACTAGAGTTAGATATTTTCTCGTTTTGTCTATTTTTCGAAAGTCGATTCCTTGGAGTAATTTTGTATTTCTTAGAATCATCAACAAAGTTAAGTAGTTGGATACTAAGATCTTAAAATGAAAAAAGTCAACAACCAATGCTCCTCGTAGGATCAGCCCGCGATTACTTAACAAAAAGGACAAAAGTGTGGCACAAATGTTATGTGTGAATATTAACAAAAGCTGGATAAACCAGCATTATACTTAACAACCACACATCTGCTCGCCCCAAGTATAGTAAATGCAATAATAAAAATAAAAAAGTACAACGGTTCTTACCTTCCGAACAGTACCACTTTTCCCTTTATTTGAGGCAGTGTACGAGTGGGCCGTGGGTTAAATGTGTTTTTCGTCGTGGTTAAACGCAAGGAAATAGAATTCAATGCGGCTGAAACTCTTCCGTTAACAAATCTCCAAGGAAAGGTGACGCCGAAGAACTTAAGTTCCTTAAGTCAACATTACATTATTCAGGTACTCACTTTGATTGTCATACTGTATTCTGAATGAGATTACCACATCACCTGAGCCACTGCCGATTTTATTTCATTTCCAGCAGCTGCATGGGTGATGTGATAGACAACATGGTCTAGTAGTCCTATCTGTGCATAGTAAAAATATCTCAGCGGACGTTAGAACATTTCAAAAGAAAGTTACCGTCTTAAAATCGTGGACAAGCGTTTATTTTCCTTTTTAATACCTTCGTGAAAGAGAAAACAGCGAACAATGCGCACGTGATGATTTTTGCGATCAGCAAACTGTTATTTCCATGTTACGGAGATCCCAGTCTGTTGATCTAAAAATAATAATTATCTTGTGTGAATAAGGTGTATCATCAGTCGATTGCCATAGGGTGCATTCCCAGTTAATGAATCCTTAATCCAAATCCGGTATAGGTTCGCGGATCCGTGCTCCCTCGCCTTCCTTTGGAAACAGATCCGTAAAAATATTGTGTCCAGCGGTCCTACCAGTTTCCCGGTACGTTACACCAAGTATCTACCAGTTTCCCGCGCTAAGAAAGGTGCAATTTCTGTATTATTTTGTTTTTCTCCACAAATGATTAGAACGATGATGATTGCTCGTCCAACAGCCGATAGGACTTTAATTTTGTGCTTTTCTTTTCACCGACAATATGACAAGTGGCGTACGCTTTGATACATAAATACTTCAACGAGAACGGGGGATGTTTACTTCTTGTCTCTTTCTCAGTTAAGTTGTTTCGAGTTACTAATTTCTCTAACTGGTATATTTTCCTTCCCTTAGATGTCAGATAAAAATCACGTCAAGTGGATTAAATAGACAACAATATAACCATATTTATAAGTCCGAAGGGAACTGATAAATTGTTTTTTTTTTTTATGTGCCATATTGAAATTGTCAATCGATGTCGTTGCTGTGGTAACTAATCCCTTCTCACAGATTTCTGTTCCTTTCGACCCTTGCTTTGAGTAATCTTGGATCTGAAATCCGTATTTGGATTTCTCCCACAAGAACACACCCACAATTAGCCTTTCGAACATCTGATATATTAAGTATTTATTTTCTATTTCTATTTATTTATTTTGTATAAATTCAGTAAAAAAATCACAGCTAAAGAAATTTCATCACTGCAATCGTGATTAAAATTGGATTATTTTTCCAAAGAGATTCCACCAAGTGATTTGGACAATGTGGTGCGCAAGCGCAATGGATGTAACTCAACGGGTTGGTCAGCGGCAGGTTTTTAATACCAGTGGTTCAAAAGCGCGCAGTGAAACAAATTTGAAACCGTGTTGTCTATTGAATCAGTTTGATTATCACCAAGCCATTCCCCTCGTTTATCCCGTGTTGTCTAATGAATCAGTTTGATTATCACCAAGCCATTCCCCTCGTTTATCCCGCTCTCGTTCATTTGCATGCTGCCATTATTAAAAGAGCCTCCCCCTCCTGCTACGGCGTACACCTGCCTGTCACCGATCACGCCTCCTCCGGAATACCCACCCCCTCCCCCAGGGTGCGAGGTGGCGGCACCACCTCCCCCAAATCCTCCATCAGCACCACCTGCTTTACTTTTCCCTCCCCTACCTCCGTTAGTAAAACTGTGTCCACCAGTTGTCGTCACCGATCCCGATCCGTCTCCATATAGACCACCTCCTCCTGACCCACCGAAGTTTCGTGGGTTAAACCCTGCTACGTAATCATATTGTTTTCCCCCGTGACCCCCCGAACCTCCATGACGGCTACCATTTCTTCTTGCCTGTCCAGGGTCGCCATCTTTGCATTGTACTCCTTCAAGACTAATTCCTGCTCCACCACCTCCCCCTCCAGCAATAACTAAAACCATGTTATCTGTGGTTGTGACAAAGGTCCCCCCACCCCCACTCCCTGGTCGGATAGGGAACGTTTTACAAGGTAAACCTTGCTGTCCAACGAGGATTTTTAGTTTTGTGCCCTGGCTAAGGTAAAATAGTCCTTTGATCTTGGCTCCTCGTCCGCCCAGTCTCCAGCCTGCTCCAGACGTTCGGTTCGTGCCGTTACCTCCTGACGCTCCTAAGGCTGTGATGTCATACGAGCCTGTCAAAGGCGTGGTCCATACTTGGATGCCAGCGGTCAGATGGACATTGCCCTCTAAATGTGTACCTTGATACGCTGCAGTACTGTCTGGCCCGGTGCTTCCCTTTCCATTAAGGCACGTGAACGTCACGTGAACAATAGGTTCGACTAAAAAGGAAGCAAAGTGAAGCGTTTTAATGACATCAATCTTAGTATATGGCTTATACTGAATCAGCCATTCTTAGAAGTTTCCGTGTTGGTACTATTTGGCACAGGAACACTGTCAGGTATCTTAGATGACCTAAAATTTATAATGTACTCATTTCTTAGTCTCATTCTGAAGTTAAATATTCGCAAACACTAGCGAGAAGGAGTAGAACTAGAAACTTTAACGATACGCAGAGTTGTGAATAGTCCACCTCGTAGCCAGGGGTTTGGGAGGGAGCCCGGGAGGGCAAGCAAACCCGGCCACCAAAAGCGCGGCCTGGGTACGAGACAGCCAACACTGAGCAAATGCGTCTGTAGTTATCGCGTACAGCGGTAAAAAAATTCGGAATAAAAACTGGACTACTCGGCTTAAATAAAATAATTTCAAGATGATTAATACGAGTTAATGACTAACCCGATCTATCTTACGTTATATGGCAGTGTACTGAGCCAAATCACAAATTATGACAGATTTCTGAGTTTTTACAACTTAAAGTAACATTTTCGTGTAGCTCGATTATTTTGTACTCCAATCTCTAAGATCTTTTTCCAGGCGAAAAGGAAAAGCTGCTATGAGGGCTAAAAATGTGGTAACATACACCTATTTTTAATTCAGTGACTAATCTTACTTGGTTTCGGCTGCCTGATCAAATGTGCAAATGACCATCCCGGTATTTCCGCGGGCTGAGCGGCATCTTGTTGTTCTTTGGCTTGCCAATTTAGCTCACACGTTCCTTGTTTGAGGGAAGATTTGAAGTTAAACGAAGCACACTCCTTTTCCATGATACAGTAGTGTGCGCATGTCATTATGCTGTCAGTCCGCTGGCTTCGTATTTCTTGGCCTGAAATTGTCACATTAAAAATTGTATCATGCAGTTTCTGAGCACCCGATTTACAAACATTTATATATATGTGGCTTGCATTAAATTTGATACCCAGCAGGAATTATTATCTAAGTAATCGATCTTAGAATACTGAGCTGGAACTGAGCTATTTTGAAAAATGATTGTGATGTCTTTCCTGCCGAATACGTGGCCCATGCGACTGTATCCAGATTAACATTGGTACCACAATAACCAACTAAGAATTTGAAAACAGTTTTGAAGACAAGCAGCGGGTTAGTGGAACTCTTAGAAACTGGCCGGAAAATAGGACTAAGTACAGTTAGCCCTTAATAACTCATTGTTTAAAAGCCAAAGGAAAATTCGCCGAATTGGGATTTTAAATTCGTTTTTGAAGGAGAGCAAAACCCTCAGAGCAAAGGCAAGACGTACTGCCAAAAATCTAAACGCACACGTTGTACCGTACTCTGGGCACGGCGGGGCCTGAGACGACAGCGCTTAACACCTGAACCCCAACTCAATCTCCTCGGTATTGCCGCCATCTTGGATTAGATGACATCAAACAATGTCAAATGATCAATATGAAAACTTCTATGAAATGTCAATACCAAGGGAAGCCTTATGATATAATAAAAAAAAAAGAATCATTAGAACACTTTTGCGCGCAAATATATCAATCCAGATTTCTAGATGCTGATATCTACACTGTGGGTGAGTACGAGATCAATAACGGCACTGATTAGCTAGTATATCCCAGATCCAAAAACTTACCTAGCAGTCTGGTGTTTTCACTAGAGCTAAATAGAGCCTGTTTTAGTCCTGACGAGAGAGTGAGTACTGAAACAAGAACTGCCACAGTCACCTTCATCGCGAACCTAACGTCAAAATAAAGCACAACGTAGGAAACAAACGTAAGGTTTCGAAGTTGAAACAGAAATACTGTGGAATCGAACCGTATATATCATAGTTTAGGTTTTGAAAACATATTAAAAATAAAATAATGTGTGAATCTTGACGTGGGGAGATATTACAGTGCAAGAGTAACATCGGGATGGCGTACTGTAGAAATACAAACTATGATTTGCATTTGTTGTCTCAACTTTTCGCCAACTTGTCATTAAAGTTGTTGCATAATGTGTTTTAAAATATAGTGTTACATAATTCACACGCTGAGGGTTATGTGGTTTCTAGGTTCTTGCATATCATGAAAACGTAAACCTCCAGGTTATGAAGATGGTGCGAAATAATGAATGCGATCAAAATTGTTTTAAACATTTCTTTCAGAACAACTTAAAATAGTTATCAACTGTTGTAAAACAGCATTAGTGCTGATCCAGTCCTACATACAGCTGAGCACTGGCCCGTACAAAAAAACGCATCTGTCCATAAGTCATAGTTTAGTGTTTTTAAATAGAACACGTATCACATTATATGCTGAAGCCAGTCTCACCCTCTATACATGATTTCTGTTGTTTTCCCAGTGCCACATCGCTCTCCGTCACTTTGTGTTTTTCAAGCCAATCTAACTCCACAGTTTACTGAGCACAGCCCTGTTACATTCCTGTCCACTGTTTCCTCACTTTGTACCCTCGTAAGTGTCTCCTATATGTAGATATTATCTATTTTTCATTAAGCTGGCTGAAACTCTTATGTTTATTCAGTGGATTTTACTAATTAAACAATAATATGAGTAGAAAAGAATTGAGCAAATAAGAATTAATTTATACCGGAAGTAACGATTCATGATCGGTTACTAACTCTTCATAATTACATTCATAAAGACTGAGAAACAAAGAGTTAATATCCTACTGTTGATATTTGATATGCCTTTTGTAACTTATCTGTCAACAAAAAGAAAAGGCAATTATTCTAATGGACTTTCTCCTGTCGAGTTTCCTCTTCATTTTCGGATATTTCAAGGTTTCCTTTGGATTTTCTCCAAAATAGTCTTTCTCATATCCTGTCTCATACTCTTCCCAGTTTATAATAAGCAAAATAAACTTTCAACTTCGTCAGTAGCCTTTATCAGTTTTTTTCAGAAGTTTAGTTGTACTGTATGCGGCTTTGTTTTTTCCGTCAAATGTTCAACTAAAACAGGTTTGAAGATAGATAGATAGATAGATAGATAGATAACTTTATTAAAGTGTCAAGATTAATAGCAGTTGCCCACTAAGTAGGGACACTAACAAAAATAAATAAATAAATAAAATAAACCTAATACAGAATAAAATCATGACTAATACTAAATATATCTAAAAAACATTTTAAAAACTATCTAAGTGACAAACTATCTACGTGACAAACTATCTAAGTGACAAACATTTAAACACTTAAAAATATGTACAGTAAGTTGCTTTATATAAAATATGTACCTAAGATGCACATAAGATGCAGTTTTTACAGCCGTTGCTTGTAAGACTTTCTAAGTTTAGCTTTCTGATTGCCTTTTTAAAGGTTTCAATTGATGGCGCGTTACGTATATTGGAGTCCAGTTTGGACCACAGCTGAGGTCCTAAGTATCTCAAAGAATGCTTTCCATAGCTAGTTGTGCTAAATCTAGGTATTACAAACTCCTTAACTCTGAGATTATAGTTGCTGCTATTGAATGAAAATAAATCACATATGTACTGTGGGCAAAGCTTATTCTTTACTCTATACATTATTGTCGTAATATCCTGTAATCTCTTGTTCTTTAATGTTGGTAGTTTCGCCCATTCTAATAACTTGCTATATGACGAATTCCAATCACAGTATATAGCCCTAAGGCCCCTTTCCTGGACCCGCTCCAACTTTCTCGAATCACTGGCCTTGCAAAAGTGCCACACTGTGCTACAATAAGTCAGATGAGGAAGTATAGCAGCCTTAAACAACTGCAATTTTGCATCAGTTGGGATGAGATTTCGTAATCTCATTATTACTCCTACTTTTTGACTGCTCTTCTTACAGACAGTACTAATATGATCTGAAAAGGATAATTTGCTGTCGATATTTACACCTAATAGTGTGATATTGTGTTCTGGTTCAATACTAAAATCCTTGACTTTGATACTCATCTCTCTCTTATCTGTTCTACTGATTATCATACTGCCATACTTTTTATAGTTTCCCTTAAGATAATTAGAGTCATACCAGCCTGTCACTACTCTGGCACATTCTTGTAATTTAGTTTCTACTAGAGTCACATCCTTGTGCGATTCGTAGAATTGATGATCGTCTGCATACATACAAAACTTCGAATCTATGTAATACGTCAAGTCATTCTGGAACAAGTTCCATAATAGCGGTCCGAAAGAAGATCCTTGGGGACATCCTTTTTTCACTACTTTCCAAGAGCTGGTGGTGTCTCCAACTTTGACCCTACTGTATCGATCCGTAAAGTATGCTTCCATGAGATCAACGCTACTTTCGTCAAACCCATAAGCCCGCAACTTCGCCAACAACAAGGGATGATGTAAACAATCAAAGGCTTTGCTCATGTCAGTTGACAAAAAGCCAACCACTTCTCCATTGTCCAAGGCTTTTCTCCAGTTTTCAATCAACATTACCAGGGCTGTCTCACAACTGTGCCTCTTTCTATATGCTGTCAGGTACTCACTGAGGCAATCAGTGGTACCCCTGGTCACTTGTGCCGATAGTATCTTTTCGAAGACTTTATTTAGCGAGATCTGTATCGTTACTGGTCGATAATTTTCCTTGTCAAGAGGATCATCCTTCTTATGAATTGGCGCCCACTCTCCTTTCTTCCAGTCGGAGGGCCACTGACTCTCTCTGATGCATGAGTTATACAATGTTGTAAGGGGTGTTGCCAACTCTGTCGCCCCAAACTTCAGGGCCTTAGGTGATAAAGAGTCCCAACCTGTGGCTTTCTTTGGGTTTAATTCCTTGAGGGCTGCCTCGACTTCTTTCACACCCAGTCTTGCGAATTTAAAGGGGTGGTGACTAGCAGTTTGCACAGCAATTTCTCTCACGCTGCAATGATTGTCAAAGTCCCTAGCGGAGGTGGCTTCTCCTATTTCTGTTGTTCCTAGTCCTTCTGTAATATTCGCAAAGTAATCTCCCATCACTTCAACTATTTCTTGCTTATCACTGCTCACGTTATTGTTGATCCTTAATCTGAAATCTGTTGTGTTCTGTTTAGACGTTTTCTTGGACCCCAGGAAAGGCATGAAGGTCTTGTAAAAATCCTTCGGTTTCTTCTTGAGATCTTCCGCCTTCCTGTTCCAGTAGTTTTTTATCGCCTTTCGTCTTAACCTCGTAGCCTCGTTTCGCAACTTTCTCTTTAGCTCCCAGTCTTCAGCGGCTTTGGTTTTTTCATATCGCCTCGCGGCCTTCCTTCTTTCTCTAATAGCTGCTTTCCACATTGACGACTTGAGACTTGATCAACGTCGAAATATCAAGTGTCGGCAGACATGGTTATAGCTAGGCAGACTTTTTTCATGTAACTTTATACTAAAGTGCATAACATTCAGATCAGACAGACGGGACTGCGGAAGTTTGACTAAACGTCGCGGGTCGCGGGTAGGTGCGGGTAGAAGGTAGAAGGTGTGCGCTCTACCCGCAGTGAACTCGCACCGGCTTCTACCGGTTGCGAGTTTGAATAGAGGGTGCGGGTTCGAATAGAGGGTGCGGGGCAAATAGAGGGTGCGGGGCAAATAGAGGGTGCGGGTGCAAAAACATATTTTAAAATCTAAATAAGTATCAAAATAAGTGTTAAAAATTATTTTGAGTTTATTACGAGTTTTATAACTCAAATCAAACATGAATAAGGATATGCATAACGCTACGAATTGAAGTCTCGATCCTCGAGTTGGTACATAAAAGTACACTGAGCAAATGCATCTGTAGTATACTTTTATGTACTTAGCGAGATGAGCAACAGGAAGCCCGAGCTGTATGTAAACAACCTGAGCCACAGGAAGCCCGAGCTGTGCGTAAACAACCTGAGCCACAGGAAGCCCGAGCTGTGCGTAAACAACCTGAGCCACAGGAAACCCGAGCTGTATTATGCTGAGCTGTAACACATACACCGGCAGAATCAAGTCAAAAGGACAGTTTACTTCACAATCGGTTACATGAGTGAGTTTCGCGGTCTGTACTAAGAAATAATGGATTAACAGAAAGACATATCATGCAGTGACAAATACGCAAAATGTCAGGATGGTTAGCCTGTGCATATATATACATAATACTCAGGTAACTGAGAAAAGTAAATTTCAAATACATGTTTTTATTCGAGGACAAGATCTCGCGCGCAATGGTTGATAAAGAGAGATAAACATCACAACATTGCCTTAGCCAGCCAGCCTAACAATAACCATTCCATCCCCCTTATTAACACCTGCCTTGTTAACTTGCATTCTACCAGCATTATATGATCCTCCCCCTCCGGCTTTAATTAAGTTGTTCCCTTTGCTTACGCCACCACCAGAATACCCACCCCCACCCCCTGGGTCAGCATTGCTGGCGCCTCCTCCTCCGAAGCCTCCCGAGCCTGCTTCACCAGACGCGGGAATGACACATATAGCTTTAAGGTGGCTACTGATTAAAAAAACTGAATTAAAGACAGGCCTAAGAGTAAACGAAGGGCTGTGTGCAAGAAGGGAGTAAGTGTCTCTTCGGGTCGCATTCTAAATTCTCTTTCAAATTCTTTGTTTTCAAAGGAAGAATTTAGAACATGATGAGGAGCCACATGTGGCCTTGTTGCACACAGCCCTTCACTAGTGATCTTAGTTTGGTGGATTTAACAAGTTAAAATACATGTAAAATATTAACATCTATTTTGTACGGAGCCATGCTCACAACAATTTGTACTGACAGTTAAGTTGCCAAATAAGTTGCAATTGTCAACTTAACTTGCAATTGTCAACTTAACTAGCAATAGTCAACTTAACTAGCAATTTTCAACTTAACTTGCAACTTATTTGGCAACTTAACTGTCAGTAAAAATTGTTGTGAGCATGAGCCGTCTGGAGCTCCGTAATTTTGAGCGCAAATCTATGAAGGTTCAAATTCACGGAGATCAATGACTTCATGAATGGGCCTTAGCTAATTGCAGTGGTCGAGAACACGGATCGATCGGATCAGATCACAAATTATCGTTGAAATGACTTTTTAATTTTTTTCCTCTATATATTTTTTACAGAACCTGTAAGGGTTATTTATTCACTATTTATGCCTACAAAAAATGTTTTGATCCCCCCCCCTTCTTTAATACAAAACAAAAATAGACAGAACAAGACAGACCAAGCAAGCTTTATTACCAAGATTTAACTTAAAAAGTTACAATTTGATGACAAAAACAGGAAGGTAAAAAGCCACTCAGAATAACTAAAAAGCTAAACAAGCTGAGTGGAACTCGTGAAAATTTCTCACGTGGAACTGTCATAACACTCGGTGAAGACCCCAGCTCACTATCTTGGTCCTCTGATTGGCGATATATTTGTTTCCGTTCCTCGAGCGGAAGTATATTTTCACGCTTGGGGTCTCCCATGAAAAAAGGCGATTTGCATAGTTTTGGGTAGGGGCGGGAAAATTTTCGACCGGTTTGGTCAGTCTGGCTCTTACAGATCATAGGAAGGTCGCGTTTTGGGGGTCTTGAGGAGGCCGTTTGGCGGTGATAAATTTGATGGCTTTTCCTAAATCTCGGATCAGATGTTGCTTGATAACAATTCCCTCCTGTGCCCAAAGCTGAATAGCGAGCGAGAAAAAAAGTGCCGATTTTTGGGTGATCTTTGAGGTAAGTCTGTGCTTTGGCGCGGTCGAGTTGCCTACCTTGTAATTTTTTTTAGAGCCGCGGCCAACGGTCAAAATTTTGAATCCTAATAAATTACTTTAGAAGGCCCAAAATCGCCAAAAAACCACTCACATAACTTCATTAAGTATCAATCTTTTATTATTGAAGATTTATTTCGTAGGAATTGGAAAAGAGAATTCACACGGAACAATTATATAAACTCTTCTGAGATCGTTATGAAAGTAATCGATAAACCACAGGTAACCCAACAGACTAATAAGCGGGAAATATACGTCGAGTCTGGGAAGCCTGTGGTAATTTGTTTGGCCTTGAAGGCTTTAAAAGTCCTTCTATCTAGCTGATAAACACCGAATAAAGAAAGGGAAACCGGCCATTGGAGAGTGACGTTTATTATGGTCTATAGACCGATTACAGCGTCATTGGTTACCGTTGTCAAGGCCGAACTGGAGGTCAACCACAATCAAAACAACAGTCAAACACAGTGAATACACCGAGCTAATGCAGCGAAAAAAAGCACCGTTTATTTCTCAGAAATGTCATCTAAAAGTTTTTTATCCGGCTATTTTAAAGGTTTACAACCTTAAGAGTCTCGAGAAAGATATCTAACGAAGCTGAAGTACGTAGATGGACAGGATCCATACGAGATTCCGAGGGCAGTGTGGAAAGACGATCTGAAGACTTGGCCTAGAGTTACCTACAAACATGTCAGAATATATCTGCTGTTTAAGGAAAGCCCGTATACACAGGACCAGCTCATGAACTATAAAAGCCTTCAGTGATACTATAACTTTGGAAATGGCTGGGTCAGGGAAGTCTTCAGCAACTAATTTGGCCTTGGGGAAAGCTGCAGTCAGCTTCAACAGCCCAACTGAAGAGAAGCTTCGTGAGGCCAAACGATGTGACTCGCCCAAAGGATTCTGGGATCGCTCTGCTGCGAATGCATGCCCAAGGCCAGCCATACAGTCACAGTGAGCTGCCAAATCTCACAGACAGCCCATGGAGTAAGCGGCTTTTCCGACATTCTTTGGGAATGGTTAACCTGCAGAAGAGATAATGTTTTTATTTCGTTTGATTTTCGATCAAATTTCACGTTCGCTCGACCGAGTAAACAACGACGCGACGATCGTCACGCACATGCTTACCTTCGCTATCATCAGACGTTTGTTAAATATTTCCCTGACCTAGTCATTTGCAAATTTCTGGTAGCACTGAAGGCTTTTTTAGTTCATGAGCAGCTGGTCCTGTGTATTCGGGCTTTCTTTAAACAGCAGATACATTCCGACATCTGTAAGTATTACACGCTAGGCCAAGTCTCCAGATCGTCTTTCCACACTGCCCTCGGAATCTCGTATGGATCCTGTCCATATACGTACTTCAGCTTCATTAGATATCTTTCTCGAGACTCTTTAGGTTGTAAACCTATAAAATAGCCGGGTAAAAAACGTTTGGATGACATTTCTAAGAAATAAACGGTGCTTTTTTCGTTGCATTAGCTCGGTGTATTCACTGTGTTTGACTGTTGTTTTGATTGTAGTTGTCGTCCAGTTCGGCCTTGGCAACGGTAACCAATGACACTGTAACCGGTCTATTTTATGAAATGGGGTTTGTCAGAAGCCAATCTGTATACATGCCATTAGAATGACGTGGCTGTCATAGAAAGGGAATTAATTCCACAACTTTACAAACACATTCTCATCTGCCGCGTAGTCTGCCATTTTTAACTCCTGGATAATCCACGAGTTAAAATATGCAAATGAGTCCGGATGTTTCTCAGTTTTTTAGTCGATATAATATCGAAAACGTCGAATTTTAATCGGAATTTAATTAAAAGGACCTGGAGGACTGGGGTGAGACCAAGCGAAAACCGAGCGTCGGCCAAGCAGAATACAGTCAGTTTTCCCTGTGCTGCGCAATAGAATTTGATAAGAAGACAAGCTCTTTAATAATATGCCAAAATAAGTCAACTTCAAGGAAAGATGGACATGTTATCGAAGTCAGCGACAAATTTTAAACTTTTCGAAAAGATTCGGTCATGACTCGTAGATGCCTTGTGCTTGACTTTGAGTTGTCTCTATAACGAACTCACCCTGCTGTCTGCAAACAAAGGTGAGTCTCATGTGCCAAGCTTTATATTCCACTTTATGAATTCGACCTATATTATTTTAGTTTATTTGGGGTGGTTGTTGTGAGGTTTTTATATTCGCTTATGAACCATTCTTTTTCGTGATATTTACGGACGCTTTCTGATTTCGTGCCGAAGGCGAAGTGGTCGTACTGGTCGTAGAGCAAATGTTGCTCCATTGGCATTGCATTGGAGCATTCAGCGATCCGCTATTATAGGGTTTCGGTATTGGGTAATAAGTCCTTTAGTTGTTCAGATGGAGACAGTTCACGTTCCTAAGACATCCCTAGAGTCAGGGATCGAACGTGTTGATGGACCCTGATGAGGACATAGGCAAACCACAATAATGAAGTGAAAACTATAGTAAAACGTGTTTACATATTGTTGGTGAAGTGAAAACGAGAATAAAACGTGTTTTACATACTCTTTATGAATTTGTCATTTTTTACCATCCCTCCCCTCCCCCTACTTTTAAGACTGCTCAATTCAAATTCAAACTAGTGTTTCAGAGCTATTTGAATTAAAAAAATTCTGTGGAGAGGGTGAGGGCATCAACCCAGAGCCACTCGTTATTCTCAATCTGAAGAAAGAGATCATTAGTCAATCAAATGTAATAATTGGTTCAAATGTCTATGATTAATGTTGTCTGGGAGATATAGGGAATAGGACCTTAGGGTAAGTATCATCAGACCGAAATGAATTATGGTTAAGAGTTATACGACCTGCCATTGGAAATCTCAGTCGACTTAGCTTACGGTTTGTTTATACATATTTAGCCAATCAGGCTATACCTGATATTTTAAAAATGCCTTATTTCCTAATGCCATATTCCCAATTTATACCCTAATCCCAGACAATATTAACTGATATAATTGGAATAGCTATAAAACAAAGAAAATAGGTATACATAGCTTGGAATTATTATCAACTGATTGTCATTTTCACAATACAAAACTTAGACCAGCCTTTCACTTTTAAGTATAAGCTAAACATATGCATCCACGAGTTACCCATTGGGTACCTATGTTCAGGTTCTTGACCAATTTAGGCTGCACGTTCACACTTGGTGCCCGAGAACCAGCACCAGCACGATACTGTCGGTCGTTCAGACTACTGGTGGTCATTACCAAGGAGTGTTCACATTCGAAAACGTGTTTGCCACTTTGAAAATTAGAGCAGGGGTTTGTGGGTAAAATGCCTGGGCACTCGCGTACATTGTGTGCAAACTGGTGCCCGTGCCTGATCCGGTGTCTGAGTACATGCAAGATCCGTACCTTGTATCCGGTGCTCGGGCACGGTGCTCAAATATTGGACGAGCACTAACGAAAACCCATGTTCACACAGGTGCCCGGCGCCAGGCGTCGTGCCCGAGCATAGTACCAGGCTAACCAGGGCACCAAGTGTGAACGCGGCGACTAACTTCTTCATATCAAAGTCATAACGTACACTAAATATCCGGTGACTGACTTCCGGTATCGGCTAACACATTTCACTCATGGTGACATGGTTTTGGGAGCTATTTTGCCTTCTAAAACAAATATAGTGATTCCTAACTTCTTCTTACATTCGAGGCAAAGTTAAGTAACATCTAATCTGTGACTGGTAACTGTTTGGAGTGATTATGTTAAGATTTCGACGGGTCGAATTTAAATTTGCTTGCGGGAGTTGAAATGAATTTTTACAAGGCGTTTCAGGTAACTTATGGACGACCAAGCAGAGGAAAACTGGATACCCATGTCTGAACTGAGTTGAGTTTTCTTCGTGTCTCGCTTTGCAATTGATCCATTTTTCTTTTATCTCAATTTTTGTCAGCAACAAGGGTAACTGGTAATTTGCAATTTGAGTCGTTACCATACCAATATAGTATGAAATTCCTTGTTATATTGATCAGATCAGTTCTTTTGCAGTTCAAACTGCCGCTCGTAATGAATCTCTGATACACTAAATTGTGTTTTTGACATTTATTTTCCGTTAAAACCTTACTTCTCCGTGTGTCTGTTTTCCAAGAGTAAGGGTCTAATACCAGAGAGAACGGTAGATATATTTACGTTTCAAGGCCAGCAGATGGTTGATTAGATGGCGAATGCGGTTTTTGTGAACGTGCACAAACATCACTACGTGTGAAGGATGACAACCTTTCAAAAGTTCGGTGATCTTCCAGATCGGCAGATGCCTCGGTAGCATCTCGCTTTGCTGGCACGAATACTGATGTCTTTAACAGTATGCATTTCATTATAAGGATAAAACAGTGAAACTACGTCGAAAACAACATATTATGCCGCGGTATCCCTGAAATGTTAGAAACTCCATTAAATCCAAAATAAGATGTCTTGACAAGATAATTTAAGTAATAAAACATTCTATGCTCAGTCATTTGAACTCCAGCCTCAACCGTAAATATCATATGTACACAACAGTGCGAAAGTTTACTCAAGCTCAACTAACTAAGCTAAATAACTTCGCTTGGTAAGTACAGCAGCCGTCTGATGGTGGGTTCAAGTAATCAGCATGGTCTGTTTTTCTCTCTGAGGCCGAAATATATATTTAAAAAATATTTCAGATAAATTGCACCAACTTTGTCAAATATAAAATGAAGACTAATCTGTAATGGAGTATGGATACAGCCAAGTTTGTTTCTTCTTTTCATCCACTGCCACATATTACTGAACTTAAAACAAATGTATTCTTATAATAAGGGAATAACATATGACATATGCCGGGGCATATTTTTTTAATCAGTTCGCGTAGTACCATTTGCGGCCCGTAGCGAGGGATGAAAAAACAATATTACCCAACAAAAGTCATTGTATTACTATTATTATCAAAATACAAGGCCAAATGAATTCTGGGTATTTTTTCATCTTCAAAGTTTGCCGTTTTCACCCATATCTTTTCTGCTTTGCGTATTGCTTTGGTCAGAGGTTCCGTGAGTGCTTCAAACTTTTCAAAATTACTCGCTGGCGACTCGTTGGCTATCCTGGGTGCCAGAGAGGTTCAACTGCCTCCCTTCGCAAAAGTTAGGCGCGAAGCGCCTCCATCGAGGAGCGAAGCGACGAGAGTCGAGTGGAGGCACTTCGCACCTAACTTTTGCGAAGGGAGGCAGTAGAACCTCTGGTACGTACCCGGGTACTCGTTGGCGGGATATACACCTGAATGCCGGGTTTCCCGCGTCAGCGCCTAAATTTAATTGGTCTAAATGATAAGTTGATGGAGCAAGAGCCAGTGAAATACAGGGCTGCAATTAAGTGCATTTGCAGCCGGCCAGAGGTCGTTGGCTTAACAAATAGATTCCATTCTGCCATGCATCTGTCACAGATGACGTCACAACGTGATTAAAACAAAGAACTGCACCACGGGACGCAGTCGAGTGACGTCACTGATGCTCTCTTCGCGTTGTGACGTCATCTGTGTATCTATAAGAGGACAGACGCACGGCACAATGGAATCTATGATGTCAATTATACCATAGTCTGACGTCATAGGCATACAGAATGTGTATTTACCACTAAAATAGTTACGTGTTGACAGTGTCCCAAACACACGTTGTAAGTATAAGTTATACTATAGTCTGACGTCATAGGCATACAGAATGTGTATTTACCACTAAAATAGTTACGTGTTGACAGTGTCCCAAACACACGTTGTAAGTATAAGTTATACTATAGTCTGACGTCATAGGCATACAGAATGTGTATTTACCACTAAAATAGTTACGTGTTGACAGTGTCCCAAACACACGTTGTAAGTATAAGTTATACTATAGTCTGACGTCATAGGCATACAGAATGTGTATTTACCACTAAAATAGTTACGTGTTGACAGTGTCCCAAACACACGTTGTAAGTATAAGTTATACTATAGTCTGACGTCATAGGCATACAGAATGTGTATTTACCACTAAAATAGTTACGTGTTGACAGTGTCCCAAACACACGTTGTAAGTATAAGTTATACTATAGTCTGACGTCATAGGCATACAGAATGTGTATTTACCACTAAATAGTTACGTGTTGACAGTGTCCCAAACACACATTGTAAGTATAAGTTATACTATAGTCTGACGTCATAGGCATACAGAATGTGTATTTACCACTAAAATAGTTACGTGTTGACAGTGTCCCAAACACACGTTGTAAGTATAAGTTATACTATAGTCTGACGTCATAGGCATACAGAATGTGTATTTACCACTAAAATAGTTACGTGTTGACAGTGTCCCAAACACACGTTGTAAGTATAAGTTATACTATAGTCTGACGTCATAGGCATACAGAATGTGTATTTACCACTAAATAGTTACGTGTTGACAGTGTCCCAAACACACGTTGTAAGTATAAGTTATACTATAGTCTGACGTCATAGGCATACAGAATGTGTATTTACCACTAAATAGTTACGTGTTGACAGTGTCCCAAACACACGTTGTAAGTATAAGTTATACTATAGTCTGACGTCATAGGCATACAGAATGTGTATTTACCACTAAATAGTTACGTGTTGACAGTGTCCCAAACACACGTTGTAAGTATAAGTTATACTATAGTCTGACGTCATAGGCATACAGAATGTGTATTTACCACTAAATAGTTACGTGTTGACAGTGTCCCAAACACACATTGTAAGTATAAGTTATACTATAGTCTGACGTCATAGGCATACAGAATGTGTATTTACCACTAAATAGTTACGTGTTGACAGTGTCCCAAACACACGTTGTAAGTATAAGTTATACTATAGTCTGACGTCATAGGCATACAGAATGTGTATTTACCACTAAATAGTTACGTGTTGACAGTGTCCCAAACACACATTGTAAGTATAAGTTATACTATAGTCTGACGTCATAGGCATACAGAATGTGTATTTACCACTAAAATAGTTACGTGTTGACAGTGTCCCAAACACACGTTGTAAGTATAAGTTATACTATAGTCTGACGTCATAGGCATACAGAATGTGTATTTACCACTAAAATAGTTACGTGTTGACAGTGTCCCAAACACACGTTGTAAGTATAAGTTATACTATAGTCTGACGTCATAGGCATACAGAATGTGTATTTACCACTAAATAGTTACGTGTTGACAGTGTCCCAAACACACGTTGTAAGTATAAGTTATACTATAGTCTGACGTCATAGGCATACAGAATGTGTATTTACCACTAAAATAGTTACGTGTTGACAGTGTCCCAAACACACGTTGTAAGTATAAGTTTTGGCCCTGCCAGCCTGTTCAAAATGCCACTTATGTTGTAATATTTGTTTCATTCTGTAAATTCAGATATGCGTTGGTGTTGGCTGCCATGTGTGTACGTTCTTTTCTTTTCATATCACAGAAGATAGTTCTCCTGTGTGTTGTATAAAAATATGGTGGCACATGCAGAACTTGTTTTAACAAGTTCAAATAGAAATGAAAGAAAACACGTTTTCTTAAAACTGTTCTTCTCTTCTAAAACGGCTCATTCTAGTCTGTTTCAGACTCTCGGATAGTGGGAAAGGGAGCAAAAGAAAAAGGCAGGTGAAAAAAAGAAGAGGGGGAGCCTGGAACAGGCTAGGCTCATTCACGTTACCATGCAGTCACGAGTGACTTTTAACAAGGTCGCGCGCTAAATCTCCTGGATTCGGACAGTGGTCAAGACAAATGTTCAGAATAAAACCTATGGCAATAGCTGCTCTACACGAGTCGCGTTTAGATTCCTTTTAATACCTAAAAAGAGTGAAGCATACTTAGGATGATGAAATCGTTTACCAGAAGTTCAACTGGTGCTCTCCTACTCTAGTCAGTCACATGTAGGCTGGGTTTAACTATCCTATGTCTGGCTTTAGTAATTTTATTTCTACTCTGCCCGGCCCCTTATTTAACCTCACCTCTCCCTCTATCCTCGTTCCTCTATTTAACGAACCTCCCCCTCCAGCTACAGAATATCGTGTTGCTCTAACTACTCCCCCACCAGAATACCCACCACCTCCCTCAGCGAACTCATAAGACGCTCCCCCACCCCCAAAGCCACCTTGTGAGCCTGACATACCCAGTCCGCCCTCGCCGCCATTGAGAAATGAACGGCCTCCAGGTGCAAACGTACCGTTGGCACCATTCGTTTTAAATCCTCCTCCGGCTCCAGCCTTGAATGCCCTGTCAAAGGATCTGTTGTGTACATCATATAGCCGTCCTCCTAAACCTCCGGTACCACCGTGTATTGATCCGTTCTCGGAGATCTGCCCGGGATTTCCAGGGTAGTAGCCAATCCACGGTGCAGAACCCCCAGCCCCACCACCCGCGATGATGAGAGGTGTATTATCATAGAGCGTCACAAAGCTCCCCCCACCCCCTCCCCCAGGTTGCGGCTCTCGTGTTTGAACTCGGAAACCAACCTGTCCGACAAGAATTTTTAAAATGGCCCCTTCAATGAAGTAAAAAGTTCCCTTGATCCTCGCACCACGTCCTCCTTTTCGCCAGGTGCCGGTATGTGTGTTATTAGTGCCATCTGCACCTGATGCTCCGAAAGCCTCTATAGTGTAAGTCCCTCTTGAGGGTACGGACCATATTTGGATGCCTTGCTGGAGACTGACTTCACTCTCTAAACCTGTCCCTTTGTACCCAGCTGTGTTATGTGGTCCCACTGCACCAGTAGCACCAAGGTTTGTGAAGGTAAAATTAAAATCTGAAGAAGGATTGACAGAGAAAGCTTCAGAAAATATAGAGGGCATAATACATGAAACAGTGTTAACTCCAACTTAAGAGCCATAGCCCCATTGTATTTAATAACCATTGTTTAGGAATATTTAGTCTCACATTCATGTGAAAACGCTTTTGTGTGGCAACGTGAGCACGAGGCTCAAGTCTCGAGGACAATAACTACAGTGTTAATTAGACGCCAAGTATGCAGTGGATCTATGTAGCATAATTTAGCTGCTCCTGTCATAACTAATTCATCTAATATGCTTCAGTTTATATGACATAGCGGCCAGTGTCGTTTTTATCATTAACAAGACCATTCGGCTGTTTTCGAATCGCTCCCTACTGCTTGAGTACAACAGCTTCATGTCGAGGCTCTGGTGTATTTTATCATTTGTATTTTACACTCCTGAGCCTCGACTTGGAACTTTTCGAGCGGTAGAGCCTCGTTTTGAAGTAGTCACTACAAGTACACCCAGTTATCACGGCAAGTTTACCCTACCATGGCACTTTCAACATATCTATTATAACTAGTGCAAAACCACCGAAACCACTGCTGGAAAGAGCACCTCAAAATTAACCAAACTTTGAGAGTTATCTCTTGAAAAGGAGTGAGAGTTAAATACCGAGATGTATATGGCTTATTGCCGACGTTCGAGGTATTTAAGTGTCTTATGGGTTTCATACTTGACGAGGTTTTCGCAACATTTTCATTGATGTAGCTCTTTTTAGGTAGATTTTGGGCGAGTACCAAGACGGAGAAAAGGTTCTAAATCATTATAGGAATATTTAGTAAGTTTGGATGAAGCCAAGGTGAATGAATTCCTTGGAGAAAATAATAAAACAAATTCCTTAATGCAAGCGCAATTCAGTGTATAAGCTAGAAATAACAAAATATCGTTGAATTGTATTGGATTGCTCGTTATAAATGCAAGGGATGTATGAGAAAAGTTCCCGGGATGTATCTGGATACATCCCGGGAACTTTTCTCATACATCCCTTGCATTTATAACGAGCAATTCAATACAATTCAACGATATTTTGTCTACCGATTATTGCGATTGGTCAGTGAATTATTGGAAACCATTCCAGTACCACACTACAAATATTTTTTATTAAAAGTAATTCAGTCTGATGAAAATGGTCATGAGACCAGCCACCATACATCCCTGATTCGAAAAACGGCGTCCAATTTAAATAACTTGTCTCATATACACGTGAAAACGAGGCTAGTCAGTCCAGGACTATAAAAGCGTCTGTAAAAAAAATACGCAATTTTACTCGTCTATATATTCGCTTCTACACAAGAAATAACTCATATTTGGGGATTTAACTAATTTTAGGGTGCTCTTTTCAGTAGTATGAGTGCTTTTGCTATTTTAAGCGGTAGATATCGTATAATAAAATGTAAAATAACATTTAATTACCTGTCCGTTTGTCCCAGTTCTTTCCCTGCATAAACCCAAAGAGCCATCCATCTGCTGGGACAGACTCCACATTGTTACTTAAAGAATGACAGCTATTCAGCTCACATATTCCTCTCCCATGTGACTCCTCTCGTAACCTCTTGAAGTTGAACGACGCACACAGAAGAGAGAGAAGACAGTGATGTGCGCATGACAGTACGTTTATAGTCCGCTGTGTCGAAATAACGTAGCCATAGAGTCTAGCATTTTTTGTGGTCCAGATAAACGATGATCTGTTAGTCGAGCTTTGTAAGAGTGATGCGGTTATCGCGAAGATGAGAACTAACTTCAGTGGTAATAATAATCGATGCCAGTGTGTCATGTTTCAGTTGATAACTGTAGAATTAACTGAAAATACATGAGAAGCCATTTATTAAGTGGTATTTCATATTTGGTGTTACCTTGCAACGCTCGGTTAGAATAGGTTAGTAGGACCCAGCCGCTATGTATCTTTGTAAAACGAATGTTCAGGAACAAACAAGAAAGAACGTTTGCAGCTAGACACTGAATGGACTGCATATGGGGGTGGGGTGGGACACTGAATGGACTGCATAGGGCACCAAGTGTGAACGCGGCGACTAACTTCTTCATATCAAAGTCATAAGGTACAAAATATCCGGTGACTGACTTCCGGTATCGGCTAACACATTTCACTCGAAAATACATCGTTTTGGGAGCTATTTTGCCTTCTAAAACAAATATAGTGATTCCTAACTTCTTCTTACATTCGAGGCAAAGTTAAGTAACATCTAATCTGCGCCGGACTGCATGGTAACTGTTTGGAGTGATTATGTTAAGATTTCGACGGGTCGAATTTAAATTTGCTTGCGGGAGTTGAAATGAATTTTTACAAGGCGTTTCAGGTAACTTATGGACGACCAAGCAGAGGAAAACTGGATACCCATGTCTGAACTGAGTTGAGTTTTCTTCGTGTCTCGCTTTGCAATTGATCCATTTTTCTTTTATCTCAATTTTTGTCAGCAACAAGGGTAACTGGTAATTTGCAATTTGAGTCGTTGCCATACCAATATAGTATGAAATTCCTTGTTATATTGATCAGATCAGTTCTTTTCCAGTTCAAACTGCCGCTCGTAATGAATCTCTGATACACTAAATTGTGTTTTTGACATTTATTTTCCGTTAAAACCTTACCTGCCCTGCCGTCTTCTCTGTGTGTCTGTTTTCCAAGAGTAAGGGTCTAATGCCTGAGAGAACGGTAGATATATTTACGTTTCAAGGCCAGCAGATGGTTAATTAGATGGCGAGTGCTGTTTTTGTGAACGTGCACAAACATCACTACGTGTGAAGGATGACAACCTTTCAAAAGTTCGGTGATCTTCCAGATCGGCAGATGCCTCGGTAGCATCTCGCTTTGCTGGCACGAATACACGTGTTTAATAGTATGCATTTCATTATAAGGATAAAACAGTGAAACTACGTCGAAAACAACATATTATGCCGCGGTGTCCCTGAAATGTTAGAAACTCCATTAAATCCAAAATAAGATGTCTTGACAAGATAATTTAAGTAATAAAACATTCTATGCTCAGTCATTTGAACTCCAGCCTCAACCGTAAATATCATATGTACACAACAGTGCGAAAGTTTACTCAAGCTCAACTAACTAAGCTAAATAACTTCGCTTGGTGAGTACAACAGCCGTCTGATGGTGGGTTCAAGTAATCAGCATGGTCTGTTTTTCTCTCTGAGGCCGAAATATATATTAAAAAAATATCTCAGATAAATTGCACCAACTTTGTCAAATATAAAATGAAGACTAACTGTAATGGAGTATAGATACAGCCAAGTTTGTTTCTTCTTTTCATCCACTGCCACATATTACTGAACTTAAAAAAATGTATTCTTATAATAAGGGAATAACATGACATATGCCGGGAGCATATATTTTTAATCAGTTCGCGTAGTACCATTTGCGGCCCGTAGCGAGGGATGAAAAAACAATATTACCCAACAAAAGTCATTGTATTACTATTATTATCAAAATACAAGGCCAAATGAATTCTGGGTATTTTTTCATCTTCAAAGTTTGCCGTTTTCACCCATATCTTTTCTGCTTTGCGTATTGCTTTGGTCAGAGGTTCCGTGAGTGCTTCAAACTATTCAAAATTACTCGCTGGCGACTCGTTGGCTATCCTGGGTACCAGAGAAGTTCTACTGCCTCCCTTCGCAAAAGTTAGGCGCGAAGCGCCTCCATCGAGGAGCGAAGCGACGAGAGTCGAGTGGAGGCACTTCGCACCTAACTTTTGCGAAGGGAGGCAGTAGAACCTCTGGTACGTACCCGGGTACTCGTTGGCGGGATATACACCTAAATGCCGGATTTCCCGCGTCAGCGCCTAAATTTAATTGGTCTAAATGGATAAGTTGATTTAGCAAGAGCCAGTGAGATACAGGGCTGCAATTAAGTGCATTTGCAGCCGGCCAGAGGTCGTTGGCTTAACAAATAGATTCCATTCTGCCATGCATCTGTCACAGATGACGTCACAACGTGATTAAAACAAAGAACTGCACCACGGGACGCAGTCAGTCTCTGGGACGCAGTCGAGTGACGTAACTGATGCTCCCTTCACGTTGTGACGTCATCTGTGTATCTATAAGAGGACAGACGCACGGCAGAATGGAATCTATTTGTTTTATGTACTAGATAAAGAATGAGCGGACGATCTTTATGGGATTGACAAACTCGAGCTGAAAGCGAGAGTTTGTAAATACCATAAAGTTCGGACGCGAATTCTTTATCGCACTTATCAAACGTCTAGTGTTTTCAGTTATTTTGGCGATACGACTTATTTTGGCCAAGAAAATCGAAACCAAAGTTTATGTAAATCAGGTTTGTTTTTGCTGCATGAATTATTAATGAGTTTGATAAGTAATATTCACAAACTCATTAATAATTCATGTTAATGAGTGTTTCTAAATGTGATATAGAGACGGTCTAATTTGCATAAACTTTAACTTCGGTTTTCTCCGCCGCAATAGGTCGTATCGCCAAAATAATTACATGACTCTATACCACAGGCAGCCCAAGTTCTGTATCTGCACTGTGTGACTACGTAATACAGTTTTCCCGTATGAGATATCGTGTACTAGAAAAAAATGAAAACAATAAAATATTGAACTTTGAAGAACTAGTCTTGTGTTATCAAGTATCCTTAAGTATCATATTACAATCTTAGCGCTCTGGGACCTGTTTTAGTACGTTTTCTAGCTCGCTCTTTTTTCTTGTTTTCTAGTACAGACTAAACAAGAAAAAAGAGCGAGCTAGATAACGTTCTAAAACAGGTCCCAGAGCGCTAAGATTGAAATATTGAAGTTGATCAATATTCAATTTTGAGTCAGTTTGGTTAAGCCCGATCGGGTGAGGTTAGTACTTGGATGGGTGCCCGCCTTGTGCAGATTGAAATAGGTGATCCCACATGGATTACGCTTAAGGTTATGATGAACACAGTTCAGTTTTGGATCAATAACTTATGGTTTTGAGAGTCCCACATGGAAGAAGGATGCCGTAGAGATTAACGGTATGGCTTTGTATGGCCCATAGTAACTGGAGCGCAGGGCTATTCAAGCAAGTACCATCTCGTACTTAGTCTAGCCCAGAGCTGCAGAGAAGAACAAGAGTTGAGGCCTTTGAACCTCTCATGTGCAGCCTGCATTGTCTTCTAATTTTCTCTCATTACGATGCAAGGGAAAATTAGAAATTAGAAACCTTGCATTTGTAATGGCCGTGAAATTTAGTAGATTTTCTTAAAGACCGTATTACATGCAGATATTAATATCTAAGAGGGACGTATCGTCATAAATGCTAATTTGTGCTAATTAGGACACTTTTCTTATAGGGTCAATGTGCTATGAGATGCAGGGTTTAGCCATAGTAGGCGACCATATCTACCAAAACATAAATGCAATTTCTTGTTGTCATCTTGAGTCCATCTATGATATGATACTCAGGTAACTGAGAAATGCAATCTTTCAAATACATGTTCTTGTTTGAGGACAAGATCTCTCGCGCAGAGGTTATAAAGAGAGATACTCTCATGTTTTAATAAACGTCACAACATTGCCTTAGCCAGCCAGCCTAACGATAACCATTCCATCCCCCTTATTGACACCTGCCTTGTTAACTTGCATTCTACCAGCATTATATGATCCTCCCCCTCCGGCTTTAGTTAAGTTGTTCCCTTTGCTTACTCCACCACCAGAATACCCACCCCCTCCCCCTGGGTCAGCATTGCTGGCGCCTCCTCCTCCGAAGCCTCCCGAGCCTGCTTCACCAGACGCGGGAATATTTTTTCCACCCTTTCCCCCGTTCTTGAAGCTTAAACCTCCCTCTGACATAAATACATCCCCGTCACCATTCCCCACAAAGCCGCCGCCTGCCGCACCATTGACAAGACCTCCTTGAGTTTCGTGGATTCTTTTTCCGCCCGACCCTCCCCACCCACCGCCTACTGTACCATTTTCTGTCACCTGGCCCGGATCGCCATCTTCTGATCCAACACCTGGTGAGGCGCCCCCACCCCCACCCCCTGCTATAACCAATGGCGTGTTATCTATTAAGGTGACAAAAGTGCCCCCACCACCACTCCCTGGATGTTGCTGGAATTGCATCTGTGAGTGTCCCTGTTGTCCTACGAGAATCTTTAGCTTGTTTTCACGGTTCAGGTAAAAGTCCCCTTCAATACTGGCTCCCCTACCGCCAAGTGTCCACATTCTAGGCAATGTTAAGTTTGTTCCGTTTCCTCCGGATGCGCCCAGGGCTTTAATGATGTAATTTCCGCTTTCTGGCACTGTCCATATTTGGATGCCTCGATCCAGTTGAACACTTCCTGTTAAAGACGTATCGTCATATGCAGAAGTATCTCCAGGCCCCTCGCGGCCAGTAGCTCCCAAAGTTGTGAACACGAAGGTAGTTTCTGGATTATAAAGACATGTGGGTAAGTTGGATCAATGTAACCTTGTATGAGTGCTATTTAATAAAAAATATTAGTTCTATATTAAGATGTGCTTGTTCGTTCTGCAAAATAAAAATGTAGAGCTCTTTAATAGTAAACTTAAGTATTGGAATCTTTGACAGATGTCATTATTCATTAAGTTAACTACTGTCACGATTGGTGACTGTAAAATTGATAACATTTTACGGTTTGACCTTCCAGTGACGTGTAGATCAGCTTGTAATAATTGACACTACGATGCGGTTTAGCAAAGGAGGCTGATTTCACGTACCAGTACTTTTTATTTGTCCATGCATCCAGCCCTCGACAGCTGTTAATGAATCGTCCATTTGGCTTTGTAACTGTTGTGCTTTTCCATTCAGTTCGCATTCTCCCGTGTCAGTGGTAATCTCGTGGTAGTTAAACGAGCCGCAAGCTGGTGTCGGTTCGCGTGTCAGTACGCATTGATGTGCGCATCCCATTAAACCGTGCGCCAGCTGTATTTTTATCACCTGGCTCAAAAGTCTCTTGTTCTCTGTTATTTTGATCAACGACGAGAGTCCCGCTGTTTGCTGGACTACAGTTAGAAGCACAATGGAGGAGGTGATGAACATTCCAATGTTCTTCATTATTTCTCCTGAATAGAAAGAGAATAAAGGTGAAAAGAAACTGAAACAGCTATACCAAAAAATGATTTGGCACTGAATTCATTGATAATCGTTTTCTTGGCGCCTGTCTACAACATATATATCTAAAGTAAAAGAAACTAGACTCGATCAATTTTCACTCACGGTCAACGAATGTTGAAATTAAAGGTGGCTATACGATACGCAGAACACACAGCGATGCAAGAGGCACCAGAAAGTTTGATCAATCTTTGTTGTTTGCTTTACTTCTTCTTTTGTTCTCTTTACATGGTGGCTACTCCTAGTCACGCTCTGCATTTTCATAGAAAAGAACTGAAATACAGCCCTGGTAGAAATTCTGCGCTCTGATTGGCTGAAATATAATATTTGATGATGGGTTATGCACCAGTAATTCCAACAATGCTGACCTCCGGGCATTAGACATTTTTGGAAAACACGGTGGGGCCAAAGAAATAAGACTAGCGACCCACCGCCGGACACACCATATATGCCAGGGGCCCACAAAGTTTACAGCCTACTTGTTTTATAACACTGAATGTTGGGCTTGAAGTCAGCTGTCGAAAAACACAAAACAAGACCTGAAAGTGTAGGAGAAGTCACGTGCGGAAGTTGCGAAAGTCTAAATCTAAACATTTCTCCCTTACTGGTTAGCTCAGTCGGGGGTTCGAATCCCGGCCGCATCCTTGAGCAGAGACGTATAAGCCGTTGGCCTTGTCTCCTTCTACTTCTAATCAGTATTTGAAGAGGACGTGAAATAATCTGTTTTCTACTCGAAAAAGAGAAGGGGATTGTCACCCGGTACAGCAGCCTGGCTATTGCTGGCACCCATTTGCGCCGTAAAAGTAGTCCGAAGAAAATTCACTGACGGGATATGTCAGTAATATGTAAAGCGCCGTGAATCTGTGGTGATATGGACAGGCCATTATTATTATGACTATTATTATCATACACTATTAAGCAACATTTCTCGATTCTGATTGACTGAGAGCAGTGCAATTAATTCCAAATTGCACTGTTGGTTGTAATTGCACTCAAAATCAGGAACTTGACAATCTATAAATCGAAAACAAAGCCCCAGAATGAAATCGAAGTACACAAAGTTGTTCACAGTCATGTTTTGGAAAAGGGATTTTTCCCAATGATTTTCCGAAAATTTCCGAAGTGTTTCCGAACATTTGCGAATGCTTAAAACTGACTATGCTGCGCTGTGGTTACGGCAAAAATACGTCTAACCATGTAAGTTCATTTGACAGTACTAAACATTAACATTTGAGATGCTGAAGTACTGTTTAAAACACGAACAGCAGTGTTTTATCAAGTTTAAAAATTCGAGGACGAAGCCCGAGAATTTTTAGACTTGATAAAACACGTGCTGTGAGTGTTTTAAACGGCTTCAAAAACGCTTTAAGAATGCAATGAAAGAAAGACGCACATCTCAAGGGAATGGTTCACTTAATGAACCATTGAACCTTTGTATTCACAACGCCATGCAAAATATTCGAGGTAATCACCGCCTGCAATTACGAAAATCTCAAGGGAATGACATGAAGAAATTACCATACTATGTTGTTTGAAGCGGCGTTTCGCAATGCAAGAACTAAACCTGCACTTGAAGGATTTGGTGTCGTGGTTTACCTCGATAAAGTTCAAGACTTGGAAGGCGATGTGACTGATATGACGGCAGACTCTAAATTTGTTGACTCCGGCACAAAATATGTAAGTTTAATGCACGTTTTTATTATTTGGCGGCTTTAAGTTTGGTTTAATAATTGGAACTAAACAGTGGCTCGGTAAACAAGTAATGGTAGTTGGATAACTTCATTTTAAAAATATTATCTGTGTATCTCGGTAGTCTGCTGATATTAGTAAATTTAGTGCAAAATTTATTATCTAGGTACCTTATGTTCCGTGTACTTTTTGCTTTCTTTGGGTCTTTATCAGTGAATTCTTAATTAGGATGAAACTTTATATAAAATTTCATGTTCATTGGTATTCTTTATATAAAAGGTTCATCCTAATTAGCAATTCAATGAGAAAGCTGCAACATCAATAGAAATGCCATTGTCTCAATCATTAACCCCGTTCCCTCTGGGACAGAATTCAAATCCCTCCGCGGGCCTTTTAGAAAGATGAGATTTTATCAGGTATAATAAAAGGAGCATGCATTATTCAAGAGTTTTTGAAACATTACTTCATAAACGGTGCTTTAATTGTTCCAATATTTCCGAAGATCGTCCGAAGATTCAAGTAAATTTGTATGATTAAAATGAAATCATATGGTATTCTCGTGCAATTCGGGATAAATTCGAACTTGTGAGTTTTCAAAGAGCTCAAATTGCACTCGCCCAGCGGGCTCGTGCAATTTTGGTACTCTTTGAAAACTCACTCGTTAAAATTTATCCCGAATTGCACTCGAAACCATATGATTTCCTATACTTATTATTATTACTATTATTATTATTACTATTACAAGTGGATACCGCCAACGATAATCAAACAAAATACTGGAAATGTAACATGATTCATGATTTAATGAAAATCGGGATAGAAAATATGTCGTCGCACCGGCCCCCTGGATTTGACTTTTCAACAAAATGTCAAAATTCGAGCTCTACTGCAAAATCTAATTCAAAAACATAAATTGCGTTTCTTTATCTCATATTGTTATTCATTTTATTATACCGCATGGCAGTTGTCGCGTCGAGTACAGAAACCATGGTTTCAACTCTGCCACATCACTTGTTCCATTGTGATTTGAAGCTGCAACCTCATTCTAGCCACTTCTAAATGTATTAACAGGAAAGGCATGGGATTTTCCACCCCTCCCCCCTCAGTTTTGCAAGGTTCGCATTTCATGGGGTTTTCACCAAAATGTTACCCATATACAACTGCAGGGGGTCTTCTTAATTTGGTTGAGATCAACTTTCAGGGGGGAAAACGAAAGGCAAAAGAACATTTCAAAACGCCTTAACCCCCCTGAACTTCATTTGCGCGAGTAATACATCATAAACTTTAATCTCGCTGGGCGAAATTACGTCAGATAAGCTGGTTTTTATTTCTCCTAATTATGTGCAACATACCAAACATTAAGCCATGAATTACAAATATTCCCTACTCCATCCCCCTGGAAATGGTATACCCATTTATTTTTGCAAACATGTCTCGGGAATGTCATTCATAATGAAACTGATCAGTTACTAAGTTTTCATGTTCAACACCGAACGACAGAATTGACGTTAAACAGTTGCCCAGGCCCCGCTCGTCCAAGCAAAAAGCGAGATAAACCGCCTTAACCCCCTGAACTTCATTTGCATGCGCGAGTAATACATCAAAAAGTTGTTCTAGTTGGGCGAAACTACATCAGATAGGCTGGTTTTTATTCCTTTAGCTATTTTCTACATACCAAACATTAATGCACTCTTTTCACCTGGTGGCCATCGTGGATTCAAAGAGAGGCAATCCTTTGTTTTTGCCAGGTTAGCCTCGTTTTGACTATCCCTCACTACGAGGCTAACCTGGCAAAAACAAAGGATTGACTCGTTTTGAATCCAAGAGGTGAAAAGAGTGAATTAATTAATTATTTAATGATCGTATTATTTCTATGATTGTCGTTAGGAATTATTATTATTATTATTATTATTATTATTATTATTATTATTATTATTACTATTATTATTATTACTATTATTACTATTATTACTATTCCCACTGCATATTTAATTGGCTCGTCGCAGAGGTTTATGTAATTACTTCAAATTCCACATTGGCCGCGCATGCTTATAGCAGGCAATCATGCCTTGCACCCCGCGAGTATAAATCTTAAACGTGGTCACTTCGACGGCATTCCGGGGGATACAAAACGTTTGCGCTCCTCCCGCCTCCCCTTGTGGTGGTTGACGAACCCAGCACATATCTTTGCTGCACGCCTATTGCCTCAGCAGTCGCGGACTCCTCCCATAACTTAACCCTACCGCGCGATGAGGTAATGAGTATGCAGTGAGGATATGTTACTAGAACTATCGTCAAGTGCTAGTGTCTCAGAAAAGTTCAACTTTTGGAGCAAAGAAAAACCTGCTGACTATGCGACGTATATTACGTTTTTCTACTACGCAGTTGATTCTGAACATTTCAACGAGCTTTGCGGTGATAAATGAACTGATCTCGGGAGTCCATGAACCACTGTGAACATTTGTTGATTAGTTACTGATCTTTAGTTAGGCTTTGTACAACAAACCAAGAAGAAAAGTGAACAAGTTGTGAAGTACGTGATCAGCAGTCAATGATTGAGCTCATGACGAACAGACAGTGTTAGCTTTAAATATGAAAGTAGATGGACGTAGCTCCTTAAAATTACCAAATTTAAAATCTCCCTCAAAGTTCACTGACTGAAAAAAAGGCCAAAAACCTTGTGAACGTAGTACTGAGTTGTTGGAACAACGAACGCAACGCGAGACAGAGAACGGAATTCAGATCCTGAGTAAACGTGTCCTTTAACATTAATATAAACATTGTGTTGTTTTATTTTCTGGCGATGTCAAATTCGAGCGAGAAACTGAATGCTCCTATAAATGAAGCCCGCCGAATAGTGGTCTAAAGTAGCATCCAAACTTGTTCAACTTGGCCACCCCATGTCTAGAACATTATGTTATTGGATCGATGTGGTAAGATGCAAATAAAAGGCTGACAGCCAAAGTTGCCGAACATTGTGCGATCCAAAAAAAGTTGTATGCTCTTTGTCCGATGTTGTACAACGACTAGATTTCGATCTTTTTAGGATAGGACTTTGGAAAGCTAATTTTCAAATTCGACTGCTAACATCATTACTTGCACTTGGTATTCCAGAAGAAGTTACTAGTTCTAAGCGATTCGTTACGTATATATATGGTGCAACTTTACTGATTCAGACGCCTGGTTCATTTGGATATATCACGGCAAAATATACAAATTCCCATTTCTAATGAAAATGATGGTCTATCCTTCTCGAAGATTTTCAGTTAAAGATAAATTTGAGCGGCTGTATATCTTCTGGTTCATTCCTTTTTCGGAATAGCCAGAACTAATCCAAACTACACAACTGAAGTCGATGAAGTAGAGTCTAGAGACTGTCCTATAAGTTGAATATTTCTTCATTTTTGGTTACTGCAACGTGGGCAAAATTAATTTTAAAATGGGGATAATATTTAGTTTCATCCAAAGATCCAAAGTTAGTGGGACCCAAATCAGTGTGAATCACCGAATACATTTGACTTTAATAGTTATATCTTAATTATTAATATGCAGAGCGGGAAAAAACGTTTATCTAATATTATTAATACCCATGCACCAATAATTTTTTTTCACAAACGCACAGAAAGGGCGTCCCCATGATACGGAGGATTATACACGGCTCATATTCTCTGAATCGTTATATAGCCAGTCCGACGCTTCATAGCCTGAACTGGCTGACTTACACAAACCACTGCAGTCATTATTAGGCTTCGTGAACTATTCACAACTCAGCGGCATTACCTTTCTATTGTTATCGGTCAAGTTCCACTACTCAAAATGAAGACTTCCACTGAAAATTATCTTCCACCGTGACGGGGCAATCTCTCAATCTATGAATCATATTCCAGGTTCACTTGGTTTGCCTGCAAAACCTTTACTTGCAAATAACTCGTCTAGGAAACGGCGAATGTCTGACAACGATTTTGTTTGTATTTAACAACAAATATGTAAATCGATCTGACATCGGTTTATTTTTAATTTAATAAAACTTGTAAGTTTTCCATGTTTGCTCCAAGTGCAACTACAGCTTCTTAGTTTAAGTCGTCGAATTTTGCTAACTGACCGCGCTGTTGTTATTCATTTAATTATAACGAACGATAACGAATACATATGTTTTGAGGGGTGCTGTATTCCATACTGTGATACTGAAAAACACGACTGGGGCTGTTGTACTTCTGATTTGTTGAAACTGAGCAAAGTTCAGTTGTGACTTGTCAAACATCTATCTGATGAAAACAACGCAAACCGCTGTGTATACACGAAAATCTCGCAAGCGCAGAGCAGATTCCAATTTTTCTCCCAATCAAAATACATTCCTTTGCAAACTGACCAAGGGTTTGGATGTTTTATTGCTGACGGTCACCGAAATAACACCGTTTTCTTTCGACGGTGTGAACCAGGTAACCGTTCGGAAAAAGATAAAACATTATTACTCTGGACATAAATAGGATTTCCCAGGGGGAGGGGGGATCCCAACACGAGTGCCAAAGGCACTTGCCTCTAGGGAGACTGGGACATGATCCCCCAGAAATTGTTGAAATTTCGTTTCGCTGAAATGTAATTTCCTGCATTCTGAGGTGGGTTTTTGTTGATGAACAAATGTTACATGCTAAGAGCATCGCAACGGAGAAAGCTCTTTTACCATGATTACCATGTGAATGGCACCATACTGGAACCCGTGAAAACCAACCCCTATCTTGGAGTACATTTCTCGGAACGTACATGTTGGGAATATAGCCAGCAAGGCCAATGGTGCACTTGCATTCTTGCGTCGAAATCTGTCAATGTGTTCTAAAGATGCCAAGCTAGGCTACACCAAGGCCTCAGTATAAAACACTTGTTAGACCACAGGTTGAACACAGTTCTAGGTAGCCTGATTTTCAGACGGTACGAGAGGAAGTGAGCGGAGGCCCTCGTACCGTCTGAAAATCAGGCTAAGTTCTAGGGCGTGGGATCCCAATATCAAGAAACTTGAGGATGTGCAACGGCATACAGCGCGCTTCGTAACAAACAACAACGACTACCGTCAAACTAGCGTGACTAAATTACTATTGGAACTTGGCTGGGATAGCGTGTAATTCCGTAGAAAGATTAACCGGTTGACAATGTTCTACAAAGCTGTATGTTAACCATGCCATAGCTATAGAGCTATCCCACTATCTACGCCAACCCTCCTGTATTACAAGGAATCAGCACTTCAGGCCTTCACCCAACTACAGTCTACAGGCATGAACAAACTGTTATAAATACAGCTTTTTCCAACGAACTGGAAGCATTATCCGACTACGTCAAATTTAAGCTGTTGACCAGATAATTTATTCTTGAAGAACTTTATTAGTATGGCTATTAAATTACAAGCCCTGTATAATTTAGATTTCGGTGCTGAATCACCGCAAAGTGCGCCTCACAATAACGATAATTTTATATAATTATTACTGAATTATTAACTTTAAATATAGACAGGAGCCCATTACCAGGAGCGTCCATCTTCCCCATTGGATCTGTACCCAGCACAGGAGTAGATGTGGCTATATTTAGAATTGCATTTCGCGCGAAATAGACAAAGGCCATGTTGTCTTAGCCAATCAGATAGCTAATGTCACTTCTCATTATTATTCATTATCATTCTTCTCACTTTCAACGCTGGAATTCGAATTGCTGGTTTTCACTCAATCCCCAGAGATTCAAATGACAAAGAGCATGGCGGCCATGTTTGTGCCCCAACAAAAGAAGCTAACGAGGAATCTATTGTTTAAGGGCACCAACATGGCGGCTATGACGTCAAGTGAAAACCAGCAATTCTAAATATAGCCACATCTACTCCTGTGCTGGGGGCCCAGCCCAAGGGCGTATCTAGCCTATAGGCCCTACACATTTTACAGCCTACTTGTCTTATTACAAGTGAATGTTGGGCTTGAGGAGCTGTCGAAATACACAAAACATGACCTGAAAGTGCAGCAGAAGGCATTTGCGAAAGTCTAAATCTAAAAATTTCCCCGGGAAGCATGCTCCCGGACTCCTAAAGAAGCGACCCTTACGGAGCGGTTGTTTGCGCCTACAAATTTTTAAAACCTGGCTACGCCACTGCAGCCCATGACATAGGAACGCTCCTGGTAATGGGCTCCTGATATAGATGATCAATAACAATGATATTGACACAGCAGATGTTTTATTTTTTTACTTCTATATCAGTGTTAATTTTAAATAGTTAATTAGTTTTAATAAGATTATATATAGTTTTCATTTTAATGTGAAATTTGTATATAGATAATTAGTTATTTTTGTATTATACACGACCCCACAAACGGTAACGCTTTAATATTTTATCGTGTTTAAATATAGGTTATTGTATTGTATTTGTATTGTAGCTCTAGACCAAAATTGCACGACACGAAATTCTATTACCTCTTAATTATATTCATTTTGAAATCTTAACAAGCGATAAACTTTTTTTTTACAACGTCAAGCGGGTAGAGCTTTGAAGAAGAAGGAAATTGAAATCTAGACGCGTGCGCGATCGATCACGCTATCCCTAGAGCTATTTTTTGGGAGGAGGATGGGCAGTAGAAAGTAACGAAAACAATATTATTCCCCCTTTGCTAAACATAAGGCTAAAACTTACCTTCTTTCAAACTCTATCCATCATCGTTCATCACATCGGACAGAGAAAACTGATTTAAGCTTGTTATAACTCCGCAGATCGGTTTCGGTCGTGATCCAAAATTATGTCGCAAACTCTTTTATAAGTTTCGACCTCGAGTGCAGAATCTAAAGTAGTCCGCTAACCTTATATGTGATTTTTTAAATCTAACCAGTAATATAATAATACCCGTTTGGCTTTGCTGGTCGTAGCATAAAAAATCAGTGCACACAAACAAGTGTTGATGCGTCTACGAATTGGTGAACCAGGGGGAAATTACTAAAATTTGAATTCCTAAAAGTGATTACAATTTACGGCGGAACCAACAAAAAGTAACATCTGTCTACCTACCTTAACAAAAGCGATAACAATTTTACGACGTCAAAATTCAGGGAACCAATGAAAACAATTCACTGATATGTCTAGATACGTACAGTTTACGATGGACTGACGCATGGACTGACACGATGGACTGACACATATCTCTTTTCATAAGAAAATTTGTTTTCACTTTTATCGTTGCTTTTAGAGTCTTGAATGGTACGTATCAATCTTGTCTGTTTTACGCGCTTATACTCGAAACAAAGTTGCACTGCTCTCCACATACAATGATCGAGTGAGGGGCAGGCAAGACGTCATGCGAGCGACAGACTGACCAGGGTCCAGGAAGAGGATGTAGAAGATGTCAAAATTTGTATGACGCATGTTTACTAGCAATTGGGCGATTTATAATTAAGTCTGGGACGACTCCGAAATATAAAGTTATTTATTTTAAGCAGAAGAAACACTCTAATTTCCACAAACCGTATAACCGACATAGAGCAGATTTCGTATGAGTGTGACAAACTACAGCACTGACTACAGCACGGTTACTGTACGGCATGCCGTGACGTTGAAATGGTTTCCCATTGTTTTTGTCCTGCTGATCCAATCAAATTACAGAAATACGGTACAGCACGGTTACAGCACGTTTACGGCAAGGATACGGACATGCCGTAGTTTGGCACCGACTCATACGAAATCTGCTCTACCATATGAGCTAGGATAATAACGACTGTTGCAACATTTGATCTCAAGATTCCTTCCAATTTTACAGTTTTTAAAACAGTTTGTGATATAATAGCTTCTGGATCAGCGATCACTAAAATAAACCAAGGAAATACCTTTCTTAGCATATGCATGTGTGTCCTATTACTTTCCCCGGCCGCTCCAACTGAAATTCAATCCTGGTCTAACGACTGTCCAGTCAATCCAGTGCACACCGGTTTGCCTACTGTTACAGGGACGAACACACATTTGCTGTAATTTTCGTTGTGTGCCCCATTTTCAAAATGATAGATAGATCTGTTAATATATGTATTTCTTTCATGTTTTTAGGAACTGTTTGCTTTCTTTGGATAATCGCCGTTCCGTTTTTTCTCGAAGTCCCACGGCTATCGAATCAAACAAATAAATGCAACCTTTCCTAGTCTGTCAAAGCTCAAGTACCGTTTCCTGGCTGGATCATAATATCTGCCGCATACATTCATATTTGTTATTTCCTTTTCTGTCTCAACGGTGGCATTAGATAAACAACAACAATAACCACAGGCAGCCCAAGCTCTATTTTTTTGTGTCATTTATGAAAGCAACTCATTGCAAGATTTTACAGAACCAAGAGTCTTCAGACAGAACTTAATAAAATGTACGAAATCAATACAGTACTCAAATAAAGATTATCTACCTCTTCAAAGTTGTGTTTTTGATTGTCATGTGCTCTCCTGGGGTGATTTTAACCACTCTCACGAGATTTCCAATAGCTGTTATTACGGCTGAGCCAAATACCATGAAACGGTCAGCGGTTTTATCCATCCTATCGGGTCACACACAGCGGTCAAACGTCTGCGCATGCGTCAAAAGTATTGCAACAACCAGTCTCGTACCCAGAGCTCATCGCACATATGAGCTCTGAGTACGAGACTGTGCAACAATGCAACCACCTGAAATATTAATTCCAAAACAAATTCAAAGTGAGTCGGCGGCCGTCACTGTTCACACACCCGTTTTCAAACCTTGAGAACTTTTTTGGTAAATTACAAAAAAAATTGGTAAACTCACAGTTTGAAGTTTGTTCAATTTCCCGTCGACTGTGAAAATAAAAAGCTTAACTTTCACGTATTTTTCTTAACTTTTGGGGGTAGAAGTTCACTGTAATATGTTTTAAGGTAAATTTTGCGCGGGAAATTCGCGCGGCCGCCCACCAGCAGACGTTTGACCGCTGTGTGATCGGGTCATCGACTGGTTTGAGGCTGTTTCAGCTGTAGTGAGCTTGTTTGAGTGAAATTTTCCTTGAAATATCCTCGTTTTATTCTGCTTTATCATTCCTGTCACTTCATTCGATGCACTAGTAGCGACTGTAAGATGCTGAGTGGCCTAAGGATGGACTAACCGATTTGATAAGGCTGAATGTGAAGAGGAGTTGACGTGTGAGTTGTTCACTTTTCATGATACGGACCCAAGAAGCTTCTGAAGACAAGGCTTCCGTCAAATCACTCCAGTGGCCAAGGACGGACACCACTTAACATTTATTCTTGCTTTTCTTTAGAAAATAATCGTTTCGGGTATCATTTTCTTGATGATCTCCAATCAACGTGACTCCATCTCTGTACCATTTTGAAATGGTTGACCCGAAAGCCTCGTTTTTATGAGGGCTGATGGGTAAAACCGCTGTCCATTTGGCTCAGCCGTAATAACAGCTATTCACCAAAATGACAAGGTTCACCTCGCAACCAACGATGGCGATCACCGAAAATCCCAATGCATGTATCATGAATTTGCCCGGAAAACTGTCACAAAATCACGCTGAACCTAAATTCGAATGTTTTTTCCGTTCACTTGCATCCTCCATGGCGATCACAATTACTTTTTAGTCCGATCAACAGTCCCTTTTCCACAACTTTTATCAACCCCTAAAGGCCTGTGATGAACACTGCGACAGTGACGTCAACGCGTGGGCGCGCAAAGCCGAAGTTCAAAATAACTGCTGCACTCCCATTGGAGTTCAAAGGTTCAAAGTTTTTTTATTTTCCACAATTACAAAGATTACAAATATGAAAAAGGAAAGAGAAAGGTCAAACTAAATACGTGGAGGGTGCATGGGATACAACCCAATATGTACGGGTAAATTAAACTATAATAAAGATTTTTAAGGATATCAAGATTAAGGTAATACCGGGCTTTATACAATACTGGCTCCAATTGTTTTGGCAATTTTGCGCGAAACAAAATCTATTTGGTCATTCCATGAAAGATTTTCATCAATAAAGACACCCAGAAATGTTGTGTTCGTCGCTCTGTTAATTGCTTCCAGTGTCAGTTTTAAACTCAAATAAGAGCTTTTGCGAGTATTGTTCATAAGTTTTTGCTTAGAGGCAAAGACAATGAACTTAGTCTTTGACAGATTCATGGTAAGCTTATTTGCTAAAAGCCATTCGTTTAGACACTTGAGTTCCTTATTTAAGACTGATACTAAAGATTTAAGATTGCTATGAATGTAGAAAATATTCATGTCATCGGCATATAACACTAAATATATAAATTTTGTAATAAATTGTGCATCTTTAATGTAGATCAGAAATAGGATGGGCCCAAGGATAGATCTGTGGCACACCGCAGGTAATTGGGAGAAGACTGGATTCAACCCCATCTAAATATACATACTGCTTTCGGTTGTTGAGATAACATTTAAACAATTTTCTCGTATCATTATTGATACCGTAATAGGAGAACTTGTCCAGCAAAATACTCAGTGTGATCAACTGTATCAAATGCCTTTGACAGATCAATAAAAATACCTATAGAAACATTGCCTTTGTCAATTGAATCTAAAATTCTATTGACAAAGTCAACAATTGCCAAAGTTGTGCTTCTTTTCTTTCTAAAACCGAATTGATAGTCAAATAACAGATGATTGTTTTCTAAATGGTTTGTTAACATCTCACAAATTATTTTTTCAAATATTTTTGAAAAGAAAAGTGAATTGGAGTGGATCAAATCTGTCGGGAAAGCTGGCGCTTTCTCAGTGTAAGCATATTAATAATTCATTTTGTCGAATTTTCATACAAACCTTCTAAGACCTAACCCCCAAATTTGAAAAAACCCTAACCATTTAAAATCCCAAATCATTAATAGAACGAATCTAAATACACCTGAACTTAATGGAGAATTTAGCGAAGTTTTCAAGTGTTTTCAAGTGCACTTTTGCTTTAACAATTTCAGGACATGCTTGCACTGAGAAACCCCCGGAAAGCTCGTCTAAGTTATGAATACAGTTATGTAATCGTGTTGTAACTGTTTATTTTGCCGTTTTAGTTGTGCTAATAGTGGGTTGATATATAAGATCGTCCTGTATCTCCGCCTTGTCATAAGCAGACCGCGCCAAGTTTAATTTTGGTATTTTTTTCTTTTAATAAGTTTTGGATTTAATATACTTTAGCTTTTGCATATACTTTAGCTTTTGCATATACTTTAGCTTTTGCATATACTTTAGCTTTTGCCCCCGAGGCTTGTGCATTCCTCATTTGGTCGGGGAATACGTTCCTGGTTTCCACGTGCACTGGGCATATGAAACTATACAAGCGAGAACATTTGCTCCGTGCTAGTATCCAGGCCAGTGCGGACAGCTTATTTCCGTATTCCGCATGCGTAATGTTGTCGTTGAAAGAAATAAAGCAGACGACTGTCAACACAGAGGGCAACCCCTATGCAATATAAAATTTATCGACAAGATTTCGTCGAATTTGTCACCAATAATGAGGAAAAAGGCAAAAAGGATAATAAACTTTAAGAGGGAGCGAGTAAAAATCCTGATAAGTGGTACTATTCGGTGATGAAACTATATATAGCCCGCTCTTATTATAAGTATTCGCATTGAAAGACCTTTAAATAGTGTTCCTTCAGACAGTTCAGAGTTTCCCTGACAAACCGGTTAGTCTTATTTTGCGGGATTATATCGAGAAGTTAAGAGAAAATTATATTCTGAGACGATCGAAAGCGGGACGATCCAGCTGTTGCGGATAGAGCTTTGTGTTGAACAGGATATGTTCGAGGGAGGACTCACAACGACAGTAAAATATTTTACAGAAAGAAACCAAGACTCTATCAGCAGTTTAAAAAATAACGTAAATATAAGTCTTACATTCCACTCATAACACCAGTGTTTGCTTATCAATTTTTGCTTAATATTATTAGTGTCACGAAATGTGTCCGTGCTACAGCCGAGGACAAGGGAATTGCCCTATATCATTATAACGTCAAATCAAAACAATCTATTGTTTAAACGCTAAGCTAAGGATCACGGGCGTGGGAGGGGGACAAAACAGCAACAACACAAAGGAAATCACTGTCAAATGCATTTTGTAGAACGTAGAATAGCGGTAACAGCCACCAAATACGGTAAATATTATGGGATAAACATTGATACAGCTGATATCTGGAAACCAGACAATTCGAAGTTTAATTTTCCTCAGCAGAGCAGATTTAGTTCAAAATTCTATTGTTCATGTAGATTCTGTCCCCCTCATAAACAAGCCGTGACGTCATAATGATATAGGTCAATTACTCTAATCGAAATCTCAGACATCCACTTAGGGACTGTTTACTCCTAAACAAAGATCGATAGAATAGTTTGAATTAGACTGCCGGGCCGGCGCGCCGTATCAAGTATTTTAAAAACCGTTCCCGGCTGTCGGGTATCTAGCTAGCCCAACAGTGTAAAATAAACTTGTGCTGAATCACTCCAATATTTCAGTATAGTAAAACTGTACTTGTTAATTTCGTGCATAAAAGATGGACATTAAGCGCGTTGAGCCAGTATTTCCAGTATGTTGCTCGCCGAGCGCCTCGACGACAGGAAGAACAAGTATTGCAAGCAGATGCAAATTTTCGTTGTCATTTTGACCGCGGTTATTCGTTACGAATGTGGGCAAATTATATATCAAAACGTGGGAAATTCAATAGACTAATTGAATTCGGTTGTAGGTTTTTGACTCGTTCTTTTCCCAGCCTTTTATAGCCCAGACTCCCCTGGCATATGCCCAGAAATAGAGGAACGCCTTGTATATTTTGACTCAACCGGTCGAAAACAATTGCAAATTGACCGCGGAAAATAAGCGACTATGGGGTTTAAACTATTAAAACTACAGAGAAAAGACATTATTGTTTTGTATTCCGTTCATAGGTTTTTTAGTTTTTTATTTACGAGGCATAAAATTAACAAATTGCAAGAAAATTGCGTAATTTTGGCGAACAGTTGAGTGAACTCCCGGAGGGGGCGTGAGCGTGACTCACGTCTAGTAACCTTTTGTTACACGGAAGTTTGATGTCTGTCCGGTTTTTTCAGTGGTTTTTCGTATCGGGCGATCGATGCACCACTCAATACAACGGTGGTAACTATTATGTTTTATATGTATTTTTTTTTTTTTTATACCTTCAGGGTGCGTTTCCAGTCTAAATTATGTAGCGCCTCGAGGAAACATCATAGATAAATCATCCACGTATCATTTTAAAGCTTATAAAATTGGCTACAAGAATACATAAAAAGTTTTGAGTTCTTTGAAAATCTCGAATTTTCCGCCATCCCGTTTCTCCGATCTAGTGAGATGGCTTTCAGAAGTTCCGACTCCGAAAATATTTTAAAGTTTAAAAATCTGTTTGCTTTGTCGCATTTCAGAGGAATCGTATTACAAAACCTTGTCGGGGACTTGTTTCAAAATTCGATTTAGTTCAAAAGTTACCATGCTTTCCGTAAAAAGGCGAAAAATAATCCGAGTAGATATGCGGGAAACGTCGTCAAGAGCTCTCTTTTACGAATTTCCCAATTCCCCGATTCTGTTTTGCAGCTGAGATATCAATTGACATTTTGTGAACATTTCGCACAAATCGAATAAATTTCTCTTGAGTGGGAGCTTTTTTAAAACTCTATTTTGATTGAAAATCGAAAGAGAGAAAATAGTACTTCAAAAAATATACCCGTCTGTCGTGCGTGAATCTGAAGCCCCGCCTCTCCAACAATTAGCAAGCTCTTGGCCAATCATTTCTCATCACAGTTCAACTATCTGTCAAGATTTCCCGCCAATGTTGATTTCCGATCAAAGCAACGCGCCGATGTTTGTTCTGTTTTGTGTGACTTGAAAAATGGTAGCGGTTAATGCGGGTATCAGCGGCCATCCCGAGGGGGCGGCCCCCGGGCACCCAGGGGCATTTGTCACAGCAGCCATGACAAATACATGCTAAAACCCCTCGGGTGGGGCAGAAAATTGTGACAAAAACCCCCACCCCTGGGGCAACCTGGGCAACATATTATAATATTAGAAGCTAAACGTTTTAGAAGTGTCAAAAATCTTAATAGTTTTATACAATTAAATATTATCCTTTATTTCTTTGTTTTGTCTTCCGACAGTGGATGGCTTAATTTAATCTCTTAATCTGAATGACAATGATATGACTTACCTCAAGGACAAAGAAATCGAAGAACGTCGCCATCGATCGAGCGAGTCCTGTGGCGAAAACCGCTGAACGTTGAGACAGTAGATTACGTGCAAACCCCGTGGGTATGTCCCCGGGGTATTTTGACGAAAACGCGAAAGCGCTCTAATGCCCCGCATGTGGGGCATGTTTTTGCTACAAATCCCCTGCGAAGCCCCTGGGAAGCCCCTGGGTTGCCCGTCGGTTGCCCGGCGGCCGCCCCCTCGGGATGGCCGCTGATACCCGCATAAGCAGTAAGAGTCAGCTGGTTCCCAGGCTAGAAAAATGGGAAAGACAAAAATACCTCGAGGGGCAAAGACAAGGTGAACACCTACGGAGACGCCTTGAATGACAGCGATTTGCAGGCGTCTGAAACAGCACGGCAATAGCGAGATCGTGGTTCAACCGATTCAGGGTCACCGCCAAACTACGTTTCCATCTAAGCTTTCTTGGAAACAAATATTCTCTCGGCTGGCTCTTATCAATTCTACTTTATGTTCAGATGTGGACCAATCGGCACTGTCTGAAAGTGAAAATACGAACGCTTGTCGGGTTTTGCGAGGACTCTTATTTGGCTTTGTAATTGTAGTCGTATGCATTGTTTGGCCTCGTTTTGCTTTTCTTTTTTCTTTGTTTTTCAAGCTAAGGGTTTAGGGTTAGGGCATCCTGCTTGCTTTTTGTAAGATATAAGGCCAACATCCGATGTAATTGTGGAATCGTGTGTGGAAAAACGTTTCTCAATAAACGTAAACATTGGTATATGAAATGATTTCCCACACCGTCGTTACGGGCGAGTGAGCACTTGTCATGTGTTTATTGATCTGCTGTCAATCAAAAAGAACCTTTTACTTCCGGTTAAAAACTTCCTTTTGGTATTTCTCCGTCAATATAAAAAAAAATTAACGGAGTTTTTGGTATATCAGACACTACTACTAAAACTACATTTCTGTGTGAAAAAAAAATGTTTCCATCTTTTTCGTTTTGAAGGTATCCGGTAACCTTAAAGAGTTGGTTCTTCTTCTCATTTCATTTCTTTATTTTGCCACAGATATAAATACCATGATTACATGAATATACGCGGTTGCAAGTGGCGAGGGAGCCCAAATAGAAACCATTAGGCTTATGTGATTTTGGGCTACCTCTTTGACAACTGATTGTTCTTCTTCCTGAATACAAGCACTCACTCTCAGGCTCTTCGAGGCTTGTGTGCTCGGTTCATAGTCAGTGGTGCGCTAAGATATTAATTCAGTGCAACAGCACACGGAGTATAGAGTGGTGGCTGTCGCTACTTCTGTAGGTAGGCTGTTCCACTGCCTTATGGTCCGAGGTAGGAAACTTTATTGGAGGAAAGTTCTGTTCTCTGATGGTAAGAGATAGGACTTGGGATGAAGATGTCTAGTAGGCTCTGGTGACTGGAATGAGTTTCTCTTGGAAGTCTATTGCGACGAGGCATTTTGAAACGAGTTTGCATTGAAATGGTTTGTGATCATCAGGGTTGAACCTTGTTTGAAGTACGAAAGAATATTTGTAAAGAGCAGGGGCGTAGCGTGCACTTACGCATATACGCACGAGCGTACACTTTGAGACGAAAATTCCCTGTTTGGCCTTGTATTTTTTTTACGAGAGGGGGCCCTTAAAACCGGTAGCCACTGCACTTGTGCGTACAACTTGAAAATGCCTAGCTACGCCCCGAGTTTTATAATATAGATACGATAGTACGCGCGCTCTGATTGGCTAAAAAGCTATGTTTTATCAGAGTATAAAACATGGCTAAGGCTTCTTTATTTGTTAAGTAATATATTTTTATGTATGCTTTCCCTCCTCAAGCCTGACATATCTACCCATAATTCTGCTTTGCCTGCGCTTTGTTTGCTGGGCTAATAATAAGTGCTATACAATTGCAATTAGTTGGAGCAAAGGCCCATAGCCGCTTTATTAATTTGATATAACATGGATATCATATTTTAGTATATACCACACCACTGAATATCACTTTTCGCGCGCTCTGATTGGCTACTCAAACAGTGAATATGAGCAAAGCAGCGATCATCTCGCGCGAGTTCTTGTCCATTTGAGAAAAAATAAAATAACTATATGGTGCTGGCTATTCACCTGGGCCGGGTTGTTCAAAGCCCGATTAGTGTTAATCCTGGATTAACTCTACACATAACCTATTGGTTGTCATGGAAATTAACCCTGGATTAGCACTAATCGGGCTTTGAACAACCCGGCCCTGGAGTGTGAAGTCTGGTTCTGGTTCTGGTTTATTAACTAACAAAGCGGCATATCCGCATCACATCAGTATCAAGCTAAAGTATAATAATTACAATATGAATCTAGTAGGTCTAATATGTAAATGCAGTAATAAGTCTGCTTAAACTATAAATATAACTAGAAGTAATCATAGATTATCAAAGTGCGTTCGACATATTTTTTGAAATAGAAAGCACTGTGGTAATAGTCCGAAAAGCTGAAAAATTGCTGCAATGGTGTGGACGGTGTACGTAATCCTGATCAAAAGTGCTTGTTTTGTAACTAATGTGAAAATTTTGATGTCTTGACTTATATGTTAATATACAAGGGGATGCATCTGGGTACAAAACTGTAATTATCTTTGTGTAACATTAAATCATTGGATGCGATGCTTATGGGGCTATATGTATACATGTGTGTTTTATATGGTTATGGCATTGATTTGAGAATTAGTAGCACATTTTGCTGTGGTATACAGTGTAAAGCAATAATTGAAGTTAGTGTAGAACACAAATAAACCCAGGCTATAGCTACATACATTTATATACATACATGCAAACATGAACTTTATTTGAGTGTCTTTAGCTGTAAAGCTAATTGGGGACACTACATTTACAGGATATATAAAATACAGTATATTACAGGATATATAAAGGGATTCATATAAAGTACATAGAAATAAATATTACTATTCAGATGTGTATAAACTGAATTCCAGTTCCTAGAACAAACTATATAGGTATGAATGTGTATAAAGTACAGCCCATGCAGTTCCTTCGATTCAGATCATTCACATTATGTTTCCCGGGTATTTTTCAAGCGAGCAAGCCAACAGAATTAACTCGGTTGTTTACAAATTATGGTGAGTTGATTTGACTCGGTTCTCTGTTCATCGCTGTCGTCGTCACCGCGCCGACAAAACAGTAGTATTTTTAAAAAAAGCTTCTTGACAACTCACACTGAAATATAAATATCCATGTATTCAGCCTTCAGGTATGATTTATAGCATCTTGACCATTTGCAGTTTTGGTATCAGCAAACCGAACAGCACAATTCAATGCAGCGAGCAAGCCAACAGCATATTTTTTTCGATATTTGCACATTCACTCGGTCTCGGGTTCAGCATAAATAAATAATTATGGCCGAGTTGAATGTTCAAGGTCCTCCAGATGTACTACACACTTTCCTCAGGCTTTGCTCAATTGTACTTGCGAACCTTTGAAACATCATTGCATTGGATTGTCGGAAAATAAGGCAAGTAACTAACCGATCGCGAAACAAAACAGAACCCATGGCCATGCTGCCTTTGCTGGCATTCACCAAAATGGCCGCTCGCATCGTGTACGTGTAGTTACCAGTTCCCCGGCCGAGATAATTTATTCCAAAAAGTACAAACATACAAGAGGACGGACGGATATACACAAATCTCGATTTCTTTCGCCTGGGGAAGCACAGGTAGCCCACACAGGACCACAGGGAGTCCACTGCGAGATTAGTATGCGTTCTCCTTCGTCGAACGCAATAATAATATTAGACTAGAAGTAATCATAGATTATCAAAGTGCGTTCGACTTATTTTTTTTGTATGAGAACTAACGCCTCTCGGGTTTCAATTGTTTTCTCAACATTTGTAATACCACTCCAATTAATGTTTTAAATAGTACATAGGAGTTAGTATAAAACACAATCAACCCTATTCAGATGTGTATAAACTGCATCCCATTTTTCATGACCAAGGTTGTCTCCATAATACTGACTAAGTGTCTGATTACACTCCAGTGTAGAACATAATGTATGTGCAAGTGTGTAAACTACACCTTCAGACTGATTCAAATTGTTCTTCAAGTGAGACCAAGGCTGGCTGCAGAATATTGAGTGTCCATTGTTATTGCAGAATAATTTCTGATCATATTAGGGCTCACCTTGTTTTGATATTTAAGTTCCTTGACATATCCAGTGTGGTTATAGCCTGAATGCAGTGTTAATTTGTATAACCACGATAAAACCACCACGATGCACACATGTGTAGTATTTAAAAAGCTTCTTCACAACTCACACTGAAATATTCATATCCATGTATTTCTCTTCAGCCTTCAGGTATGATTCATAGCATCTTGACCATTTGCAGTTTTGGTAGCATATTTTTCGATCGCACATTCACTCGGGTTCAGCATAAATAAATAATTATGGCCGAGTTGAATGTTCAAGGTCCTCCAGATGTACTACACACTTTCCTCAGGCTTTGCTCAATTGTACTTGCGAACCTTTGAAACATCATTGCATTGCATTGTCGGAAAATAAGGCAAGTAACTAACCGATCGCGAAACAAAACAGAAGCCATGATGGCATGCACCAAAATGGCCGCTCGCATCGTGTACGTGTGGTTACCAGTTCCCCGGCCGAGATAATTTATTCTAAAAAGTACAAACATGAGGACACGAATCTCGATTTCTTTCGCCTGGGGAAGCACAGGTAGCCCACACATGACCACAGGGAGTCCACTGCAAGATTAGTATGCGTTCTCCTTCGTCGAACGCAATAATAAATGAATATAAAACTAGAAGTAATCATAGATTATCAAAGTGCGTTCGACATATTTTTTGAAAGAGAAAGGACTGTGGTAACAGTCTGAAAAGCTGAGAAATTGCTGCAATGATGTGGACGGTGTACGTAATCCTGATCAAAAGTGCTTGTTTTTTAACTAATGTGAAAATTTTGATGTCTTGACTTATATGTCAATTTACAAGGGGATGGATCTGGGTATAAAACTGTAATTATCTTTGTGTAACATTAAATCATTGGATGCGATGCTTATGGGGCTATATGTATACATGTGTGTTTTATATGGTTATGGCATTGATTTGAGAATTCGTAGCACATTTTGCTGTGTGGTATACAGTGTAAAGCGATAATTGAAGTTAGTGTAGAACACAAATCAACCAAGGCTATAGCTACATACATTTACATACATACATGCAAACATGAACTTTATTTGAGTGTCAATATATAGTATTTAGCTGTAAAGCTAATTGGGGACACTATATTACAGGATATATAAAGGGTTTCATATAAAGTACGTATTAAATATTACTATTCAGATGTGTATAAACTGAATTCCAGTTCTTAGAACATAAACTATATATGCATGTGTATAAAGTACATGCAGCCCATGCAGTTCCTTCGATTCAGATCATTCACATTATGTTTCCCGGGTATTTTTCAAGTGAGAACAAATATTGAGCGCCATAATTTGTTTGTCGGGTCCTGGCTTTGATCAGCCTTGTTTCAGGTCCGTTAGAAATTCAGTGTAGATTAATTGAACACAGCAATGAAGTCAGTACTTTAAATTTCCCTCACCTTCTACTGTGTTGATATTCCAGTTCCTTGGCATATCAAAGTGTCGGTATAGATTAACTCTCTGTCTGAATGTAGTGTTTATAATTTGAATCCGTTAATTTGTATAACCAAGATGTACACAGTGTCGCAACTCACACAAGATACGGCGATTACGGGTATCTAGAAAACTCAGATCTTGTTTCTCTTAAGCCAGGTCATCTTTTAGTTTTACTGTTTGTAGTTTCGGTATCTGTATGTACTGTCAGCGAAAAGCAGAATCCAGTACAGCGAGCAAGCCAACAGAATTCACTCGTTTGTTTACAAATTCACAACTCACACTGAAATATTCATATCCATGTATTTCTCTTCAGCCTTCAGGTATGATTTATAGCATCTTGACCATTTGCAGTTTTGGTATCGGCAAACCGAATAGCACAATTCAAATTGAAGCGAGCAAGCCAACTCGGGTTCAGCATAAATAAATAAATAATTATGGCCGAGTTGAATGTTCAAGGTCCTCTTCTCCTCCAGATGTACTACACACTTTCCTCAATTGTACTTGCGAACCTTTGAAACATCATTGCATTGGAATGTCGGAAAATAAGGCAAGTAACTAACCGATCGCGAAACGAAACAGAAGCCATGCTGGCATTCACCAAAATGGCCGCTCGCATCGTGTACGTGTGGTTACCAGTTCCCCGGCCGAGATAATTTATTCCAAAAAGTACAAACATGAGGACATGATGGACGACGGACATACACAAATCTCGATTTCTTTCGCCTGGGGAAGCACAGGTAGCCCACACATGACCACAGGGAGTCCACTGCAAGATTAGTATGCGTTCTCCTTCGTCGAACGCAATAATAACAGCAAGGTCTCCTCCCTTATGCTTGTATCAAAGGATATGCACTATTGTCCTTGACGACTAGGTCTAGTTTTTATTTCCACCAGATCAAGCTAACTCTCTCAAAAACAAAATTATCAGCAGTCAGGGAATACAACTGATTTCTACGGAGCCCTGTTGGTGCCACCCACGCGCGCGTATACATCATATTAACGAAGTATACATTTACTTGCATCGCGACTTTTTTCCCCTTTGGCGCGACTTTTTTCTGTTACTTGGCGCGACTTTTTTGCTAATTTCATTGGCGCGACTTTTTTCTCTGGCGCGACTTTTTTCTCTGGCGCGACTTATTTTCTCCGGCGCGACTTTTTTCTCTGGCGCGACTTTTTTCTCTGGCGCGACTTTTTTTCTCCGGCGTTACTTCTCTTTCTTGCGCGAGTTTCTTTTTAACCCCTTGTAGGAGTAACCGCAGTTCTATGTCATCAGTGGCTCAAGTAAATCAACATGGCGGCGAACGACCTTCGCGACGATTTCATTGAGGAATACTTTCATATGGGCTTTAGTTACAAGGAAATCATTGATTGCCTTTTTTTAAACCATGAGATAAGGTTAAGTCTACGACAGCTTAAAACAGTCTTAGCGAAACAAAATCTTGGACGGCGACGTTTTAGCAGCTTCGATGAGATAGTAGACGCTATAGAAGAAGAGCTAAAAGGAAGTGGAAGCATTGTCGGCTACAGAACTATGTGGCAGAAATTAGTGGTTGACCAGCTAATTTGCATATTTTGAAAACCTGAATATCTCTGGAATGAAATAAGATGTTGAAAAACAAAAAAACGCCATTCTTCATCCTTTCAAAACGAGTTTCAAATGAACTAAGTTCTAAACGGTCGAATTTTTCATTTCATAGACACTTTAACCCATGAAATACACTTTCACGTATTACACTTTATTACCCTCTAATTTCTTTGTTTTCATTTGTATTTTCTTGACTCTTACTCTTCAATAAGTACATTTTGTTTCACGGTTAATGGGAATCACTCTAATACAATGAGACTGTTGTAAATAATATTACATACCCCACCCCCCTCCCACACATACCCCCCAAAACAACATTAAAAATAAAATTAAAGCCCAAGGTGTTTATTTGACATTTTCAAGTAGGTTATTACATTTCATGGGACTGGGAGACCCACAGGGCTCACTTCTTGGTTTCACAAATTTGTCAGTTTGGAATATTCAACACATTGTCTTATGGTAGACCATGTTCACTCTGTGGATGTGCGAAGCTACATTATTTTCTCTATCTCGTTGATGAGAGTCAAATAAAGATTCCGCGCATCATTACCATTTTCTGGCATTCTTAGACCTTCTTCTGTCATGATTAGTTCAGCTAGTGCAATAAATTCAGGTGATGAACACATGGGAAGGCCATCACAACACAGGTCTCTAGCAACATCTAACCCGTCAATGTCAACATCATGCTTGCAATCTACAGCCCCTGTCATTTCAGGATAATGATACAAGAAACAGAGCCGACCATGGGGAGAACTGTTGTTCCTTGTTGAGGGTCGAATCCGATGCAGGTTCCACAGTCGTGCTACTCTTTGGAGTTCCTCGTGGATAACTGCCATGTAACAAAACAGCAGACATTCCACATGCACAACATTGGCATCACAGTATAGTCCCCTGTCCCTCAAATCCTTGAAATGTGGCATCCACCAATCAGAAGCACCTCTTCGCAGTTGCCCCCACCATGCCTCTACCTTTGATTAGCAACTGATCTTCCGTAAAGAAAGCTCTTCTCCCCTGACCAACTATCCCCTGCTTCATGTCGTAGATAACGTTGAATAGCAGCAATTCTAACATTTTCTGTTCCCATATCTCCACGAATTACACAGGCGGTGCCCCAACGTTTTGCACACAGTCAAGAAAATAGCTTGCAACGACACCAGGATGATTATTCGTACGCCCAACCTCAAGCCACATGAGTTGTCTTGAATATCCGTCTATACAACCGTGTATGCAAAACCCATAAGGTTTCAGTTTGTCATATCCGTCTAGGTGCCAAATGAAGTTTGGGCCCTTTGCATGATATTGTCGCCTTTGGAGTCTATGCCTTAAGCGCCTGTCTACCCCTTCAGGGTCCATTATTCTTAACGCTTTCCGAACCAATTCCTTGCTAACAGACAATTTATGGTCAACCACTAATTTCTGCCACATAGTTCTGTAGCCGACAATGCTTCCACTTCCTTTTAGCTCTTCTTCTATAGCGTCAACTATCTCATCGAAGCTGCTAAAACGTCGCCGTCCAAGATTTTGTTTCGCTAAGACTGTTTTAAGCTGTCGTAGACTTAACCTTATCTCATGGTTTAAAAAAAGGCAATCAATGATTTCCTTGTAACTAAAGCCCATATGAAAGTATTCCTCAATGAAATCGTTGCGAAGGTCGTTCGCCGCCATGTTGATTTACTTGAGCCACTGATGACATAGAACTGCGGTTACTCCTACAAGGGGTTAAAAAGAAACTCGCGCAAGAAAGAGAAGTCACGCCGGAGAAAAAAAGTCGCGCCAGAGAAAAAAGTCGCGCCAGAGAAAAAAGTCGCGCCAGAGAAAAAAGTCGCGCCAGAGAAAAAAGTCGCGCCAGAGAAAAAAGTCGCGCCGGAGAAAATAAGTCGCGCCAGAGAAAAAAGTCGCGCCAGAGAAAAAAGTCGCGCCAATGAAATTAGCAAAACAGTCGCGCCAAAGGGAAAAAAGTCGCGCCAAAGGGGAAAAAAGTCGCGATGCAAGTAAATGTATACATCGTTAATATGATGTATACGCGCGCGTGGGTGGCACCAACAGGGCTCCGTAGATTTCCCCCCTCTCAAACCGCCCTAACTATCTCAATTTCATGCACAATGGTTTAATTTTTTTCAGAGATAAAAGACACTAAAATGGAATAAGTGAGTGAAGTCTAATTTATTTCTTCCTAAACCACTCATAGTGATCTTGGGATACCTGTGGCCATGGACACAAACCGTGAGGGACTAGTAACGCGGTCATAAGGTCACGTGACTTCTTTTGTTCATTCTCTTTGCATGTAACAGCAACAAGACGAAAGAACGTTTTTGCACATCATGTAAGAAATATCTTCTCCAATCTCTGCCATCTTGCAATAATTTCAAAATCTTTCTTAATCCTCGTGCACGGGAATGACTAAAGTTTGAAACTATGTTGTTATTTCGTTGATAGTAAGGACGTCCGCCTGAATACACCATGTCTGATGCGGAAGGGTGAGTTTTTACACATGTGGAAAATTATTCGGGTTCTACTGTTCTGTGAGACTAACCATTCTGTGTGTTCTCCGTTTTAGAGATGATGTGCCACAGCCCGCTCCAGGCGGTGCTATGGACATCAATACAGCACTTCAGGAAGTTCTAAAAACTGCTCTTATCCACGATGGACTCTCCAGAGGCCTCCATGAAGCTGCCAAGGCTTTAGACAAGTGAGCATACGTGTAGAAATTATGTAGAAAACTTGGATCCTTATTTTTCGATATTTTCTTCATGAATGGGATCCCACAAATGTACAAAATAGTAGGTTTAATATAACATTCTGTGTAATATTGTTTTTTTAGATTTCATCATTGTTAATGTATCAGTCAATTCCAAACCTGTGCATCTCCCCTCCCCCAGGCACCCCTGGGCATTTGATCAGAGGCTTGCTCCTGAGGGTGGGGAATTTGACGAGTATCTAGGCCCTCAGGGGCAGGTATTTGACTAACAGTGGGGGTAGGGAGGTGGGGCATTTGATCGGTGTTTAAAAATACATTCTGTTTGTCTACAAATGGCAAATGTACGTGTCTTTGCGGACTTCCAGGATAAGGATTGCACATTTGTAAAGGCCAAATTTGAAGGCCGCTTTCAGAGGTAAATTGTGTATGTTTCAACCTTCATGAAATTTGACCGACTGTGTGATATTAAGTGTGTGACAAGAGTTGAATTTGCTGCGACCCTCAATAGCACATGAGTTAAAAACATAGGCTTAACTGCAGAATACCCTGCCACATTGAAATCGTTACTGGAAAAGGGCTGGCTACGCGGTACGCAGTGACTAATTTTGCTGTATTTATGAAGTGGGTATGCGGTACGCAGTGACTAAAAATATTCAAAGTCTCAAAGGTGGCAAAATATTCTATTTACAAAAGCGGACTCGTTCTTTAAATTTCACACTGAACAGATCAGTGTTTTCCGCTTTTGTAATCATGTTTTTCTCACGGACATCGCAAAGAACGTCAAGGAATCATATACATCATTCAGTGCCATTAGTTGTTTCTTCGTTTTTGCATTCGTTGAGTTATATCTCGTTCTTTAAATTTCCATGCAACAGAACAGATGTTTTCCGCTTTTGCCACCTTTGAGACTTGAAATAATTTTACTCACTGCATACCGCGTAGCCACTTCATAATACAGCTAAGAGACTTGGAAAAAATGTGCTCACTGCGTACCGCGTAGCCACTTCATAATACAGACAGAGACTTGAGATTTAGTCACTGCGTACCGCGTAACGCGTAGCCACTTCATAATACAGACAAGAGACTTGGAATAAATTTAGTCACTGCGTACCGCGTAGCCAGCCTTTTTCCAGTAACGATTTCAATGTGGCAGGTTATTCTGCAGTTACTCCAAAACATAATTATTTTATTGGTAAATTTGAAACCATTACGTAAGTTTATTTGTCGAATGCATCCTAATCTTGCAGTGGACTCCCTGTGGCCTGCGGGGGCTACCTGTGCTTGCCTAGGTGGAAAAAAAACAAGATTCGTGTCCACCCGTCCTCATGTTTGTACTTTTAAGAATAAATTATTTCGGCCGGGGAACTGGTAACAGGTTTGGAATTGACTGATACATAAAGGATGCCTTTATATTTCCGGTCAGGAACAAAAATATTTCCAATGGTTTTTATTCGATAGAGATAGAAATTAACTAATTGTATCAGAAATCAATAAAAATCGGTAAACCAAAAGTTGTGAGTAATCGATAATTGTCGATTTTTTAAATTTCATGTCAGGGCTCGAAATTGCGCCCGATACAGGCATAAATACGCCTAGATTTTTTCGTTTTATGCCTTAGTAACGTTTTTCACTTAGGCGTAATTTTACGCCTAGATCCTCTTATTTCCAAATCTCTAAAACTATCTGATTTTTTTGAAAAAATTACTACCATTTGCAAGCAAGCGTTTAGTGTAAACTTTTTTGTCTGTTGTTTCAAGTTTGAAACGCATAGTTTACTAATTACGCGGAGACGTTTGGCGTGTGAAGTCTGAACTTTAAACCGCATAATGTCAAAGTTTGACCAGCTCCTATCTATAGGTTTTGTCAATAATGCAAAACAGTCTTTTGTCATGCAAAACAACTTGTTTCGTGCGGGAAAATAGTTTACATTACATTACGCTTAAATTTTGGAGAATTACGCCTAAAATTTTTAAGCTGGGCGTAAAAAAATTCCTCCTTTTTTTTCCTTAATTTCGAGTCCTGCATGTATCGATTTTTGGGGTCATGGTTGCGAAGCAACAAAGAGTCCTTTGCGGTTAGTGAGAAGCCCATAGTATTCCTTCCTTAATTATTTAACCATTAATTTCCCTGGTTTCACGGTGAAGTGTACCTAAAAAGTGGTCGTAAGTTGAGAAGACTGGTTACCGTATTTACTCGCGGATAAGCCGCACCCCGAGTTTAGAAGCTTGATTCAGGGGAAAATGTTTTTAGGAAGAATATCAAACGTACATTGTAACCTTCATCGGACTTTCAAACTGGAGAAAACTCCAAAGTTGTACCTGTAATTTCAGTTCTGAAATAGTATAAACATCATGTCTACATACTTAGATATACGATTTATCTTTTCATAGTGTTTGTTTACCGGGATCTGTTCATGCAGGTCACCTTTTTGATCGAATTTTACATGTCAACGAAGCCAACAATGTGCTCATGTTTGTCCGTAGCTTAGTAACCAGGCACCTGTTGGAAGAGAGAGAACTGGACACTAAACGTTTTGTTTTCGCTGAACGAAGTCAAAACAACATGGAGTAGTTTGCTTTTTCATCAGCTGTCTGTTGCTATCATGCCTAAAAGGATATCTGGAAGCCATCTATTGGAGAAAAACTTGTTACTCAAAGAGAGGTGGAAGATCTGTTCAACAAATTTGCTGTTAAAGTGCAAAGAAGCATTGCGCCATTTAGCGTGATATTTAATCGCTTGCGGAGGAACAAATATTCACAACATAAACAGATCTGTTTGGAGCCACCAAACTTGCAAAAGCAATGGCCAGTGCTTACTTTCTTTTGTTTTGGTGTAGTATTTTAGTATAGCTCAGTATTTCTTTTAAATGTTAATTTATGAAAATTTCCGGAGATGTTCTCACAGATAAGCTGCACTCCCAATTTTAAACAAAGATTTCAGGTAAAAAGGTGCGGTTTATCCGTGAGTGAATACGGTAGTTGTCATGAAATCCTGATTTGGCCTGAACACAATATAAGAGCTGTGCTCAAAATAACTTTCCACTGGATTTTAAGTTATGTGCACTTTGTGATTTTTGAAATTTGTGATTCTTAAGATCGTGTCAAAGAATCGAAACCAATCAATAACGTTAATTGCTCAAAAGCAGTTGTGATATCGATTTTTATCGATTGACCAATACAATCGATATCAATTAACTAATAAGTATCGATATATCGATTAATTTTCCAATATTGATTTTTATTGATTGAACACACCGGCCAGTTTGCAGTTCATTCTGACATTTTGAAAGGGGTGCAAACATGGCACAAAACTGTTTGTATGGGAATCCGATTCGAAAGGTAAAAGATTAACTGATCAAAGTTTGAGGGATGTAGCTGTCCTGGAAAGTGTGGAATTGTGTTTTTAGGTTTACAGTCAGTCTGCAGGAAAATTTACAGGGCTCTACTTGCTATATACGCAAAGCAAAAATACACATTTGAAGGGCTGTGTGCAAAAAGGGCGTAAGTGTCTCCTGATCACATTCTAAATTCACCTTCAATTTCTTTGTTTTCTAAGCGGGAATTTAGGACATGATCAAAAGTTACTTGCGCCCTTTTTGCACACAGCCCTTCATTTGTCAACTGTTAGAATATTGATGAAAGCCTCTGGCTCTTCTGTTGGCTTCAAACAAGCTTCTGTATCAGTGGGAAATATACCATTTGCCGTGAATTCAAAAGCTGAGCCGAGAAATCATTAAACTTGTGAACTTGACGACAAATAAAGCTCAAACACCTAATGCCAACTACTGAAATAACACAAATTATCCTCCTGTGAGATGCAGTAGACAAATAGCAAGGAGGTATCCTTCAAAAGTGAAGCTGATTACTCTCATGGGCACTGTAGCCGCACATTAAAGTTTGAATGCTGAAGACAGTAATTGATTACATCTGGATTCTTTGGTGACAAGATCATGTGGAGTTGTCATTCTCAAATGTTTGATTTTGGAGTGATTCTCAATGGGAAATTATCGATTGGAGTCATAAACTTAACATAAAGGTTTAGGCTTGAGTTTGTGATGTTAGAATTTTAAAAATATCTAATATTAATTCAGTGTTGTATCCAGAGTGCGTCATGATGCAATATTTGTCATTTTGGATGCATAAAAATGATACAAAGGGGTCTTTTTGGATGCAACTCATTGGCTTCAAATTATGTAAGTACTGTAGTTTATCTCTTACAAATACACCATTTCGCCATAAAATGTTGAAATTTGTGTAAAAAGTTGGAGGTGCAGCTTATGGCCAAGTACTTTCCAAAAACGTTTCCGAAATGTGGTCCGAAACTCACAAAACATTAACATTCGTCTTGTTGTCTGCCATGTTGGAGTCTTCAAATCGTGTGTTCAGCGGTCTACATAAGAGTACAACATAATATTCAAGATGGTGGCCAAAATCCAAAGGAGAAAGATTTACATGAGTTTAACTTCGATTGTTGGTATTTTTGTTAGGTTGATAAACTATAAATGCCATAGAACTACAACGTACATGTAAGATTTTCTCAATTTATTTAAATCATCTGCAGGGATTTGAGATCCAAAAACTGCCAAAAAGTGAGAAAATGTTTCTCCAAACTAGACATGCTTTCAGCAAGAACATTGGTGAGAGTTTTCCGAAAATAATGAATATTAATCATTTAATGAATGGATCCGTATTTGGCTCTCCAAACCTGGATACAACACTGTTAATCTCATTGATAGCATACAGACTTGTAGGCACTTAAATGTAAATGATATTTGTGTCCAAACTGCAGACGTCAAGCTCATCTGTGTGTGTTGGCCAACAATTGCGATGAACCCATGTATGTCAAGCTGGTTGAAGCTCTGTGTGCTGAGCACAACATCAATCTGTTGAAGGTAGATACTTGTATGACTTTCATTAGCATTAACTCTAACTTTTACAATGTACTGTATGCAATCAACTTTGTCAGTGAAAAATAGGTTGTACACACATGCTATATGTTGTTAATGCCAATTGAGTTACAAATGTACATGCTAGATAGTGAGGTTTGCAGACTATGTATATGAAAGTTGCTTGCACTGTTTGAAGCCTATTGTACTAGTAATTGACACTGCATGGTTCTTGCTGTTTCCACCATGGTACATCAGCAAAGCTTCCAAATTTCTTACAGTAAAAGGGAATGTTCCTTTCTCTGTTGCATTGGCCAAAATTTAAGGGGAACCTTAAATGCATTGGATTGGATACTTTTCCCAGCCATTTACATGGTTGTAGATAAGTTTTGAAGTTGATGGGCAGTTCTGAATAGCAGTCAGGTAATAATTTATTAGTATTATAAAATTATAAAGTGAGGGGCAGCCTGTGAAACTTTACAGAGTAGCAGGTGAAGTTAACTGGCTGCTGGCTCTTACATCCACAACCATGCATTATCAAAAGCATGATATTTTAGTTTGTATGGTTTGCACAGTCTTGAAAATTACTTAAATGTTAGAGAATGTCCTTGAAAAGTCTTGAATTGAAATAATCTAATAAGGTACAATGTATTGTCACATTCTGTTAGATGATGAACAAGATATTTGATGATTATGAAATAATTGGCAATTAAAATCCGCAAATCATGTACACATTGTGGTAAAAAATATTTTTTCTTGAACCTTGAAAAATAATTATTGTCTTCAAAATTCCTTGAAAAAATGGAGTATTATTCTGTATGAACCATGGTTTGGTTTAACATTACTGAGTTTTTAATATTTCTCAAATTTGTAGGTTGATGACAGCAAGAAGTTGGGTGAGTGGGCTGGTCTGTGCAAGATTGACAAGGAGGGCAAGGCCAGGAAGGTAGTTGGATGCAGTTGTGTTGTCGTGAAGGTAAGAAGTAATGTACTGCTACCTGACATGTGAGTGCACTCTGCATTTGAAATTTCATGCAGATTTGAAACCCATCACATTATTGTGATCGTTTATTTAAGGTTTAGACTGGCTTGCATGTTTTATTGCGAAAACATGTACGCAGTGACCTGGTTGAAAGAAAAGTAATGAATACTGCATGAGGCCGAATGCAGTATGAAGAAATGTTGAGTTCATCATACAGTCAAGAAGTGGGTGTATGTGTACATGTATTTGTCAATAAAACACAAACTTAAAGTCTATTCCAACTGAGCATGCTGCGTGCTGTGGTTACCAATAAAGCACTGTTATTCTAGCCAATTACCTGCTTGGATTTTGTACTGTGCACAAAGTTGGAATATTAAAACCTTGTAATGCATGCTGGTACTAGAAATTGGAAGTGCTTACAACATGGATGAAGCCTGTGCTGGCACCATGGTTTTCATGACATTAATTACTCCTGTGATGACACAAAGCTCCCTCTACTGAGCCCAGTGAAGACAAGAGCTATACCGGAATCATTTAAACGTCTGAGGAGAAATACTGTCCTTTAATACAGTATGTTGTACTGCTGGTATAAACATACCGGTATTGCAAGTATTTCTTGAACATGTTATTTAATGTTTGTTTTCTAAAATAATTGACTGTGAATCCTTCATGTTTTTCTTTTCATGAATACAGTATTTCATGGCCATTTTTAGTGCAAAAGAATGGGTGTGCACTCTGAATTTGAATTTCATGTGGATTTGAAACCTTGTCGCATTATTGTGCTCATCTATTTAAGGGTTATGATGGGTAACTAGTTACTGTAAAAACTAGTGCAGGTCTGTGTTGGTGGGGAAGATAAACACTGGTATAATCAACTAAAGTCGATTAAGGTATGCTAACCACTGTGGGAAGCGAGTAGTAGCTGACGTTGAGCACTAGCCCTTCATCAGCCTTTTGCTCTGACGAAGGGCTAGCGCTCAAAACGTTAGCTGCTACTCGCTTCCGATGGTGGATGGCATGCCTTAATTGACTTTAGTTGATTATACTAGTATTTAAGGGTTAGACTGGCTTGAGTGTTTTATTCAGAAGTACATGTACGCAGTGACCTAGTTGAATGAAAAGTAATGAATAATGCAATATGAAGAAATTAATGTTGAGTTCATCATACAGTCAAGAAGTGGGTGTACATGTACAATGTACGTGTATTTCTCAATGAAAGAGTCTAACACTTCTATATTCCAACTGAGCACACATCATGCTGTAGTCACCAATAAAGCGCTATCATTAACCAATCAGCTGCTTGTATTTTTTTCTACTGTGCACAAAGTTGGAATATTAAAACCTTATAATGCATGCTGGTACTAGAAATTGACAGTGCTTACAACTAGGATGAAGCATGTGCTGGCACCATGGTTTTCATGACATTAATTACTCCTGTGATGATACAAAGCTCCCTCTGCTGAGCCCAGTGAAGACAAGAGCTATACCGGAATCATTTAAACGTCTGAGGAGAAATACTGTCCTTTAATACAGTATGTTGTACTGCTGGTATAAACATATTGCAAGTAAAAAAAATTGTGAATCCTTCATGTTTTTCTTTTCATGAATACAGTATTTCATGGCTATTTTTAGTGCAAAAGAATGAATAATCAAAAGGTCTTGGAACAACTGGTTCATTATGTACACTTTATGTATTATGAAATATCTGCTCTAAACTTTGCACGTTTATTAAAATGGTTTCTTCATTGTTCTAACAGGACTATGGCAAGGAGAGTCAGGCCCATGACGTTCTCATGCAGTACTTCAAGTCGAAGAGAAGTAGTTAAACTTCTGACTTCCTGACAAAAGTGATCAGTTGAATTCAATAAAACAACTGCAACGAAATACTGTTGTCTCGCTGTCTTGATTTTTTAAATAGTGATTTTAATTTACCTGTGAACAGGAACAATGCAGTGGACAAAAGAATAGGCTTCATTGACATTGTTTTGTTTCAGCTATTACTGTTCGATGCAGATGATTATATTTTGTTTAGTGCCTGCCAAAAAATTGATAGGTTGAATATTTTTTGGGGCACAAGTTGCTGTCAGCCATTCATTCTTTGTAAATTTTGAGTTTTAAACGTTCATCCCTCAAAATATAATTTATCATATCACTCAAATTTTCGGTAATCATCGAGTGTGGCAATCTCGAGATTTATGGACTGTATATGTGTGTACGTCGCTTGAAGTTTGATGCGTGCTAATGAGGAAAAAACGTAAACTACGATCTCCTAGGCTGACTGTTGGAGATTTGAACCATTCTAAGTCTGATTTAATTTCAATATATGATCGTCTTTATTACACTATTTAGAGCAAACCTAGGTACAACTACAGAATACCCCGATACTCTAAAGCCGTAAGTAGACCCAATCCCTTGCGCAAACTAGAAATGGCTAATATATTCTTTTGTTCTGTGTATAAATTTACTCTACACATCGAACAAAAAATCCTGCGATCGTAGCGATTATATGGAAGCCGGCAACGCGGATACGCAGTAAACTATATGGATCACTCCTCCCCATCAACTTAAATAGTTTTAGCTCACTGCGTATCCACTTGGAAATACAATTTCAAAAGTTTAAGGGTAGGGTCGTCCACGTAACCACTCTGAAATACAGCTTTACTAGTTTTTTTTTTTTTTTTTTTTTTTTTTAAGATCGTTTATTTCGATACCTTGATTGCAGTTAAAAAACTGAATTACTAAGGTTTACACATGTTCTAAAATATAGTAAATATAAAAAATAAATATAGAATATAAAATATATGTGCAATGTATGCAACTACTTATATGATACTAATGAACTATTAACTACATTATACTTAAAGGGAGGGGTGGTCCATAGAGCTCGCTGCGTATAGCCACTTGGAAACTTCAACGAGGAGAAAAGCAGTTTTTTGTGTGCTGGGAATCTTAGAAAATGTCGTTAATTGGTAGGCTCGGGGAATAGATCGATTTAGCTTTTACATTTGTCGTCCCAAATTAGGTCGCCTGACACTTTTATGATGGAGGGGGTGCGAAAACCGCACAGAAAAACTTAAAAAAACCGAAATACCATACTTGTAGATGGTCTTATATTTGTCATTAGATGCATGTCGTGTTATACGTCATACCGATTACCGTGTCCTAACATTTATATTAACCACTTGGTCTTGTAAAACCGCAGCTAAAAAAATAAATTACCGCAAAACCGCATCACCGCAAATCCTTGCGCCCCTCGCATGGTAGTCGCGGCTAGATAGCTAGCTGTATGGTTTTGCTCGGGTCTTGCAACCCTTTAACACAATATACTAAGTTACATTTTGTAACTGAGTGAAATAAAATGTTCCATTGGGCGTGGAATATCGAGTTATCAATGAAATCAAATACAACAATGAATCGTTTAGAACTCCTGCTGAAATCGCCGAACTCTAACAACCACTTTGTTGAAATTGGTTCCAAACTCGCTGAAAATATTGAGCCAAGCGAATCCCGGTTTAAAGACTACGTTAAGCAAGCAACACCTACATTCGAGTTTAGCATAACAAATGAACCAAAAGTATTTAAGCTAATTGAAAAGCTATCATCTTCAAAGGCAACGGGTTTAGATGGAATATCTGCAAAAAAATTAAAGGCAGCTGGACCAGTCATTTCCAGCTCCCTTGCCTTTCTGATCAATGTAGTTCTCGAAACCGGAAAAACTCGTGCTTTCTTACACTCAGACGGGATTAGCCCACTACACAAAAACGGATCAAAAAGCGATATGGTAACTACAGACCAGTTTCAATCCTTCCAGTTGTTAGCAAAATATTTGAGCGAATACTTTACGATCAACTATATAACTATCTTTCTAAAGAAAATTTATTAACAAACAAGCAGTTTGGCTTCAGGCGATTGCACTCAACAATGACTGCTTTGTTAAATTCCACTAATTCGTGGCTGGTAAACATGGATCGGGGTCTCTTTAATATTGTTATTTTATTTGACTTCAAGAAGACCTTCGATACGGTTGACCATGGTTTATTACTAGACAAATTAAAACTGGAATAAACCATAGCTCCATAAACCTATTAGAATCCTATTTATCTGAAAGAATGCAGTCGTGTTCAGTGCAAAATGCTAAATCAAGTGAACGATTAATCACGTGGAATTCCACAGGGTACTATATTAGATCCTTTGTTATTCCTCGTATAAATGATTTGCCAAATTGCTTGGAATCATCGATACCATGCCTATTCGCTGATGAGACAAATTTGACAGTTAGTGGCTCAAATCTAGTCGATGTTGAATCAAGAGCAAACCGTGAACTCGGAAACATCGGCCATTGGCTCAGAGCAAATAAGTTACATTTAAATGTTGCCGCAGAACAATGGATTCTACTACAGTTCTTATCTGGACCATTAAGAAACAAATTGCACAAACCACCATGCTTGGTGACCGCTAAATTAATGATAATCAAAATATTTATTTGGATTTTATTATAAATTTTAGCATTTAGTATCACACAATTGTATTTAGATTAGATTAGCATATTTTAATTAGGCACGGCTCATATTGAAATCAGTTTTATTAATGTTACTGTTAAGATTCCGTGGATAAATAATAAAGATTGATTGGGATAATGTTTTATCTGTACCAAAGAGGAAATGTATCAAGGGCACCCAACGAGTACTTTTTGAAATTCGTTTGAAACCAGTTGTCTGCAGCTTATCTAGCCATTTTAAAGACTCTATGTCGACCGGCATCCATTGCGGGCGTTTGTTTTTGTTTTGATTCAAGAATTCGACCTGGCGTTCCTCGCTAGCCTTCATGACGGCCATCTTGATCTCACAAGACATCGGAAGACGAATTGCAGAGGATTAATGTTTATGGTGAGTTTTAAGTTTCTATGAAACGCCAACAAGTCAATAGACAATACGATCGGTATTTATCTGTGTTTCTTTCAATTCAATTTTACTGAAGGTTGCCGGCGAAGCCGAAGTTCTACACGAAGACAGAGCCGATATTTGCAGTTCAACTTATACTTGTATTATTTCTATATATTAAAAAAAAAGGAAAGATGGCCAAACACGTGGCTGCCCTTGTAGCACGGCTGACTTAGAATGTATGGCGAATCGGTATAAGTGTGGTACATCGAGAAAGCCATGTGCAACTGAAGGTATGAACAGCTGAAAAGAAAGTCAAAAGTTTGTGCAATCAACAAAACACCCGACTAAATATTTTTATCACAGCCAAACTAAAGACAAAAATAAAAAGGTGTAAAACATGTTTTTGTATTACGAACATTATTTCAGAATTAGAAACAGTTCCTCAAGGAAGTGCGCATTATGTAAGTGTTACCAGACTGTTCACTAGTGAGAACACCAAACAGGAAATAGCTAGTGTATTAAAGTACACGATTTATATTTTTCAGAAGGATTTTAGTATAATCTCTCCACATTTCTTTTTATAAAGATTTCTTTAACGATTTAGCACGACGACAGAGCTGAAATTCTTGTAAAACTCCTTATGTGGCCTAAACAGGGACGTGCGCTGGACAGGGTATATAATTTCATGAGTCTGTCCTACCTGTCCTAACCAGGGTATTGATTGCACGATTATCCTCATCTCACCGGTCTTTAACAAGTCATCAGTGACTCCACAAGATCATTGTCACCCAATCATTGCAATTGCCAATAAAACACAATTGTGTAAAACAAGACAGTCTGTATTTTGTCATTTGTCCTAAACAGGGTCCTAAACTAGAGGGTGTTGTGCTACACAGGGTAGGTATTTAGAGTTTTTCTGTCCTAAACAGGGTCAGGGTTTCAACCCTATACCCAAACATGGGTCCAGTACCCCCCGGGGTAAAACTGTCGAACAATGGCTGTGGGAGCTTAGATTTTACAATCTTCACGAGTCACAAATCCAGGCCCAGAACCCGGAATTCCAGGAACGTTGTGCCTTGCTCCTGAGAATAAAATTTAATGTTACAGACGAAGGGAATGCATCACTTCATACGCCCTGGACGAAGCCTAACATGTCTAAACAGACATGTTCTCGAAATTGCCATTCGCTGTAGGTGAAATTAGGGTGGATCTTCTAGACATTTCAATGGCCAGCTACTGCAAGACAGCCTAGACAGTTTGTTTTATGGGAGCATGGCTATTTGGGGAAAGGAACAGTTATTCCTTCTTGTGTCATAAAAAACATCCATCAACAGATCCCTCCCCAGACAATGTCTATATAGCCTTGAGATCTGATTAGATGGGATGCTTGTTGAAAAATTCCAAAGGAACCAATACCATAAAGGTACTGTTGGCATTTCAAATTAAACACCCAAAATATGCATTTTTACCCCAAAAGGTATGAGCATCGCCATCAGCTAGATATAGGGAGTCACCCCGTCATCCGTCCCCCCCCCCCCCCCCCCGCCCGCCCGCCCGCACAGCTGAGTTCACACAAACTATGAACAGGGATGGACGGATGGATTATTAAAGTGAGGTGGGACCCATTGAATGCCCTGGTTTGTTGGAATGTGTAATATCTATATTTTCAAACTAATTTATCTTCAGAATATTCTTTAAACAAGTTAATTGCTTGCATGAATTGTTTTGCGATTATCATCTGCTTGTAGGAATTTCTTGGTTAACTTTTTACCTTGCACAATTTTTTTAGTGGGGAGTTGTCAACCACAGTCCAGTCAGTGGTTTCTAATGATCCACCCCTTACAAACACTTTTCCTATAGCCCACATTCGATATAGCATAGGGGGTGGAGTCAGGTGGGCTCTCACAAATATTAGTCAGAGAAACAAAGTTGAGGGTTTATATCAGGTTTATACAACATCAAATTTCCAAGGAAAATATCAGATTATAGGCTCAAGACAGAAAGTCTGTATTCACTGCTTTCTTATCCCAAAATTGTGCAATTTGTTGGAGGACACTTTGTATAAATACAATAGTTATTCATCTTTCCTGGAACGACTCATCTTTTCCAAAAACATTGTCCCATGGAAGATAAGAAAGCTATTGTGCTTATGCAAAGTGCCCTCCAAGAATTGAAAAATTTTGGGTTGAGAAAGTGGTGAATCTTTATTGTTCAAATAAAATAACAATTCCTTTGCTCTCATTGGACAAAGATGACCAGACACATGACTAGGCAATATGAGAGCATAGTGGAAAGTGCCCAGCTAGCACTATTGCAAAAAAAAACACAGAGTAATAACAACAACAATAGAGTTTCTGTTGTGGGCCTATAGTGCAATATTCATTTACCTGACATATATTAGTTGTTAGAAATCAATTGTGCTCTATCAGCAATGCTGCAATCTAATTGGCTAAGCTACTCACTACAACACTTGTGTGGTATATACTAAAAACATTATTCAACACAGATCCAGTGACAATTGGTGGATATTTACCTCCCTGTGAAGTGACATGGCAAGTTAGTGTCACAACTTCAACATGGGCCACCACATTGTCAAATTTGATTGGCTTGGAAACTACTGATGTCTAGGCCTTTAAATATTAGGGACTTTAAGAACCCAGGACGGCGACGGCAGTGACGACGGGACGTAGAAAAGTGTTTTCTCCCAAACTTTGGTGTTTACTCTTTCTTTCATTCGCCTTTAATTGCTTTTGACATCCAACTCTTCGAAAAATATCATAAGCATAGAGTTCCCTTCACGTCGACCGAAAGACGGAGTGATTTACTTTTTGACGTTCACGTTCTCCATGAAACGCAAAACGTATGGTTTTCACGTTGTGTTTTTACAGAGGACGGTCGAAATGTAGGCGACTTCGTGCATTTTCATGTGCAGTTATTGTATTTTGTAATTAAGGCTATTGTTTTATGCCGTCGTCCTAGACGTTGCCGTCGTGGTTTCTTAAAGTCCCTATTACTGGCTTGGGGACTACCAAAGTCTGGATCATTTGTTATAAACTTGTGCTGTGACTGGCTGGTTAGTGTCGGGTGGTCCTGTTAGAAGTAGTCACACTGTAAATATCCACTACTAGTCACAGACACTGTAAGGGATATTTATTTAATTATTTCTTAGCCCTAAATCTGCTGCAATATTAAGTAATCAAATAAATCAATTCTGGGCTTTCTCGTAAAGCAATAGTTGGAGCCAGATGTCTTGGATGTTGTTGTGGCAGAGGCACTACCTTTAAAATTATGTGCTGTAATATAAGGGATAAGTGTTTTTGAGGAATAATTCTCAAGTTGTGATTCTAATTGTCACCACAGAGCTAAGGCTTATGATTTGAGAAATAGGATTTTAGTGTGAAACCCTGATCCTTGGGCCTATGTAGCTACAATGTATTACAAGGTTACTCTTGTAATTTTGAGAATGCTTTCAAGAAAAAATGAAATTCCCTACCCTATAGAAGACTTATTAACCTATCCAAACTTGAAGCTAAATACTGAAGAACTTCAAGAATGCTAAAGGTACAAGTACAATAGTTTATTAGCATTCCCATATACATACATGGTATTGCCTAATTAATATACAATCACACTGAGATTAGAGAAGTGAAAAAAAATATACAGTTCTTTGTAACAAGATATTTCTCCTCTCAAAAGGAGAATTTAAAAGGAGAATTTACTAAAGGTAAATTGTACAGCCTACGTGTATATCAGACCAATACGACTGTGAAACCTGCATGCAACTGTACTCACTCATGAAATTACATAATGATAGTGACATGACATGTATAAAGTTCTTGAGGTAGACTTTGCTCGTGCTGATCACCTCCAGATCCTGTTGTGCTGATTGGACATGAACTGAAGACAAGACCAATACGTAAAAAAAGATAAGAACATATTTACGTGAGTAGAGCAGAGAGTGAGAACAGACTACAAACTCAAGTACAGAGCGCAAAGAATTTCAAGTATTACTTACTGCAGTAAAACTTGAGCGAATTCACTGTCCGCGAGTCTTGAATAACCCTTCGAGGCTTTCCAATCCCTCCACTGGTCTTGTACCGATTCTCTTAAGTATATCACTTTCAAAGTCACTGGTTTTTTGGGCCGTCCTCCTCTAACTAGTTGCCGATTTGGTTCGGCCTTGGACGCCATCTAAAAGATGGACGTCTCTAAGTTTAAACTCATGACTCATAACAGGTCTAACAAGAGTATAGAACGGAATGATTCTTGCCAAATAACTGAATGTGAAGTTAACTGATTGACTTATACGTCTTTTGAGAGTAATTCTTTCCTAAAAATCGAAATGATTACAAGGATCAAAGAAGATTACTGAGCGACTACAGCTTTCCACGCTAAAACTCGACTTTCGTATGATACGAAACTCCAAAGCGCCCGCATTGCATGCCGGTCGACATAGAGTCTTTAAAGGGGAACTCAACCCTAAAATCAACCCAATGTCAAAACAAACATGTATTCGAAATAAATAGGTTCTGCTATTTAATTTTTCTGTGTTGCGCGTCTAGCAAGAGAACATCCGAAAACCTTCCTCACAGCCTCCGGTATGTACAGACGGCTCAAGTCTTGTAATTTGTGACGTAGTATACGGGGAATAAATTAGTTTTGCCATGCCGTCCCCTACATTGAATAGCAGGCCTAATGGTTTCTAATTGCGGACCATTGTGTTTTCTTTGTGCTAGAGGTGTGATCGTTCTTCCTTGGTATGTGTGACGTACGTTATGGGGAAATTTGCACTGAATTGAGCCGCCACACAATATAGATTTTTCAGCGGAAAATCGAACTTGGAGACTAATTTTCTCCTCATAGACGCGCAACACAGAAAAATAAAATATCAGAACTTATTTCTTTAGAATACATCTTTGTAAAGACGTTGGGTTGATTTTAGGGTTTAGTTCTCCTTTAAGGCGCCTACTATGTCTGTTGACGTATTCTAGAAAGCTATTAGCTGTTCGGATTTTCTAGGTTGAAATCGCGTCAAACGAAAATACTATGGCAAAATATTCCCGGCCTACGAATTTGTTAGTAGTCTAGAACATAAACGAGAACTTTCTAGCCCAAGTAACTTCATGTTGCAAAGTTTTGTAGAGGTACGAATTTTTTAGGGATTCTTTTTTCCTTTATGCACCTATCAATTGAAACCCCGACCCCCCCCACCCCGGGACAAGGTCGGGGAATGTGGGGGATTTGATCGCATTTGAAAGCAAGTTTTGCCCAAGGAGGTAGGGGATTTTTCAGGATTTGCATGGCAAATTTTACCGTGTCGGGAATTAGATTACTAAATTAGTACTAAATAGTGTCACTAAACGGCTAAGTGTCACGCGACCAACGGTTCTAAATTTGGCAGGAAGTACATGCTATTTCTGAACTACGATTGATGGATGTGAATGACAAAACAAAATTAACCAATCAAATATGGAAACAAAACAAAATGCGGCCTCCAGACTTTGAGGACCGTTGCAAGTGAAATTTAATTAGTTAAATTTAGATACACTAAAAAGTAAAATTAGTTATCACTAAATTACACTTAAACTATTCAACAGCGAAACTAGATTGACTGTACCTCTGAAAAATGTTTATCCTTTCTATTGTGTTAGATTCATTATGCCAATACATGTACATCAGCACAAGACACAGAGCAAATCAATATTATATAAACATGCAGGTTTTACCACATGTACTTCTTGTTCTGCCATTATTGTAGCTCTTGTTGGAATTCATTTTGTAATAAAGTTTTTAATAACATACACTCATTATTATTTTATTAAGACTGTTAAAAATGACATAATACCATTGAGTTGCCCCACCAGGGTGGGGGTTTATCAACATTTGTAAGGATGTCAAGTCAAATCCCCACCTTGTCCCGGGGTGGGGGGGGTCGGGGTTTCAATTGATAGGTGCATTAGGCAATTCTGACGAATTGGGACGTACGAATATTTTAGGGGAAACCTTTTAGTCTCCCTTTTCTTCAATAATTTTTTAGGGATTGAAAATAAATTTTCTAGCCAGTATTTCAGAAAACAATTTTTTAGAGACAATAGAGGTTTTGCACCACCACGTGATGGCAGCCATGTTGGTGGCCAGAACAATAGAATGTTATTCCTTTGAGATTTAATTTTTCACATGATTGAACAAATCTCATTGTTCTGGCCACCAACATGGCTGCCATCACGTGGTGGTGCAAAACCTCTATTAGGCAACTTACTCTCCCGAAAAGCTTTTTAACCGAAAACTTCGTTGGGTGCCCTTGATATATCAATTATCCGGAGAGCTGTCGCATGATCTTAATTGGGACAACAAATGTACACGCTAAATCGGTCAATTTACCAGGAAATCGTAGATATGTCTGGACAAAATGAAAATAAATCGGGATAACTTTTGAGAAAACAGACTGGTTTTCTTCTAAACATTAGTGATCGGTACATAAATAAGTACTTAGTTATTAATCCAATATGGCGACCTAGCCCTTGGATGTTAGACTGAAAATTATGAGTGCTTTGCTGCTTAAAGTAAAGAGGGTATTTCGTTTTCAACCTTCACTTAAGATCTTTGTGTACACCAGAAATATATTTATTGTATCTCCTTTGCTGCAGAGGCTACAGTTTGTGCCCAAATGCAAAAACTCCGAAACCGAACATGATTACATAACTGCTGAACTCGATGAGTTTATAGCTAAGAATCGCAATCTCTTTGTTATAACGGGAGCTGGGATATCTACTGAATCAGGGATACGTGACTACAGATCAGAAGGGGTAGGTCTGTATGCAATAAGTAGTAATAGACCTATGGACTACCATGTCTTTCTCAAGAGTGCTGAGATGCAGAGACGGTACTGGGCGAGGAACTACGTAGGGTGGGAGGACTTCGGTTCACGTCAGCCGAACGATGCTCACTTTGCCTTGGCTAAACTTGAGAAACTTGGGGTAGTTCACTGGCTGGTTACACAAAACGTAGATGGGTTACACACTAAAGCAGGGACAGAGAAACTAACAGAACTACATGGCTGCTCGCACAGGTAAACTGTTAAATTCCAATTTAGAACCAGAAATCAATCAACCCCCTTAATTAATTTATATTTATTTTTGGTGAGGGGAGGGGAGTAGTGCAAGGATGGTGGGCATACATATCAGACTGGTAGGAGTTTAATTACTGGTATAATCAACTGAAGTCGATAATTTAAGGTATGCTAACCACCATGGGAAGCGAGTAGCAGCTGACGTTTCGAGCACTATCCCTTCATCAGTTTAATTAGTTTTGAAAGTTACATGTAGGTGTTTAAGACATTTCAAATTACTAGAAATACAGCATAATGAAGTAGGAAATAATGTAGCTGGCAATACAAGTTTGTTTAGCTGGTGGAGCTCTGACATTAGCTGGCTTCTATTGAAACCCTTGGACTGATACTAAATTAACTAAGATCTGTTGGGGAAAGCAGTCGAACTGATGTATAACAAAACAAAAGATAAGTACCAAAAGGTGACCTTTATCTGGAGGGAGGGGGTACTTCACCATTTTTTTAGTGTGCATCTCAGATTGGTTCCCCAAATATTCAGGCCAGAAATGAGTCCACTAACAAAAGGCTCTTTAAAATTTATACAAGTAATGACAGTGCGGATAACTAGAACTAATGTTTATTACACAAGCTGTTTGTCAGACAGATATTGCCCTTAGCTTTGTGTTATCAGTACTGATGCAACACAGCCTTTTGATAAGATAACCTTTTTAAAACCATAATAGATCCCAGGCATTCTGGTTGGTAATTTGTCTGAGTGGGTTAATGGGATCCCTGTGGTTTGTGACATCACAGTTCATTGTTCTGGTAACAATGAAACCAGTACAAACTACAGAGACCCATTAACCCACTGACAAAAATTACCAACCAGAATGCCTGGGACTATATTAATAGGCTGAATAGAACCTATAATTTTTGTTTTGTTACCTGCATATAATTGGAAATTTTGTTCCCCCAAAAGGTATCTAAGTTTGAGGTGCAGCCTATTCGCAGGTATTTATGATATTTTTAATCTTTCCCCACTTGGAAGCTAATATGTAAATTTAAGACAGTGCAAAAGTCAAGCAAAACAAAACTTAATTAAGTTGGAATGACTTAAGTAATTTGTGTAAATAATATTAAACCAACAAAGTAGGATAATTGGAATTTCAGTATTGATTAATTATTAGGTACCTTAACTAATTTGATTTTCTGACTGCAGCAATTATTGAAAGCATGTTCTGATTAACCACTGAAATGAACAAATGAAGTAACTTGACTTGACTTCAAAATTATACATAAAGCTAGCTATATATGGTAATAAATGTTAGTAAATTTTAAGGTGAGAAAATTAAGTCAAAATACAATATTAATATTGGCATTATGGACCTGTCCTTATTCACATGGTAGCCATGTGTTTAATCCAAGGAGAATAAAAACCTCATTCTGAAACTACTCAGTACGAGGCTGCGCATGGGGAATTTATTGTTTGTAAAGACCTGTAAAGTAGTATAACTGAGTAGTACTACTCAGTACGAGGCTGCGCATGGGGAATTTATTGTTTGTAAAGACCTGTAAAGTAGTATAACTGAGTAGTACTACTCAATACGAGGCTACGCATGGGGAATTTATTGTTTGTAAAGACCTGTAAAGTAGTACTGAGTAGTACTACTCAGTACAAGGCTGCGCATGGGGAATTTATTGTTTGTAAAGACCTGTAAAGTAGTATAACTGAGTAGTACTACTCAATACGAGGCTATGCATGGGGAATTTATTGTTTGTAAAGACCTGTAAAGTAGTATAACTGAGTAGTACTACTCAGTACAAGGCTGCGCATGGGGAATTTATTGTTTGTAAAGACCTGTAAAGTAGTACTGAGTAGTACTACTCAGTACGAGGCTACGCATGGGGAATTTATTGTTTGTAAAGACCTGTAAAGTAGTATAACTGAGTAGTACTACTCAATACGAGGCTATGCATGGGGAATTTATTGTTTGTAAAGACCTGTAAAGTAGTATAACTGAGTAGTACTACTCAGTACAAGGCTGCGCATGGGGAATTTATTGTTTGTAAAGACCTGTAAAGTAGTACTGAGTAGTACTACTCAGTACGAGGCTACGCATGGGGAATTTATTGTTTGTAAAGACCTGTAAAGTAGTATAACTGAGTAGTACTACTCAGTACGAGGCTGTGCATGGGGAATTTATTGTTTGTAAAGACCTGTAAAGTAGTATAACTGAGTAGTACTTCTCAGTTCGAGGCTGTGCATGGGGAATTTATTGTTTGTAAAGACCTGTAAAGTAGTATAACTGAGTAGTACTACTCAGTACGAGGCTGCGCATGGGGAATTTATTGTTTGTAAAGACCTGTAAAGTAGTACTGAGTAGTACTACTCAGTACAAGGCTGCGCATGGGGAATTTATTGTTTGTAAAGACCTGTAAAGTAGTACTGAGTAGTACTACTCAGTACAAGGCTGCGCATGGGGAATTTATTGTTTGTAAAGACCTGTAAAGTAGTACTGAGTAGTACTACTCAGTACGAGGCTACGCATGGGGAATTTATTGTTTGTAAAGACCTGTAAAGTAGTATAACTGAGTAGTACTACTCAATACGAGGCTATGCATGGGGAATTTATTGTTTGTAAAGACCTGTAAAGTAGTATAACTGAGTAGTACTACTCAGTACAAGGCTGCGCATGGGGAATTTATTGTTTGTAAAGACCTGTAAAGTAGTACTGAGTAGTACTACTCAGTACGAGGCTACGCATGGGGAATTTATTGTTTGTAAAGACCTGTAAAGTAGTATAACTGAGTAGTACTACTCAGTACGAGGCTGTGCATGGGGAATTTATTGTTTGTAAAGACCTGTAAAGTAGTATAACTGAGTAGTACTTCTCAGTTCGAGGCTGTGCATGGGGAATTTATTGTTTGTAAAGACCTGTAAAGTAGTATAACTGAGTAGTACTACTCAGTACGAGGCTGCGCATGGGGAATTTATTGTTTGTAAAGACCTGTAAAGTAGTATAACTGAGTAGTACTACTCAGTACGAGGCTACGCATGGGGAATTTATTGCTTGTAGCCAGCATGACACCACATGATAACAGTAAATTGTTGGGGCAGGAACCAAAATTCTATACATTATAGATACCCCCAAACTATTAGTAAAAGAATGTGATCTTTCTGTATATATAGTAATGTTTCATGCCACATCTATTATTATGAATGTGCCAACCACACAATCATTGGTTTGTGGCATCATTGACACCTTTTTGCAACTATTTACATTACTAGTCTAACTAGTACATACTAGACTTTAATAGAGATGATTGGATTCGATCAACAGAGTAGTCTGTCTTAGCTGCCATCAAGTCACATCCAGGAATGCATTACAGCAACGATTCACTGAGCTCAACCCTGACTGGCATGCTGGCGGAGATGGGCAGGCCCCTGATGGTGATACATTTCTCACTGATGATGACATTCAAGAATTTAGAGTACCCGAGTGTCAAGAATGCAGTGGTGTTCTCAAGCCAGATGTTGTATTCTTTGGAGGTACTGTGCCAAAGCCAACAGTCAAATTTGTCCATGAACGGTTAGATAAATGCGATGCTGTTTTCATCATTGGGTCATCAGTTGAGGTTTACTCTTCTTACAGATTTGTGCTAGAGGCATCTGAACAAAATAGACCAATTGCTATTCTAAACATTGGAAACACTAGAGCTGACAAACTGGCCACATTGAAAGTGTCAGCTGTGTGTGGTAGTGTCTTGCCAAGACTGACGATACTACAAACCAGCTGACGCCCCATCTACATCTATTGTTTTAAGTAAATCATATGAAGTTGACTTAGCTAAGTTTAGCAAGGTTCTACTAGATCTAATAGCTAACCCTTTTATACTGGAACTTCGTGTTTAAACTGCTTCTAAACCTTGCAATTTTTATACCAATATCAACCGTTTTTGGTAATTCTGTGAAGAAAGTTTTGGTTTACATAGAATATTCTATGTTCTACGCTTGTTTGAAATTGTGATAATTTGGCCTTTCCTGACGCATGACCGAGTAAGTAAAAGCCTGGGTCAATTCCTGCCTTTATCGCAACACTAGCGATTTATAGAGAATATACAAAGTTTGTGAGTTGTTGGTAAAGAAAAAAGTCCTTTTAGTTAAAATATTACGTATTTCTTCAGATTATTTCAAAGTCAAATTAATCAAAAACAGACAGTAATCCACATTATCATCTACATTTAATATATATATATAATATGTATATTTATATATACATATTCTTAATGTGTTGTAAGTAACAGGCTTAGCTTGTTTGGACTTCGAGTCTTTGTCTTTTCCTGTAAAGCTATTAAATAAAGAAAAAGTAATGCATCGGTCAATTCCAGCGGTGGATTATTTTGACACCAGTTTAAAAGTGGGTTATGTGTGCGCGTGTTGGGAGTATTTTTCCCATAGAGGGACGGGAGGGGGGGGGGGGGGGGGGGGGGGGGCAGCTCCCCCCTCTCACTCCATAAATAATGAACGGTTACTTATTATATATTAGACACTTTAGCGTATAGATGGCTGTGTATTTTAATTTGTCTTTGAATTTTGACGCGGCACATGCGATGTTAAAAAAGCAACACCACATAGCCGAATTTAAGCAGTCTATAAAAAGAGCGAGCTCGTTTCCAGATCTGGAAACTGGAAACGGGCTGTTAAAGTTTCACCAACCAATCAATAACAAGATAGGATAGGGAAAATGCAGATTTCACTATAATTTGAGTTTAAAAATAGTCGAAGGTTAAGAATCGTTCACTGAGACAAGAGCAAAGGACTGGATCACTCAGTAAAGTACTCGTTCTACGACTCGATCAGCTACATGGATTTCCTCCACCTTTTGTTGATTATTTTGACCTTTTTAAGAAACTCAGGTATGTAATTATTTCGTTCGTTGCTTTATATCTCACTTTACACTTAATAGTGCTACGCGGCAAACATGATTCAATATCATAACTACATATACATATATAATCGCCGTGACCCCATATAACGCACCAATACCCACGATTTCTCTCATCTGACTTGATAGCTCAGTTGGTAGAGCGCCAGACATGTAACCTGGAGGTCGTTGGGTTCGAGTCCCACTTGGGTCAGAGATTTTTTCTCTTTCCCTCGTAGGGCGTGCACACTTAGCACTACAGCTTACCACTTTATATATTACATGCTTTATATCTCAGGTTGTATCTATAGCAATGATTTTGGGATAAAAGTCTTTTGTGCCTGTGATAGCCAGACAAACCGTGGCGAATGTATCAAGAATAAACTAATCATAGATGGGCAACAAAACTATTAAGGATATTTTATTGGTTGGCATCGCCGTTACCACGCCTCGTTACCGTAGAATGTTTCCCAGTGTGATTTTCTTTGTTCTACGTACGTAAAACGTGCGTAAAATTAATAAATAAAAATGATTTCTACTCGATTAAGCCGCCATTTTAAAAACGTAGTAAAAAAAAAATCGCGGCGTTTTAAATTACGCGGAACTTTAAATGCGGCAGTGGAATTATTTACGGACGTTTTCTTGTCGCATGTTTTACGTACGCAACAGTGGAAATCCACTTTTATAAAGGTTTTCTACTCCAAAAAGGTGGTGTATTATACTGGCGTTTTGTAGTTATCGAGGTGCAAAGTCTATTTTTCAGAAATCACGTGAGTCTTCGAGGTCTTTCCCTTCCGTGCTTCAATCTGGATTTGAGAAATATTTCGATTTCTTATTTCATTTTGTAGTTTCAATGAAAACCGAAAACACCATAATTTAGTAACTTGTAGAAGAACTGATTCTTTCTGGGGTTCCTCGCTTGTTTGAAAATCAGTATTAAAAAGCACAAGATTTAATAAATCAGACCCACTATTAAAGGAAACGAATGCCCGTAGATTGACAAGACGTAAAGAACCACAAACGGAACTAAGAGGTAGCCTAAAGTGCGAGCCGCGAGCCTCTTTTACGAGCCACTTTTTTTGGGGGAAAAAGTTATTTTGGCAGAAGGAAATGTGTCCTCTTCGCTCGCCCGTCTACTTATAAGTAAATGCTGAAACTTAGTCTCAAAGGAAACGTCCAAACTCGCGGTTAAAGGGGCTCTGTCATGAATAACATGCCTGGTTACTAAGCCGCCCAAAACTTGAAATCGTTCGCCAACGCTTTCAAGTTTGAAAAGCAAATATATCCCGAGGAGCTCCCGATCACAACATTGATTCAATCCGTCTACATCGCTGCCATCTCTCATTTTAGTATAGTAGTTTATCTTTCATATTTAGTTGTTCAAGTTTTATATTTACCAGAAATGTTCGTATTCAGATGTAGTTGTAATGAATTTTGGGATGGCATCGACAAGAACTTCGAGCTTCAATGGCGGCTCAACTGCCAACTGGCCGTGATGGACGAAGAAAACAAATCTGGCCGCAAAGAACACTGAAAGAACACTGGAGAACGTGTCAGGAAAGCCCACAAGAGTATAGTCCTTGTCTGGAAAATTTAGGGAGCCTGAAACGATTTCAAACACCGCTTTTGAGATGCGAGTTTCGTGTTTACAGTACCCGGGTTTCGGCGGCCAGTGAAATTACGTTTCGGTTGTTCATTCCTGCTTGCATTCGTCCCCTTTAATACGTTTCTGACTACAAGAACTCTTGCATTTGTAAGTAATTTTATCTCCCTGAAAGTTGGAGAGAGAATAGATGAGAACATTTTGTAGGTTCTCATCGAGAAAGCACAACTCGCATACCTAGAAATGTAGTTTACGGTAAAATACGGTAAATTCGACAACCGGTCACTGAAACTCGCCAGAATGTGTTTCTCTTCAGCCTGAATCTCCATTGCAGCAGTGATAACAATACAAATATGTTTTTCTAACTGAATGTCTTCGACCAAGAGCCAGTTTGTATTATAATATAACTGTCGTTGTATCGCGATCGCAAGGAACTGAAACTCATTACAATTTCTCAAGTGTTATGCATATCATTAAATTGCTTGAAACCTGTTCATGCGCATCTCATGACAGAGCCCCTTTAAGCAGCGTATTTGAGATTTAAAAGTTGTCAGTGATGACGTCTGTCTAAGGTCTGATGGCAAGCTATTCCACAGTACCGCCCCACCGTAAATCAAACTCCTTTTGTAAAAGTCTGTGCGGGGGAGCGGCACTGCCAGCTTGCCATCTGTGTTTCTCAAGTTGTATGACGCAACATCAGTCCGATTGATAAACCTCGAGGTCAAATATTCAGGAGCTTCATTATGTAACACTTTGTACATTAAAATCGATTTACTGACCTTTCGTTGTCGGTCTAGTTTATTCCAGTTAACTGAAAGAGGTTATCGGCGTTAGCGTCATAGCTTGAAAATGTCATTATGCGTGCCGCGCGATTTTGTAATTTTCGGGAAAGGCCTTTGTTACAGTAGCCTGATAGTCAAAGTGCGGTTGTACTACTGCATTAAAAATGGTAAGCAGTGTCTCTTGAGGAACAAAGTGTCTTACGCGTTTGATGGCACTTATCTCAGAGGCGATTTGTTTTGGATATCATGTGAACATGATTTTCCCAATTTAGGTTTCGATCAATTTGTACACCAAGGGACTTGGTGAGACCTGCTTTACTGGGGCTTCGTCAATAACGAAGTTTGGGCTCCCCGTGAGATTGAATAGCCTTTGTCTTAAGCCAATGAGTAAAAATTCGGTTTTCGTCATGGTTAGCGTGAGCTTATTGGCAGCCAACCAAACATGAATCCTATTCAAATCAAAACTCATACGCTCATTTATTTCTTCTATATTATTACTTGCGTATGTTATGCTAGTGTCATCTGCATACATTCTTGGCTGCAAATATACTAAGCTGTTAGGCAGGTCATTTATATATAAAACAGAAATAATAAGGGGCGTAGGATGGTCGCTGAGGCACGCCACTCCTAACAACTTTCTTAGATGACTAATAGCTATTAACGATACACGTTTGCATTCGACTTTCTAAGTAGGAATTAAACCAGTTATGTGCAGGTCCGGTTATTCCATAATATTCTAATTTTGATAGAAGAATAGTATGATCAACTGTATCAAAGGCCTTTTTTAAGTCTAGAAAGACAACAGCATTAAGGTATCCGCGATCAATATTTAGTGACCAAATTTCGGCCCCAGGAGAAAGTGGAGCTGATTGTATCTTACCTTATTAGTATTCTTTATTTAAAGTTTCACCCTTGTTAGTCTTCTTTACATAAAGAATACCTTGCCTAGTAGCCTACTGAGAAAAGAAAAATGGGAAGGTAAGGAAAACAGGCTGCATCTTTTTTAACGAAAATGAAATTAATATTGTACCCTTATATATCAGAACACGATCTGTCAGTGGCAACCAAATGATATACTTGTATTTCCCGAGCCACCGTTGAGTTCACCAAATCCCTCGCCCAGAAACCATGACTCGCACAATGGGTACATCCGGGAATCGTGAACACGCGAGACTGAATTTTAATATGAAGCCAAAGGTACTCAGGACTCATTCGCTTTCAAGTTAGATTATAAAGAAAGAGATTTGCAATAAAGCGCTGCGATCAGTAAATACAAGCGAACTAAAAACCGAAACTCTGTCTCTACACTTACCAAACATGATCTTGAGGTAATATATATTTCAAGATATTCTGCTTTGCATAATTACAAGCACCTAGAAACTGCAATAATCTACACCTCGATAAGATAACACATTTTCTAAATCTGGTTACAGGTTTTTGTCCTTCTTTGTAGCTAAGTTTTGTAATAGTGTTCGTGAAGACACTAAGCATTTATTCATGATTTAATACTTGAGTAATTCCCTGAATTAATCACAGGGCCTTTACGTCACTGGATTAAATGTGAATCGAGACGAGATTTCTTAAAAATAAATATGAAAAAATACGTAATTTAATTTTTACCAATAAACCAATTTTATCGATATAACTCTTTCTATGTATTAATAACAGCCACGATATAACGCGTACTCTGATTGGCTAAAAAGGTTGTTTTATCAGAGTATAATACATGGTTAAGGCTTCTTTTTTTGTTAAATACTACATTATTATATGTACTTTAATATATACGAGGATCTCGCTGTAAATTTAATTTACTAGTTTTAATATTTTCTTTTACTCTCAAACAGCCGCAATATAATATATTCTCACTGAAACTTATTGTCACATCGCGGTAGTTCAGTTACTCAAGTTACTCAAGTAACTTAACCTTTTCGCTCATGAACCGGCCGATATGAAGCATGTACCTGGAGAAAATTATTGTATCAAACCTAGACATGCTGGAAATACGATGTTGCGATATTATTTCAAGGGATGAATAACTTCAAAGCGAGAGCTACAACAGGAATCGCTTGACTCTCCCACTTTGGAGAAAAACGCATTTGTTTTGGAGATCATTGTTCGTTTCTTCGATTTGTCACGAATTTTGAGGAGCTGAAAACCTTCCCATTCGCACTTGAAATCAAGAGCAAATACAAAATAACCACTCCACAGTACCTTGTTTAATCTTTCCAACCAGCAGGTTTGTTTCCACAAAACACACCGTGCGACTGTGAACCACGTCGATGTTTACACTGCATTTCACTCGACCACATTTTCCTGCTCCCACCTCCAATTGCATGCTGGGTAATAATAATAAATCACAAGGGGACCCCCCCTCTGGGACTCCTGTAGGGTAGCCCCTACAACCAAGAGGACTCAAGCCGTTGCTTTAACCCTTTCACCACTACAGGCCGGAAAAGCGGCGAATATGAAGCATGTACCTGGGAAAAATTATTGCATCAAACCTAGACATGCTGGAGATACGATGTTGCGATACTATTTCAAGGGATGAATAACTTCAAAGTCAGAGCTATAACAGGGATCGCTTGACTCTCCCACTTTGGAGAAAAACGCATTTGTTTTGGAGATCGCTGTTCGTTTCTTCGATTTTCGCGAATTTTGAGGAGCTGAAAATCGGCTCAAGAAAACCTTCCCATTCGCACTTGAAATCAAAAGCAAACACAAAATAACCACTCAGTCATTACAGTACCTTGTTTAATCTTTCCAACCAGCAGGTTTGTTTGCATAAAATCCACCAAACGACTGTGAAGCGTGCTCTTCTTAATGCTGCACTTCTCTCCACCATGTTTTCCTGCTCCCCAACTCCAATTGCATGCTGGGTAATCAACAAAAAAATCACAAGGGGACCCCCCCCCCCCCCCTCCCCCCCTCTCTTCTGGGACTCCTGTAGGGTTTTTTTATAAGTCTTTTACCCCTACAACCAGGAGCGGTGATTTGGACTCAAGCCGTTGCTTTAAAGTGACAAAAGCACATCCTAATAGGTTGAGCAGGGGTAAAAGACTGCCAACTGCAGGATTCCAAGGATTCATTGAAGAATTTTTTCCAGTGTCTGAGAGCGCAAACACAACGGAAAAACCCTGTGAAATCCCCTCACAAAGCCTACTAGAAGCAAACCAAGTACTTTTCAGCCATCCTCAGACTTAATGATGTCTTCAAGCTCTCTGACAGTGGCATATTTATCCAAAATTAGAGCTCATTTCATTAGAAACCCTACCGAAGCAGCCATACCTACCGTCAACGAGTGAACAGAATTCTCCCAAATGGCATTGTGGGAAAGGTTTGAGCCCTCGGCTTAAAAAGTCAGCAGTATTTAAATGACCCGGGCTAGCCAAACTTGAACTGAGGGGGGAGGGTTGAGTTAGCACTCTGAATTTCACCAATTCAGCCCAAACGCTTCCGGTGGTGAAAGGGTTAAAGTAACAAAAACACATCCTAATAGGTTGAGCAGGGGTAAAAGACAACCAACTGTAGGATTTCAAGGATTTCAGCCGGAAGAATTATTTCATGTGTCTCCAAGCAGAAACACAACAGAAAAACCCTGTGAAACCCATCACAAGGCCTATACTAACGCAAGTCAAGTACTTTTTAGCCGTCCTCAGACTTAATGATGTCCTCTAGCTCTCTTACAGTGGCTTATTTGTCCAAAATTAGAGCACATTTCATTGGAAAACCTACAGAAGAAACCATACTCACCGCCGCCGAATCTGTAGAATTCTGCCGAATAGCATCATGGGGAAGGTTTGAGCCCTTGGTTTAAAAAGTCAGCAGTATTTAACTACCCCCAGGCTAGCCAAACTGGAACTGAGGGGGGAGGGTTGAGCTAGCACTCTGCATTTCACCAATTGAGCCCAAATGCCTCCAGTAGTGAAAGGGTTAAGACCTGGATTTTTGTCCTTAACAGACCCCCAGCAGAGATTTTAAAGATCTTCAATTCTCTATCGATATATATACATGTAAGTTGTCCAAACTATAAAAATACCTAATCTGTAGTCAGATGGAAGTCTCCTTTAGTGTCACGTGATATTCCTCAGTTGATGACGGCATAAAACGAGTTTTTTGAAATGGGGGAAGTTTACACAGGATTTTGTTAAAAATATTTTGCTATCACAATGCTTAAAACGACATCCGCCTTCTAAGGTGGTATCGGTCATTTATATTATAAGATATTTTACCATTTACTATGTCACGTGACCTGTTTGCTTTAATCAATTGCTTCCGTTATGATCTGGACATGATTAAAAGGCGGAGTCTTCAAGCCCTTATTATGAATCAGAACAATAAAGAAAAAGATGCATTTACGTTCACTTTCCGTACCCCGTTTTCAACCGTTAACGGTCGTTTTCAAGTCACGTGACACAACTTTGAAAGATACGAGTACTTCATATTTGAAAGATACAAGTACTTCATATATGGTTTTAAGTAACCCACATGGAAGAAGCAGGTTGGAGAAATAAGAGAAGAACGTGCAGATTGAAATATGTGATCCCACATGGATTACGTTGAAGGTTATGATGAAGCCAGGTCAATTTTGGGTTCGATTTTTTCACTCTGGAACGCAGGGCTAGTCGTGCCAGAGGGCAGCAAGAGTTGATGCTTTTCACCCTCTCATGTCCAGCCTGCATTGTCTTCTAATTTTCCCTCATTACGATGGAAGGGACAATTAGAAATATGCATTGTTCTTAGAGATTACTGGCAAGACCCAAGCTATGATTGCGGGGAGCTCCAGCTACGACTATGACATCTCTGAACTCAGTTAACAATTAAATTAAAGACGAACTGAAACTCTTAGGTATTCTAATTGATAATAAGTTATCGTTTACTCCGTATGTAAAGTATGTACTTCACAAAGTTTATGCTAAGGTTGCTGCTCTTCGTAGAATTAGGAGTTTTATTGATAAGCAAACGGCTATCAGGCTTTACGAAGCCTACATCCTCCCTCATTTTGAATATTGTAGCCTTTACTTCTTGCATGGCATCAGTTAGAGCGTGCCAACTACTTTACCTTACTGAAGAACACTATTTAAGCTGCCCAAATCTAAAGGCTACTGAAGAACGCCGGTTTGTCAGAATACAACCTACACTCTCTTCAGTAGACACCGGCGCCACGTACAGTCTTTAACTCTTTGTTACGAATGTTACAATAATGTAGGAGCTAGATATATAGCTTTAAATACGTTGCTTGCCGCCTCTGGAGTTTACCTGACCATGTCCGCAGAAATTCCAGTAGTAACACAATTTTATTGGTGGGCTAAACAAGTTATCTTTAACGTCAGAAGCTTCTTGTAATTGTACTGTCTGTAAATAAGATTACTTCACTATGTATTATTTCAGCATATGTTTACTTATTTTTATCTTTACAGTAATTAGAAATTTTTTAAACTGTATCATGCACATATATATCATATTTCTATATTTAACTTTGATATATTTTATTAGTAGTATAATTATTATTAGCAATAGATTAGATATTATTATCATTAGTAATAGCTGTTTCTTTTTTGTCATTATTGTAATTAGAGCCGTTTAGTTCAAAGTTTTACGTACATATTTGTAACGAGCCCTTAATTAAAGCTCATTACTGCTCGCCTGAATTTTAGCCGTCTCCTCTGGTTCGTTGCTCAGACGGCTGAAATTCAAGCTACATTATTGCATGATCGGCTCGGTTTTCTTTGTTATTCATAGGGCTTTTTCTACGATAAAGACCGGTTGAACAACAGAGAGTTGCTCATCGAGTCAATATACAGATAAAGCCCTTGCATTTATAATGACCAATGCAAGGGCTATGCTCTCGAGCTGACAGTCAGTTCAATGACCCGATATGAGAGCTGAAATACGACACTTTCACTCACTCCCTCTTTACAGTGCCTATGAACGTTATGTTTTTATTTTAGATATCAATTCTACATCAAGTGAATAGTAGAATGGTACAATATGTCTTGCTTTGAATGCTGTGCCGCTGAGTTAAGGAGGTTTTAATATCCAAAATGCTAATTATATGACGTCAGGGGAGGTATCTCCAATCACTTCTTAGTGGTTGTGAAGGGGCGTTTCTACTGATATAGGAAAACAAATTTTATCGGGGTGTGAATGGCCATTTCTACTGATATAGGAAAACAAATTTTATTTCTCAGGCTGTTGATAAATACCTCGAACCTCGATATTAAGTCATATACATCCCTCGGGCCGTAGATAAATACCTCGAACCTCGGTATTAAGTCATATACGGCTCTCGGGATGTATATGACTTAATTAATACCTCGGTTCTCGGTTATGCTTATTCTTAATTAAAACGCCACAGCATGCATACTGGTACAAAACATTACCTCCGCTAAAACCCCACATAAACGGCTCCCGAGAAGGGAGCAAAGAAAAGAAAGCTGAATACAGCAACACAGAAATTCACAGTTTAATTTTAGCAAGTGATCGCAAACAATGTGTTAAGACAGAACCCGTCGGCAAACTGTTTGCGACTGTTTGCGTCTTATTACGTTTTATATGGAAAACATACCTTAATTTAGTTGATTATACCAGAACAGCCTTTAATGAGTAAATACTTGTGTAAAATTGCTCTTTGTGCCCCGAGTAGCGGCACAAGGGAGTTGGGATCGGGATCTGAGGGGAGAGGAGTTGGGATCGGGATCTGAGGAGATCGCTTGAGAGGAGTTGGGATCGGGATCTGAGGAGATCGCTAGAGAGGAGTTGGGATCGGGATCTGAGGAGATCGCTAGAGAGTAGTTGGGATCGGGATCTGAGGAGATCGCTAGAGAGTAGTTGGGATCGGGATCTGAGGAGATCGCTTGGAGGAGTTGGGATCGGGATCTGAGGAGATCGCTTGAGAGGAGTTGGGATCGGGATCTGAGGAGATCGCTAGAGAGGAGTTGGGATCGGGATCTGAGGAGATCGCTTGGAGGAGTTGGGATCGGGATCTGAGGAGATCGCTTGAGAGGAGTTAGGATCGGGATCTGAGGAGATCGCTAGAGAGTAGTTGGGATCGGGATCTGAGGAGATCGCTAGAGAGGAGTTGGGATCGGGATCTGAGGAGATCGCTTGAGAGGAGTTGGGACTAGATCGGGATCTGAGGAGATCGCTAGAGAGGAGTTGGGATCGGGATCTGAGGAGATCGCTAGAGAGTAGTTGGGATCGGGATCTGAGGAGATCGCTTGAGAGGAGTTGGGATCGGGATCTGAGGAGATCGCTTGAGAGGAGTTGGGACTATATCGGGATCTGAGGAGATCGCTAGAGAGGAGTTGGGATCGGGATCTGAGGAGATCGCTAGAGAGTAGTTGGGATCGGGATCTGAGGAGATCGCTTGAGAGGAATTGGGATCGGGATCTGAGGAGATCGCTAGAGAGGAGTTGGGATCGGGATCTGAGGAGATCGTTAGAGAGTAGTTGGGATCGGGATCTGAGGAGATCGCTTGAGAGGAGTTGGGATCGGTATCTGAGGAGATCGCTAGAGAGGAGTTGGGATCGGGATCTGAGGAGATCGCTAGAGAGTAGTTGGGATCGGGATCTGAGGAGATCGCTTGAGAGGAGTTGGGATCGGAATCTGAGGAGATCGCTAGAGAGGAGTTGGGATCGGGATCTGAGGAGATCGCTAGAGAGGAGTTGGGATCGGGATCTGAGTAGATCGCTTGAGAGGAGTTGGGATCGGTATCTGAGGAGATCGCTAGAGAGGAGTTGGGATCGGGATCTGAGGAGATCGCTAGAGAGGAGTTGGGATCGTGATCTGAGGAGATCGCTTGAGAGGAGTTGGGATCGGAATCTGAGGAGATCGCTAGAGAGGAGTTGGGATCGGGATCTGAAGAGATCGCTAGAGAGGAGTTGGGATCGGAATCTGAGGAGATCGCTAGAGAGGAGTTGGGATCGGGATCTTATGGGAGAGGAGTTGGGATCGGGATCTGTTTAACAGTACAGATAAAAACGAAAGATCCAAGAGAAAACCCTTAAAGTATTTATAATAACACCACCGACGCAAACAATTAATCGGCGTGAAAGCGAAAGTTGTGTTTATAGTTGGTGTTTTATAAAGAAAAATCATAGCACCTAAGTGAATTGCAATTATTTTTACAATATAATACAAACATAGAAAAAAAAATACAGGGTATTTGAGAACTGGGCTATACATGCAGTACAACTGAAAAACTACTTACAAAGGTAAAGTTAATAAAACTACGTGTATCTACTTATAATGTAAACGTCTAAACGCTGTGTACATACCAAGCTACTAGTTTGAGAAACACTAGGAACCTAGCAGATACAAAATTCACATATTACATACTATGGATGTTGCCGCACATTACCGGTATTGCACCTAAAAAGCGAAGGGCGGCTACTGTTGCGGAGCAACCGGCCGTGGGCGCTAGCCCTGGTCGGTGGTATAAGATGGTTCAGTCGTGAATTGGCCTGATCTTATTTAATAGCTTGTCGCACAAGTGATCCCGTCTTGCCGCAGAACAAACAAATTCATCAATTAGTTTTATTTAAATTACTGGTTCTCCTCTCTCTAGGCCAAATATGTGCTCACGGATCCATAGATGCTGCCTACGTTTCTAAAGTTGATGGCAAGGACGCAGTGTGGTGTGGTTCTCGCCATTTTCCTTGCAAGACGCTACAGAAGGGATTCGACAGATTATCTTGGGGTGGTCATCTCTACATCGACGGTACGGGTACAGATCACGACCCGTACACATGCGAAACAACATCGGGTGCGGTTCACGTGCAGAAAAGCTTCTTGCTTCTGAGTTCTGGTAGAAGAGCACACGTTTCTTGTGAAAATGGAATCGTGGTGCGAGCTCCTAATGGAAGCCTCAGTACACATATAGCAGTACACAACATCGTGTTCAAAAGATCGAAGATCATTCTTCATGACACATCGGCCGACATCAGGGACTGCGTGTTCTTGATTACTTCAAACGGTATAGATATGGTGATTAGAAGAGGTGTGAGTAGAAGCTTGAACATCAAAGGTGTTGTATTTGAACGAAATTGTGGATGTATTGGAGTAAAGACAGGCTATGGCGTGAGGTGTGTTCGGATTGTGATGAACTTACAAGATGTTACGTTTAAAGAGAATCCTAGATATGGTACCAGCTGCAAAGCGAAAGGTTTAGTGACGGTGTCCGACTTTGGAGCTCCTTTGACGAACCTCTACCTAATAATTAACTGGAATAACATCACAGCAGTCGGTAATCGTGGGCCAGTGTTGTTCATTGACCTGAAGAAAGGAAACCTCAAAGGGAATTACAGGAACATTACTATGGTCGATAACTATGGAAATTTGGACTGGTCAGCCGATTTGGTTAAAAGTTTATACGAAACAAGAACCAGATATGCGAAACTAACGTTTAAAGATGTGAAAACAGAAAGAAATACAAACATTAGATTTATTTCTGTAAGAGCTGATCATAGCTTTCTCCAAATTACTCACTCTTGTTTTGAAGGGCATAACATTAGTGGATATGGTGGCGTCGTATTCTATCCAGGTGGCATCGTAATAAATGTGACGATAATCGATTCAAAGTTCCGAGATAACACAGCGTCTATTGGAGGTGCAGTTTATATCAACAGTACCACTCTAGGAAAAGTGCTACAACTGAACATCACCAACGTGAGTTTGGAGAGGTGTTATGGGTTGACGAGAGGCTGTGCTCTAACTACTACAAGCGGCCATTTTGGATCAATGTTTGCCAGCTTCAACCGTCTTTTTGCGAAACAGTGCAGTGGACCCAAAAGTATAGTGGGCGCAATATGTCTTACAGTGTTCAATCAAGGATTAATTTCTTTTCAGAACTCGCGTTTTGTTCAAAATTTCGCTTCGACGGGCTCGGCAGTTCTTATAACACATCAAGGCCGTTTTGGTTCACTGAACATAGAAGTAGCTAATTCATGGTTTGAAGAGAATTCGGTGCCACGAAACAGTTACTCTGTAGTGTGTGTCTTGGTTTCATCTATGAATCTAAAGTCCGCGATTTTAACTATCTCAAATTCCAGCTTTGTTCGAAATAGAGGGCACGTTATTGTAGTTCTTAACATTAGAACGACGCATCTACAAAATGTCACCTGCAATTACACACAAGGGTTATGCTACGCTCACTTATTAAAGACCACAAACGCTGCAAATGCGTCATTTCTCGTCAAAAACTCTATCTTTTACAAAAATGAAGGCCCTGCAATGATTAATTTCGCAAAAGTCCGATATGCGGAAATTCAAATAAGAGACACGGTTTTTCATGAGAACAGGGGAAACCCAAGGGGACGATTAAGTATGGGTGCTGTTGCAATCATAATTAACAAGACTTCGCCAGCATTTCAATCTGCAACCGTTTTAATCGATGGAATCACCTGCACCAACAATCAACTACCATCATTAAATGGATTTGTTTTATTGATATCAGCTACTGAAGGACAAGGTAACGTTACTGTCAACGTAAGAAAATCTTTATTCAAGAACAACTATAACAGAAAGCATAAAGAAGCGCCAATAATCCCGGGACAAGTTGTTATATCTATGCATAATGATCAGTGGAATACAAATGATTCATCCTACAAGTACAATAACATAATAACTTTTGAAGATTGCACATTCCATAACAATACTGCCTTATCTAACGTTGTATACATACAAAACGGCTCCACTTCCTTTAGCAGATGCTCCTTTAAAAATAACTTTTCTCACAGACCGAAAGATGGAGCTCATGTTTTCATCGAGTTGGGAACTGCTGCGGTACATTTCATGGACACAACTTTTGTGCAAAACGAGCAGAATGAAATAAGTCTTAAAGGGCGGCGGAAAAAAGTTTCTATTCCATTTATTCGTGCATATGCCGAAGGCTCGCTGATCGTACGAAATTCAAGCTTTCTCTGGGACATGTCAAAAAGAAGCGGCAGTATTTTCGTTCTTAAAAATGCAGGATATGTTAACTTTGATAACCATACAATATCTACATGTCCTGTAGGGAGCTACATAGCACTATATAACACTTCACATCTCATCGCACCGTTGTTCACTGCGAAGTTAGCGTATATTATAAACATCACAGCACTAACATGTGTTTGTTTCAGATGTCGCATCGGATACTATAGCCTACAAAGGGGCTCTTACAATGGTCTGTGGAAAAGGAAATGGGTAGATTGCATTAGATGTCCTTTTGGTGCAACGTGTGCAAGAAATATAGAAAGCAATCCCAACTTCTGGGGTTACATAGCAAGTTCTTCAAACCCTCCCCACATCAACTGCACGTACTGTCCTGACAAGTATTGTCGCACTCCTAGTCGAACCGAAAACACGTCAGTATATAATGGTTGTCATGGCAATAGGACTGGATTTATGTGTGGAGCATGCGCAAATGGTTTTTCTGAGAGTCTTTTTTCAACACTATGTCGCGAGGCTAACACGTGCAATGATATCTGGTTCTGGTTCGTAGCCGGTCTATACTCGGTCATTATGGCTGCCTATGTGCTCTGCAAACCATCCATCGTCATGTATTTTGTTAAGCACTTGTTTTGGTTCAGGAAAATGCAGACACCAAACAGTCTACTTCAGCAGTTGGAAATAGAAAGCAACTTGCGAGAACACAATGATCGTGGTTATTCCAAAATCATATTTTACTTCTACCAGGTTGCTGATCTGCTCATGTTGGACTCATACTCTGAAATTGTACACCGCATACACTTTGTATCTTCTTTGGTCTCGTTTTTCAATTTCAAAGTTCAAATTGTAGATAACAGTTTTGGATGCCCCTTCTCTGGTTTAACAGTCGTCACCAAAGACCTTTTCCTGACTTTGCAAGTTTTTGCAACCATGGCGTTTGTTCTCGTGTTCTATGCCGTTCACCGTTTTTACTCCAAGATAAAGAAGCGTCGCCAGCCACACTTCGCGCCATATATGGCGGCACTAGTGGAGATTCTCTTGCTCGGTTATGAACGACTTGGAGACACGAGCCTAAAGCTGCTGACATGTGTCCCGCTAGATATCGATGGACACAGAATATGGAGATTATTTCATGACGGTAACATCACGTGTTGGATGTGGTGGCAATACGGCTTGATTGCCTACAATGTCATCTTCATCATCCCCTTCATTATTGTTCTGTACGTTGGACCATCGAAGCTGCACAGCCAACAGATATCTGCCAATCAGTTCTTTGCCGCCTGTTTTGTGCCTTTACCGTTTGTGGTGTTTTGGGCGTTAAGGCGTTACTTCAAAAGAGATCGTAGAAACCCGTCTGCAGAAACTGGCTTCCAAGAAGGCGAAAGAAGAAATGAGTTACTGAAAGTGTTACGAGAGCCTTTTCGCCCTTCGTCGGGGAAAACAAGTGGTGCATTGTATTGGGAGAGTGTTTTAACGGGCAGACGATTTGTGCTGTTATGTCTTAGAGCGTTCTACACGAATCCAGCGCCTCGTCTTCTCCTCATGACCCTAGTATGCCTCATCATACTCGTCCATAATTTGGTCATCAAGCCTTACAAGTACAACAGTGCCAACATCTTATCATCTGCTCTGCTCGCTACTCATGTCGTCATAGCCACTGGCAATCTTTTTAAAGCAGCATTGATATTAGTAGGGGTGACGCCATCGGGCCCCGCTAAAGGCCTAGTCGATACTTTGCGATGGATTGAGGCCTCACTGTTGAGTATTCTGCCTTGTGCTCTCGGGCTACTGATCCTCCTTGCTGTTGGGTCACAACTCGTTCGCCTAATATTTAAGTTTGGGAGGTATTTCGTTGGTACTTGTTGCTACAGAAACCATACTGGAAGTGACGAGGGGCGTCGACCTTTGCTGACTCCAGATGTACAGAATGTCACATGGTAAACCGATGACGTTGAAGAATAGTAGTATTTCCGAGCTCTTTGTGCTTTTCCACAAAGGTGTGAGGGGTTGCTTTTTGTGATATCACAGACAAACTGAGGTGCCTGTGGAGAAAACACTGCGGTGCAATAACCGTGTAAACTATGTAATAATCGTGTGTGAACTGATAATTATGTTAATGTTAAAGTTGGTGATTTTCAGTATCTTCAGTACGAGCGTTGCGAGGGTTCTCCCTTCATGTAGGCAGTCAGGCAGACATGAATTACTGTGTATTGTACATGTGTTAATTATATTGTATTTTGATAGCAATTCATGTTTCCTATATGAAGGGACCACCGTGTGCGAGAATTAGACCGTAAGGACTTTGAGTCTAGGACAGGGCAAATATCTTGTAAGTATCTTGTAAATTCGATTCGAGATTAATTCTGTTTAACTCGCCGTTTCTACTTTGCTTATTTGTCGGTTTAGATTTGTACACGAATCTAAAGAAAGCCAAATCCGTGCTAAATTACTTCAGTAGTGATAATATGTAGAATTTATACAGCGCCATACTCTTATAGGTTATACCATGGCATGAGGGGTAGTAGTGATTTGAATTGAGCCGAGGGAAGATTTGTAAAAGTCTTTTACAAATCTTCCCGCGGCTCTCGGGGCAATTTAAATCACTAATACCCTGAAATGCCATGGTATAAGTTTGTTATACCATGATCGCCGAGGAACGGAACAAATCTCTGAGAAGTTTAGTTTTCTCTGCCGAAACTAAAGACGTCGCAGTCGAGTTGCTTTCGAAAACGTTTTGTTTAATGCTTGACTGAGCGCCATTGATTAAATGACCCTGGCTTCCCCTGGGGAAAAGCGTGTTGTTTTTGAGAAGAATAACACTAAAATACAATGTAATTATGCGGTTGACTAAATATTCAAAGAGCATGAATGGATTTTAATTACGTCACGTTTATGGTTTTAAGTATCCCACATGGAAGAAGCGGGTTTGAGAAATTAAGAGAAGAATATGCAGATTGCAATACGTGATCCCACATGGATTACGTTGAAGGTTACGATGAAGACAGGTCAGTTTAGATTCAGTATTTTTCATCCGGGAGCGCAGGGCTAGTTGTGCCAGAGGGGAGCAGGAGTTGATGCTTTTGACCTTCTCACTTCCAGCCTGCATTCTCTTCTAATTTTCCTTCATTACGCATGCAGGGGAAATTTAGAAATATGCATTGTCTCGAAATTTCCCGCAACAATGCATATTTCTAAATATCCCTGCCATCAGGAAAAATTAGTGGTTTAAATGTGCGTCGGAGAACAAAAGAATCCGAGGCTACCATGGTATAACATGAATTGTCCAATGGCGCTTTCATACAATAATACTTTTACGAAATATGAAAAAGAAAATATCTAAGAATATTAATCAATCTAAAATTTCCTAAAAATGCGGAGATAATGATAACTTACTAAAAACGGCTATATTAGAATAAAAAGAATTCAAAACTATGACTACAGGTTATAGGCTTCTTTAAAAAGAAATGTCTTGAGCTTACTTTTAAAAATATTTACAGAAGAGCTTTGTCTAATATCCAGTGGCAGTTCATTCCCATGTTTTGAGCAGCGACAGAAAAAGCCCTCTCACGATAGGTTTTGAGATTCGCTGTAGGTACACATAGCCTTTAGCAGAGGAGCGAAAACGACGCGATGGAACGTATTTTGCAAGCATTTCACTAAGGGAAACGTCACATATCGATTTTTCCACGAGAAACGTCCAGCGAAGTTTGGGGGTGGGGGGGTTTTGATCTGTGACGTTTCTCCGTGGAAAAATCGATAGTCTTCAGAAACATCACCTCGCATATCTCCGCGGCGATATTTAGACTCCTGAAGAGAAATGGCAGATTGCGGTTGCATACCTGCCAACTCTCCCGGTTTATGCGAGACTCCAGATTTTGGACCTCATCTTTCGGTCTCCCGGATAGAGCCTCAAATCTCCCGGTTTTTATCCATTTTATGGATTGAGTTCGCCGTTTTTCAGGCTAGAGGGTTAAAAAACAAGCAATTTTACTCCGAGTTGCGTTTGTGTTCATTTCGCACGCTAGCGAATGCGCGAAAAGCACCGAGTGACTCAATCGATCGCGAGGCTTGTAACTAATTTTTCCGAGAGCTTTCGGAAAGTCTTCGGAAAGTCTTCGGAACACAATCGGGGTATCTTCGGAACAATGCGGAAATCATTACGTCATAACAAAGCCTCAACCAACATTCTCCAGATTTTAGAACTCCGGAGGTTGGCAGGTATGCGGTTGTCCCACAGCCGGCTAAGTTTTTGAGAACTCACCGACATAGATAGCAGTGAATTCAAAGGTTTCACGATGAATTCAACGTTCTATTCCCACCAAATGGGACCCAGAGGTTGTGACAAGTTGTTTAAGTTGGGATAAAAAGGCGGACATGAATGGAAAGAGGTAGTGTATGCCGGACTTTTGAAAAAAAATCGATAAATCGCTGACGTTTCTGAGGGGGGGTGGGTTGAAAAAGAAACTTCGCTGGACGTTTCTCGTGGAAAAATCAATGTGTGACGCTTCCCTAACATACAACGGTGCAAGATTATTAAGAGCCTTACAAGTAATGAGTAAGATCTTAAAAACAATACGGACAGGCGTGATATGCTCATGCTTCTATACTGGAGGTAACGAGTCTTGCAGTGGCGTTTTGTACATGCTGTAGTTTTTGTACAGGATATTGGGGAATTAAGTAATCTGAGTAATGAGTTAGTTATCTAGCCTAGATGTTATGAAGGCGTGGACAATAACTTCAGCTGCTGACTTAGGGATATATTTCCTAATACGACCAATGTTATATAAATGATAAGCCGATTTACAGATAGGTTAAGTACTAAGTGATTGTCAAATATTACACCAATGTGTAGCTCTATTCATTCAAATATGTCGTAAGGCTCGAAAATGGATAACCAAGCTTATTTGTTTCCTTTGTTCTACTACGACCAAATATATCCCATATCCCCTTACTTTCTTTGGCCTATAGACCTTTCCCACGCGGCGGATATCTTGGAATAAACCTATTGTTAATGCTTACCCAGCCTCGGTCTCAAACGTGTTTAACCGAGGCTGGGTAAGCATTAACAATAGGTTTATTCCAAGATGGCCGCCGTGTGGAAAGATCAATATACTCCCCTTGCATATTATCAATGCTTTAACACATATTGCCCTTGCATATTATCAATGCTTTAACACACATTCCCCCGACTTATTCCCCACGCATCTCCTATTAACTACTGACTTACGTTTTACCTACAGAGAAGTGACTTGAAAGAAGATAGAAAAAAAAACGGAGTTTGTTACGACCCGGAAAACCCTCGCTCTCTTCATTTTATCAACTTCACTACAAGCTACAACCCCTGCCATTTAAGTCGGACCTCTTCAGCAATTTCCGGCTATTTTTAACACAATCCCCCTCCCTTATTTCAATGTTGGTTTTCGAGAAGACCGAAATGTTGCCTTTCTATCCCAACATTGGGAAGGGGGACAAGCGAAGTCATAAAAAATACCGGCGATCTGTCAGAGGAGTTCGTTCAGTGTTCTAAATAGCCTTATTTTGTCGAGCGGTCCGTACTTAAATGGCGAAGGTTGAACGTTGGTTGAAAGAGTGGAGACAAAAACAATACGAAGCCTTGTGAACAGTAATGTTATGCAACTATGCACTAGGCAAACAATGATCCCAATGATTTATAAAAAGAGATATTGTTATTTCGTAGTACGAGAAAACCTCACCATTGTAAAAATGTTATTGGCCTTCCGCTCGGGGGTATGGGATTTATTCACCTCGGGTTTGCGCCCTCGTGTGGAACCCTGGGTAAACAAATCCCATACTCTCTTGCTCCAGACCAGAGGGTTAGAGGTGATCGAGAATATAATATGGCTGCAGGACCGCGAGGAGGTTCAGAGCTTCGAAATGCTGAGGATGGTGGAGAAGTATATATATGGCTACCACCTGACTAGCAAATATTAAATGGGTTGAACCATCACATTAAATGTTGTGGATTGAACCCTGTATCACCCGGATATGTAATAATCAACAGGAAATGTAATACTAACCGGATATGTAATAAAAATCAACAGGATCTGTAATAACAACAGGATATGTAATAAAAATCAACAAGATTGCAAAACTGGAGACTTAAGACAGAGTAACTCACGTGACGTTCGCAGCGCTGATCACGTGATCTGACGTTGTGCAGGTTGAGAAGCTTATTGTGATCACTAACTAAATGATTCACATGACTGATGACATCATTCAGGTAATTGGTAGGTGTTGTTTATTCACTGCTATAGCGTGATTGATTACGCTACCTCGACCATGTAGTGTTATTACATTTCCTGTTGACTATTTTATTACATTTCCGGTTGAAAATGTATTGCATTTCCTGTTAACTTTTTATTACAAATCCTGTTGATTTTTATTACATATCCTGTTGTTATTACAGATCCTGTTGATTTTTATTACATATCCGGTTAGTATTACATTTCCTGTTGATTATTACATATCCGGGTGATACAAACCCTAGCCTGACCAAATTATAATCTAAGCAATCTCACGAAAATGTGCTCTCATTACAGTACAACGCATCCTCGCTCTAGAATTACCAATAATCAGTAAATGGCAAACACGCTTGAAATACCGATTATTGGTAATTCTACGACAAATCCTAACCCGAACCATAAACCGAACCCTAACCATCGGACGAGTTCACGGGTAAACGACGGGTTCTCACTCACCTAGAGCTAGGGTTCACAGGTAAACAAGAAAGGAAGGTAAACGAGAGAAAAAAATACTTTTGAGCGCTCCTACTCGTAACCGTTTGCGCGAGTGCTTGGTAGACGTCATGACCACTACATGAAGGAAGCTCGAGCAACCAGGACGACGACGGCTAGGACGACGAAACGTAGAAAAGTGTTTTATCCTGAGATTTGATGTTTACTATTTCCTTTAGTTGCCTTTAGTTGCCTTTTGGTGCCTTTATTTGCCTTTTGGTGCCTTTATTTGCCTTTAGGTGCCTTTAGTTGCCTTTTGGTGCCTTTTGGTGCCTTTATTTGCCTTTTGGTGCCTTTATTTGCCTTTAGGTGCCTTTATTTGCCTTTTGGTGCCTTTATTTGCCTTTTGGTGCCTTTATTTGCCTTTAGGTGCCTTTATTTGCCTTTTGGTGCCTTTATTTGCCTTTTGGTGCCTTTATTTGCCTTTAGGTGCCTTTATTTGCCTTTAGGTGCCTTTATTTGCCTTTAGGTGCCTTTATTTGCCTTTAGGTGCCTTTATTTGCCTTTAGGTGCCTTTATTTGCCTTTAGGTGCCTTTTTTAACCATATTTTCCAAAAATGTGACCAGGACAGAGTTGCGTTCAGGCCGAACGATAAACGGTGTGATTTACTTTTTTACGTTCGCGTTCTCATTTGAAAGTAAAATTTGTTGTTTTCACGTTGTGTTTTGCAAATGTAGGCGACTGTGTGCATTTCCACGTGCTTTTATTGTATTCTGTAATTAAGGCTATTGTTTTAAGTCGTAATCCTAGACCGCGTCGTCGTGGTTGCTTAAGCTCCCTACTAAGCGCGTCTACCGCCGTTTGGAATTTGACAATGTATTGTTTAATTTGCATTCTAGAATTAGCGATTATTGATAATTGAAGAGCAAAAGCCAATTACTGATTATTGGTAATTCTAGAGCGAGGATATGTTGTACAGTCAGAACACGTTGTTTACCTGTGAACCCTAGCTCTAGGTGGGTGAGACCTCGTCGTTTGCCTGGAAACTTGTTTACTGACGTTTAGGTTTATGGTACGGGTTAGGGTTATTATTTTTTAAAGTGACAGTCGTTCCATCGCAGGTTTTTTTGGCTCATTGCTAAAGTTCTGCATGGTCTTGCATACCCAAAGTCTCGGGTTCAAACCCCGCGGCGGGAAATCGAAAAAGTAAAAACGTAAAATATAAAAGTAAGATATATTAATTAGACAAATTGAACTTTAGAGAGGGATAATGCTGAAAGGGGTTAGGATTCTAGGAAGAGATAAGGAGATCGTGAATTTATTTTATTTTTACGACTAGCATTATAAGCGAGATTGCTTAGATTATCATTCGGTATTGGGTTCAATCCAATGTAACTGGGTTTAACCCATTTAATGTTTGCGAGTCGGCTGTAATGCAAGAGAGCGACGGGTCCGGCTTACGTAGTGAGCTGCCAAGAGAGCCCCTTGGTTTCGGCACGTCTGTGAGATGGAAAGAGCCGAACAAAACGATAAATTACGAGGAAGTCAGAGTCGAAAGAATACAGGTTTGCACAGGGAACCCAGGCTCACAACAGGATTACTCGACTTGATAAATACAAGGGATTTGTTTATCGCTAGTATAGATACCTGATGAAAAATGATAATAAACAGCCATTAAAGTTTACATACCACATCATATGTAGTCCCAAGTTATTTCTTGACCGTCTAAGATCCCTTAAGACGCATTTCAGCGATATTGTTTTAGTTCACCTCCACATAAAAAAACTGTTTTAAAAATATTACTGAAATGCAGCTTAAAGGCTCTAAGACAGTCGAGAAACAACATTTGATGTAGTATGTTTAACTTTAATGACTGTTTATGATCATTTTTCTTTAGATATCTAAACCAGCGATAAAGTTTCATACAAATCCTTATATTTTGCCGAGTCGAGTAGTCCTGTTGTGAGCCTGGGCTCCCTGTGGTTACACCTCCCAAGGCATGTGTCCAAAATCATCCGATAGTTCAAGATCAGCCTGCCCAGTTCAAGTAAAAAAAATTCAACTATCAAATATTGCATATTCTATAATGGCTTCAACGCGAACACTGATTTACAACATTTAGGTCTCATATCTCGAAAGTGCAGTTTTTCTATTCTTTCACACTAAAACGAAAATGTATCAATGTCCAGTTTTTTTAATGCGCAAACAGCAAAACAACTAAGTGAGGTTTTAGGTTGGCGACCTAAAACGTCACCTTGCATATGTAACAAATAAAAGTCTGGAGGTCTAGAACACGAGGAAAGGTCAAGAAATCACGAGCCAAAGACAAACGATTCTAGAGCGCTTCATATGTTCTAGAACTCCAAGTGTTTCGTCAGAGTGCAGAACACAGCGGATGCTTTTCTGTATGTTGTGTTAACATATTTGAATGTCTTCTCGAAAATATGGTTAACCACAGGAAGCCCAATTTTTATTATGGTTTCTTGAAACTTGACTGGACTGAAACGCAATAAAGGGGAAGTGTTTCAATGACTGTCACGGCATGCTATCGTTACAGTATGACGGTTCGTTTCACACTCATAGAGTATATTTAGAGACACGAGTCCGTAGCCACTGATGTCCTTCCTGTTCGTTCTGTACCCTCTGGTCTCGTCAGCAGCCACTGACATCCTTCCTGTTCTTTCTGTACCATCTGGTCTCGTCAGGATCGAAGCCTCTCTGTAGGTGACCAATCACGGCCCAATCTGGAGTCCTCGCCATGTACTCGAGGGAAGTGAACGGTTGTTTGCCTTCGCTCTCTTCGTACTTGGAAATCTAGCGTAGAAACGAAACAGTAGGTCTAATTCAGTCGTTGCGTATTAAATCTTTGATGTGCTGAAGTCTATGGGAAAAAGCTTTAAAATAACTTGATTCATACCATTAAAGCTGAAGTTAGAACTGAAGTCTGAATCACTAAGTGAATGAGTGAGTGAGAATTGAGTGAGTGAGCGACACGGTTTCGCGTAACCCAGGAGTTAAAACTGGTCGTGAGGTTTTTACAGAATGATCTGTGCAAAGTCATGGAAAATGTGATAGCGTTAATCCACATTTTACTCGACGTTTTACTCGAAATTCCCATTTCCACACGAGCTGATGTATCAAAAGTAAGTTGCGTGAATATAATTTTCCACGTAATCATGCAAAAGTACTCACCAGTTCATGAAACTTGGAGTAGTCGATCCAAGTGAACCAGTCACCATCAATCTTAAACTAAAACAGAAAGTCAAAGTATCTTAGATATGGTTCAAGCATCATTGAATTCCAAGAAGTAAAAAGGGTATTCACACCACATAAACTCAACAGGAAGCAACGAACACCAAACAAGTTTATAATATACATTACGAGAACATCCTAAGAACGCGCCATTTCAATGGTTAAAAGATTTGAGTTCAGCGTGCATTATTTTCTTGTAGAACATGGATAAACCATCTTCTATTTGTAACATAGGCAATAGAGAACATGGCACACGGTAAAGGTCTTTAAAGAATTCATCGCCCTGTGTACATATGCTTGGATGCGACATCTTAAATGTGTTATACCACTGATGACATCATGAGAGGCCACATCACAAACGATTTACCAAGTGAAAAAAACATCGTAACTTCAACAAATCAGATCAAGAAAGCTATTTCAATAGACCTCATTCATAATGGCCGCCACCTAATTTGCATAAATTGGAAGATTAATGTTTACAGAGGAACTATTGCTACCACATGAAAGATAGTACCTAAATTAGTAATTGGCCACAGTTTGAAAGCAATGTTTCAAATTGCTGTCGAGTTATTGGCATTTTAAATGTCGGAAACAACATGAAACGCGGCTGGAAAGGCCTACATGGCTTTTCTCATACAAATCTCTCTAATTTCAAATCACTAACTTTACAGCCTTTTTATGCTACAACACTAAAATTCTACAGGATCACCAATGTTGGTATGCTCAGTCTTTCGCATGGTAAGGATGTTGTTTTGCATACATTGTACATGCGGCTAAACTGTTAAAATACAGAGACCACGCCCTTATGAATGTGGTGTATGTTACGGCATGCAGAACCGTAGCTTTTATACATTACGGTCTGAATTATTTTTAACACTTGTATGAAACCTAGTCAAGCAATTCAGCTTGTTTCAGGCTCTGGACAAGCCAAACGTGAGTACAAATGGTAGCTTAATTGACAGAGTTAATTCTTACAAATGTCTTAGAGTGCAAATAGATGTGCATATAGATAGTGGGAGACTCATATTGATAACATTTCTAAAATGTTTGCTAAGGCAACTTTTTAACAGGCCAATCCTTGCTGACATCATGTACGTCGCTTGAAGTTTAATGTGTGCTAATGAGGAAAAACGTTAACAAAGATTCGCCTATAGCCCCACATTACTGCAGCACCGTCTGGGGCCGGTAGCATGGTAAGGGTCTCTCGAAAAAAAAAAACACAAGAAAACAGAGACTCATTACTGGTTATAACTATGGGATAAGGTCAGAAGATGCCTTAGATGAACTTGGTTGGAAAGACCTGGAGGAACGACGCTGCTACCAGTAGGGCAGCGCGCGTCATGTCCAAAACCATGAATGACAAGTTCCGCTATATTTATCACAATTGTTCACCAAAACTAGCACAATTTACCAATATAGCTTGCGTCGCTCTGAACATGTTCTTTTCATCCCAAGACCAAACACCGAGGCCTTAAAAACAGCTTCTCATACAGAGGGGCATCTCTATGGAACAATCTATCTAATGAAGCACAAAATGCTACCAGTGCCAGGCACTTCTTGGAATAGTAGTAGGTTTCATAACTCAGTAGATTTTTAATACTTAGATAAAAGAAACTCTGAATTTCTAAATAGACCTTGAAACAACCATAGGGGCTGATCGAAGCCAGGACCCGGCTAAATCACAGATCGAATTGGAATTTTGGTGGAGGGAAGAAAAGCGGAGAACCCGGAAAAAACCCTCGGAGCAAGGGTAAAATAGCAACAAACTCAACTCACACATGGCGCCACGAACGGGGATCGAGCCTGGGCTACAGAGGTGAGAGGTGAAGCGCTTAACCACTGCGCCACCCCCGCTCCCCAAACGTAATACTTAGCTTACATTTATATCATTATTAATATTTGTTATACATCTTTCTATGTTGTGAAATTATTTACTATCTTCATTGTTATTAGTATAACTTGTAATTTAGCACACTGCATCTTTTTAGCCTGCGTCCAATTCGAACTGAATCCCGGTTAAGTCCGGAGTTAACATGTGACGCAGACTACCTCTTTTGTAATTGATCAATGAAGAGCTCCGTGTATGAATAAAGAGTATGTATGTTGGATAGAAGGAAACACGACGAGAAAAATGATCGAGAGGAAAGAAGCACTGGTGCTTCCCCTGAATGAACATTGTTTCGTTTCGTTCTCCACCACCGAGAGTCTGGAACAGGCTAGTCTGAAAATAACCCCATCTGGCGTTTGCATTAAAATGCATTTCAGCTCATGTTTTCCACTGACTGAATTATCAACAAGTCTGGAATGTATACAGACGTACATCTGTCACACAAAAGCAATGAAGTGATTACCAGACTCAAACTACACACCTTTTTGTGCGCAAGTAACACGCAGTTCGAGTGCTCGTGTTCACAGGCTAGCTCATACTCCGGTAGACGATCAACCAGCTGCTGAACGAAGCCAACGACCTGGAAGAATACAAATCAAAAAAACACTTAGGCCTAACATCACTAGGAGATTTTCTTGTGTACGATAAATATGGGAAAATTGTAGCTGTCTGGAGCCATCACTTTGGAGTCAATCTCGTATGAACAGGTTGCAATCATTCCTAAGGGAATAAAATCACAAAAGAGTAGCCGCCATGTTGGTTGGTATAACAAAAGTAGCTAATGGGGCATCTTTTGTTCCTACCAAACAACATGGCCACCAGTGCAACCCACCAATTGAAACTTGCCGTACCGTAACTATGCAATGTGATTGGTTCAGAAGGGGAAGCCATTTCAGTGTAAGCGTATCGTAGTTGAAATCGATTCTAATGTGATTGGATCCGAATGCAATGTGATTGGATCAGAATGGGAAGCCATTTTAGTGTAAGCGTATCGTAGTTGAAATCGATTCTAATGTGATTGGATTAGAATGCAATGTGATTGGTCAGAAGGGGAAGCCATTTCAGTGTAAGCGTATCGTAGTTTTCTAATGTGATTGGATCCGAATGTAATGTGATTGGATCAGAAGGGGAAGCCATTTCAGTGTAAGCGTATCGTAGTTGAAATCGATTCTAATGTGATTGGATCAGAATGCAATGTGATTGGATCAGAAGGGGAAGCCATTACAGTGTAAGCGTATCGTAGTTGAAATCGATTCTAAGTTCGTGCTGCAAGTACGTGGTGGGCGATGTAGCGCGGTGTACGATTTCTATAGAAGTGCCATAATATATAGCTATTCCTATATTAAACTGTCACAAGTGATGGAATAATGTTTAGTGTATTTGATCGTCTCCTAACGCACCTCGTGATGCCACGGGATGTTCGCCATGGTGAGAGTCGACGCTTTGGATTCACCGCAGTATGTGACCCCCTGATATAAATAATAGCAGCACGTCACAAACACAATACAAATATACTGAAGTATGTGACCCCCTGATAGAAATAATAGCAGCACGTCACAAACACAATACAAATATACTGAAGTATGTGACCCCCTGAGAGAAATAATAGCAGCACGTCACAAACACAATACAAATATACTGAAGTATGTGACCCCTGATAGAAATAATAGCAGCACGTCACAAACACAATACAAATATACTGAAGTATGTGACCCCCTGAGAGAAATAATAGCAGCACGTCACAAACACAATACAAATATACTGAAGTATGTGACCCCCTGATAGAAATAATAGCAGCACGTCACAAACACAATACAAATATACTGAAGTATGTGACCCCCTGAGAGAAATAATAGCAGCACGTCACAAACACAATACAAATATACTGAAGTATGTGACTCCCTGATAGAAATAATAGCAGCACGTCACAAACATAATAAAAATATACTGCAGTATGTGACCCCCTGATAGAAATAATAGCAGCACGTCACAAACACAATAAAAATATACTGAAGTATGTGACCCCCTGATAGAAATAATAGCAGCACGTCACAAACACAATACAAATATACTGAAGTATGTGACCCCCTGATAGAAATAATAGCAGCACGTCACAAACACAATAAAATATATACCGCAGTATGTGACCCCCTGATAGAAATAATAGCAGCACGTCACAAACACAATACAAATATACTGAAGTATGTGACCCCCTGATAGAAATAATAGCAGCACGTCACAAACACAATACAAATATACTGAAGTATGTGACCCCCTGATAGAAATAATAGCAGCACGTCACAAACACAATAAAAAATATACCGCAGTATGTGACCCCCTGATAGAAATAATAGCAGCACGTCACAAACACAATACAAATATACTGAAGTGTGACCCCCTGATAGAAATAATAGCAGCACGTCACAAACACAATACAAATATACTGAAGTATGTGACTCCCTGATAGAAATAATAGCAGCACGTCACAAACATAATAAAAATATACTGCAGTATGTGACCCCCTGATAGAAATAATAGCAGCACGTCACAAACACAATAAAAATATACTGAAGTATGTGACCCCCTGATAGAAATAATAGCAGCACGTCACAAACACAATACAAATATACTGAAGTATGTGACCCCCTGATAGAAATAATAGCAGCACGTCACAAACACAATAAAATATATACCGCAGTATGTGACCCCCTGATAGAAATAATAGCAGCACGTCACAAACACAATACAAATATACTGAAGTATGTGACCCCCTGATAGAAATAATAGCAGCACGTCACAAACACAATACAAATATACTGAAGTATGTGACCCCCTGATAGAAATAATAGCAGCACGTCACAAACACAATAAAAAATATACCGCAGTATGTGACCCCCTGATAGAAATAATAGCAGCACGTCACAAACACAATACAAATATACTGAAGTGTGACCCCCTGATAGAAATAATAGCAGCACGTCACAAACACAATACAAATATACTGAAGTATGTGACCCCCTGATAGAAATAATAGCAGCACGTCACAAACACAATACAAATATACTGAAGTATGTGACCCCCTGATAGAAATAATAGCAGCACGTCACAAACACAATACAAATATACTGAAGTATGTGACTCCCTGATAGAAATAATAGCAGCACGTCACAAACATAATAAAAATATACTGCAGTATGTGACCCCCTGATAGAAATAATAGCAGCACGTCACAAACACAATAAAAATATACTGAAGTATGTGACCCCCTGATAGAAATAATAGCAGCACGTCACAAACACAATACAAATATACTGAAGTATGTGACCCCCTGATAGAAATAATAGCAGCACGTCACAAACACAATAAAATATATACCGCAGTATGTGACCCCCTGATAGAAATAATAGCAGCACGTCACAAACACAATACAAATATACTGAAGTATGTGACCCCCTGATAGAAATAATAGCAGCACGTCACAAACACAATACAAATATACTGAAGTATGTGACCCCCTGATAGAAATAATAGCAGCACGTCACAAACACAATAAAAAATATACCGCAGTATGTGACCCCCTGATAGAAATAATAGCAGCACGTCACAAACACAATACAAATATACTGAAGTGTGACCCCCTGATAGAAATAATAGCAGCACGTCACAAACACAATACAAATATACTGAAGTATGTGACTCCCTGATAGAAATAATAGCAGCACGTCACAAACATAATAAAAATATACTGCAGTATGTGACCCCCTGATAGAAATAATAGCAGCACGTCACAAACACAATAAAAATATACTGAAGTATGTGACCCCCTGATAGAAATAATAGCAGCACGTCACAAACACAATACAAATATACTGAAGTATGTGACCCCCTGATAGAAATAATAGCAGCACGTCACAAACACAATAAAATATATACCGCAGTATGTGACCCCCTGATAGAAATAATAGCAGCACGTCACAAACACAATACAAATATACTGAAGTATGTGACCCCCTGATAGAAATAATAGCAGCACGTCACAAACACAATACAAATATACTGAAGTATGTGACCCCCTGATAGAAATAATAGCAGCACGTCACAAACACAATAAAAAATATACCGCAGTATGTGACCCCCTGATAGAAATAATAGCAGCACGTCACAAACACAATACAAATATACTGAAGTGTGACCCCCTGATAGAAATAATAGCAGCACGTCACAAACACAATACAAATATACTGAAGTATGTGACCCCCTGATAGAAATAATAGCAGCACGTCACAAACACAATACAAATATACTGAAGTATGTGACCCCCTGATAGAAATAATAGCAGCACGTCACAAACACAATAACAAATATACCGCAGTATGTGACCCCCTGATAGAAATAATAGCAGCACGTCACAAACACATTAAAAAATATACCGCAGTATGTGACCCCCTAATAGAAATAATAGCAGCACGTCACAAACACAATACAAAATATACCGCAGTATGTGACCCCCTAATAGAAATAATAGCAGCACGTCACAAACACAATAAAAAATATACCGCAGTATGTGACCCCCTGATAGAAATAATAGCAGCACGTCACAAACACAATACAAATATACTGAAGTGTGACCCCCTGATAGAAATAATAGCAGCACGTCACAAACACAATACAAATATACTGAAGTATGTGACCCCCTGATAGAAATAATAGCAGCACGTCACAAACACAATACAAATATACTGAAGTATGTGACCCCCTGATAGAAATAATAGCAGCACGTCACAAACACAATAACAAATATACCGCAGTATGTGACCCCCTGATAGAAATAATAGCAGCACGTCACAAACACATTAAAAAATATACCGCAGTATGTGACCCCCTAATAGAAATAATAGCAGCACGTCACAAACACAATACAAATATACTGAAGTATGTGACCCCCTGATAGAAATAATAGCAGCACGTCACAAACATAATAAAAATATACTGAAGTATGTGACCCCCTGATAGAAATAATAGCAGCACGTCACAAACATAATAAAAATATACTGAAGTATGTGACCCCCTGATAGAAATAATAGCAGCACGTCACAAACACAATAAAAAATATACCGCAGTATGTGACCCCCTGATAGAAATAATAGCAGCACGTCACAAACACAATAAAAATATACTGAAGTATGTGACCCCCTGATAGAAATAATAGCAGCACGTCACAAACATAATACAAATATACTGAAGTATGTGACCCCCTGATAGAAATAATAGCAGCACGTCACAAACACAATACAGATATACTGAAGTATGTGACCCCCTGATAGAAATAATAGCAGCACGTCACAAACACAATACAAATATACTGAAGTATGTGACCCCCTGATAGAAATAATAGCAGCACGTCACAAACACAATACAAATATACTGAAGTATGTGACCCCCTGATAGAAATAATAGCAGCACGTCACAAACACAATACAAATATACTGAAGTATGTGACCCCCTGATAGAAATAATAGCAGCACGTCACAAACACAATACAAATATACTGAAGTATGTGACCCCCTGATAGAAATAATAGCAGCACGTCACAAACACAATACAGATATACTGAAGTATGTGACCCCCTGATAGAAATAATAGCAGCACGTCACAAACACAATACAAATATACTGAAGTATGTGACCCCCTGATAGAAATAATAGCAGCACGTCACAAACACAATACAAATATACTGAAGTATGTGACCCCCTGATAGAAATAATAGCAGCACGTCACAAACACAATACAGATATACTGAAGTATGTGACCCCCTGATAGAAATAATAGCAGCACGTCACAAACACAATACAGATATACTGAAGTATGTGACCCCCTGATAGAAATAATAGCAGCACGTCACAAACACAATACAAATATACTGAAGTATGTGACCCCCTGATAGAAATAATAGCAGCACGTCACAAACACAATACAAATATACTGAAGTATGTGACCCCCTGATAGAAATAATAGCAGCACGTCACAAACACAATACAGATATACTGAAGTATGTGACCCCCTGATAGAAATAATAGCAGCACGTCACAAACACAATACAGATATACTGAAGTATGTGACCCCCTGATAGAAATAATAGCAGCACGTCACAAACATAATAAAAATATACTGAAGTATGTGACCCCCTGATAGAAATAATAGCAGCACGTCACAAACATAATACAAATATACTGAAGTATGTGACCCCCTGATAGAAATAATAGCAGCACGTCACAAACACAATACAGATATACTGAAGTATGTGACCCCCTGATAGAAATAATAGCAGCACGTCACAAACATAATAAAAATATACTGAAGTATGTGACCCCCTGATAGAAATAATAGCAGCACGTCACAAACACAATAACAAATATACCGCAGTATGTGACCCCCTGATAGAAATAATAGCAGCACGTCACAAACATAATAAAAAATATACTGAAGTATGTGACCCCCTGATAGAAATAATAGCAGCACGTCACAAACACAATAAAAATATACTGAAGTATGTGACCCCCTGATAGAAATAATAGCAGCACGTCACAAACACAATAAAATATATACCGCAGTATGTGACCCCCTGATAGAAATAATAGCAGCACGTCACAAACATAATAAAAATATACTGAAGTATGTGACCCCCTGATAGAAATAATAGCAGCACGTCACAAACATAATAAAAAATATACTGAAGTATGTGACTCCCTGATAGAAATAATAGCAGCACGTTACCGAAGTATGTGACTTCCTAATAAAAATAATAACAACAGTTGACAAACACAATAAAAATGTACCAGGAGAAATCGGTGAACGTAGCTAGTTTATTTCTGGTTGTGTACGGTCACGTGACGTGATTCTACCCATCAACAACAAGACCTGGGCCCTGAGTTGTTACAAGCCTGATCAGCGTTAATCTTGGGTTAAATGTTAACCGAGGATTCTGTTTCTCTTGGTAAAAGCCATGTTTCTGCAATCTAGGATTACAGTTAGGAATGCACTACTCATTCCTCACCAAGCAATAGGTTTTTCACAGGAAATCAGTAGTCAACCAGTTAAAAATACAAACCAATCATTACCGTTAATCCTAGATTAGCTTAACGAGTGACCGGACCCAGATTAGTGTAATCCTAGATCAGCTTAACAAGTGACCAGACCCAGATTAGTGTAATCCTAGGATTACAGTTAGGAATGCACTACTCATTCCTCACCAAGCAATAGGTTTTTGACAGCAAATCAGTAGTCAACCAGTTAAAAATACAAACCAATCATTACCGTTAATCCTAGATTAGCTTAACGAGTGACCGGACCCAGATTAGTGTAATCCTAGATTAGCTTAACGAGTGACCGGACCCAGATTAGTGTAATCCTAGATTAGCTTAACGAGTGACCGGACCCAGATTAGTGTAAACCTAGATTAGCTTAACGAGTGACCGGACCCAGATTAGTGTAAACCTAGATTAGCTTAACGAGTGACCGGACCCAGATTAGTGTAAACCTAGATTAGCTTAACGAGTGACCGGACCCAGATTAGTGTAATCCTAGATTAGCTTAACGAGTGACCGGACCCAGATTAGTGTAAACCTAGATTAGCTTAACGAGTGACCGGACCCAGATTAGTGTAAACCTAGATTAGCTTAACGAGTGACCGGACCCAGATTAGTGTAAACCTAGATTAGCTTAACGAGTGACCGGACCCAGATTAGTGTAATCCTAGATTAGCTTAACGAGTGACCGGACCCAGATTAGTGTAAACCTAGATTAGCTTAACGAGTGACCGGACCCAGATTAGTGTAATCCTAGATTAGCTTAACGAGTGACCGGACCCAGATTAGTGTAATCCTAGATTAGCTTAACGAGTGACCGGACCCAGATTAGTGTAAACCTAGATTAGCTTAACGAGTGACCGGATCCAGATTAGTGTAAACCTAGATTAGCTTAACGAGTGACCGGACCCAGATTAGTGTAAACCTAGATTAGCTTAACGAGTGACCGGACCCAGATTAGTGTAAACCTAGATTAGCTTAACGAGTGACTGGACCCAGATTAGTGTAAACCTAGATTAGCTTAACGAGTGACCAGACCCAGATTAGTGTAAACCTAGATTAGCTTAACGAGTGACCGGACCCAGATTAGTGTAATCCTAGATTAGCTTAACGAGTGACCAGACCCAGATTAGTGTAAAAAACGGATGGCGGATGGCGGATGACGGATATGTTAGTTAATATATTTAAAAAAATTAAAAAGAATTGTTGAGCAGTACATCTACGAGAACTCTGGTTTCGTCTGTAAATATTTTGATTCTCTTCTACGCGTTTTGTGTGCTTCACTCGGGATGTATACATAAAAAAAATTAACAGCTAGCGTGCCGAATTATGTTATTACGTGTTGATATTTTTGGGGTATATATCTGGTTGCCGCTAATAAAAATATATTTAAATAAAATGATTAATGTTAAAAGCAATTGGTTCAGAAAAGTAAATGATTATACCGTTTGTACACAAGGTGACACAGGTTCTGTCTTGTAGGTATACTCTTGAGGGAGTAACACACAACGAGCGATATATGCCGCATAATACAAGTCAAATTTTCCTTCGATACCAGAGGGAACCGGCAACGGGGACTTTTTCTGAGTTTTGCCGCTGGTAGAATCCCAACCGATATATAGGCCTCGTATATAAAAAAAGCATTTACTGATACGCTGTACGGTAATGGAACAAACTAGCAACCGGCCGTATTAAATAAAGATAGTCCCAGGTGACGTTTACAATATTTTCGAATCTCTATGTCATCGAAATCATTATCAATATAATGACTTATCGGGGAGGAATTTGAAACATCACGTGCAGATTATGACGATAAAAACTTGTCAAAATGCCGGCCGGCGTCATATAAGTTAGTTGGTAAGGTCCTAATGATTTCGACCTTGGAAAAAAAGCGTGCTGTACTGGGCACTTTTGTTAACTTATTTTTTATTCACGTTGCGTTTTACTTCCAATGCAATAGACCTCTATTGTAACACTGAGTTATATGTCCACGTCCGGACGACGAAGCATGTGTCGTAGAAATAAAAGGCGTTTTTCCCCCTAAACAACAGAAAAAATACATGAATGTATACCAAACAACGATACTGGAACTCCTTCAATCCTATCATAATTTAGATTCCGATAAACCGGCACCTTGAATTTAGACATTGGTCTCGAAAGGTATAAAAGGCGATCTGACCGGCCAAGTACAGAAAAAATATTTTTTTTTGGGCGCAAAAATGTCATATATATTACTAACAGCACTACTTGATTGATTAATTGGAATGTAATCTATCGGATATTTAATATATCGGCGCCAACTAGCTGTCACGTATGGTGGTCGATCATAGGTACGGTACAACAATTGCACTTGTCACGCTAGCTGTTAACATGTTTTATGTGTATACATCCCGAGTGAAGCACACAAAACGCGTAGAAGAGAATCAAAATATTAACAAACGAAACCAGAGTTCTCGTAGATGTACTGCTCAACAATTTAAAAAAATATATATATTCATTTTAACATATCCGCCATCCGCCATCCGTCATCCGCCATCCGTATCCACGTTTTACAAACACCCTAACGAGTGACCAGACCCAGATTAGTGTAACCCTAGATTAGCTTAACGAGTGACCAGACCCAGACTAGTGTAATCCTGGATTATAATGGTTTTGCTTCTCTTTGTAAAAAGTGTTTATTTTCCTATCTTGAATCATAGGTAGGAAAGTACTACTTATTTCACCTCAAGTTTTCAACGTCAAATCAGCAGTTCACGAGTTAGCAAATTGATCGAACTATTAGCCATAATCATGGATTAGCTTAATCAACAACTGGGACCAGAAGACTGACGAAGGGCTGTCATCAACCGATACAGCGAAAAACACAACACACAAATCGTTTTCCAGGGTTTTGGTCCGCATTACAAATGGCTCGTGCAGTAGTAGCGGGGTGTGTTAGAGGTGTCTACTAACCACAGCATATTACGGTCTGTAAGGACACTATAGTCTAAAGGATTTCGCGTTGCATTACCTTAACTTCGATAAAATCAGGTTTACCAAGTGACACGAGATCTGCATAGGACTGTATCTCCTCGGTATTCCACGACTTCACCAACGTCAATCGATACACTGTTCTCTGGCCCTGATATGACGTTTAGAACACAGGTTGTACAAAGAGGTTATCACCCGGAAAGTTGTGTAATACGGCTTGGTATTTTACGAGTCAGTGTTATTTATTCGAGCTTGAAAGACGAAAAATTAAATTGACGAGAAAAAATTCCCAGCCGTAGTACACAACTTTTCATGTAATAAATTGTTTATTATACTACAGCTAATACGGAAAAAAGTAATTGTTTATTTTCGCTTACCTCTTCGGGAACGAACACGCGCGTTAAAAAACACAGTTTTCACGCGCTAAACGCTGATTGGCTATTACTCAAACAGCCCCATTTTGATTGGTTCGTGCGCTTACAAAGTTAACAAACCTGTGCAAACCTGTTCGTGACCCGTGTAATACGCGAATGTTTGCACTCGAAAACGCCAAGTCGTATAATAGAGCGGTTTTTAATTGAGTGTCGTAAAACAAAAACAAAAGTAATTACAGAGCCAATCACAGGAGCAAGTAAAAACACAATGAGCCAATCACGAGCAAGTAAAAACACAATGAGCCAATCACGAGAGCAAGTAAAAACACAATGAGCCAATCACGAGCAAGTAAAAACACAATGAGCCAATCACAAGCAAGTAAAAACACAATGAGCCAATCACGGGAGCAAGTAAAAACACAATGAGCCAATCACGGGAGCAAGTAAAAACACAATGAGCCAATCACGGGAGCAAGTAAAAACACAATGCGCCAATCACGGGAGCAAGTAAAAACACAATGAGCCAATCACGGGAGCAAGTAAAAACACAATGAGCCAATCACGGGAGCAAGTAAAAACACAATGAGCCAATCACGGGAGCAAGTAAAAACACAATGAGCCAATCACGGGAGCAAGTAAAAACACAATGAGCCAATCACGGGAGCAAGTAAAAACACAATGAGCCAATCACGGGGGCAAGTAAAAACACAATGAGCCAATCACGGGAGCAAGTAAAATCACAATGAGCCAATCACGGGAGCAAGTAAAACTCCCATCGCCCAAAATGGCCATTGTACGATGGACACTCATTAGTTTTTGGAATACATTATGTCGTTTAATTTAAAATTCATGAGGTTTGAGATTCGCCTTATGATTGGCTAACGTTTAACTGTTCTGGGAGCTCTAAATCCCTCGGCACTTAATGTGCGAAAGGCGCTTTTTTTGAAGTTCGCGGCAAGGTAATGATTACTGATAATCAACTTAAAAGTTGATTCATGCACACCGATGAATCGAGTCGATGAGAGTCGAGGGCATGAAAGTTTTTTACTTCTACTCTCTTCAAACGCAATCATTGCTCGATCAAACGAGCAGGAGAGTGCATGAGAGTTAAAGAAAGTAATGCCTCTCTTGTTGTAAGCACCTCCCCTTATGTGTGTGATTCGAACGCTTAATTTATTATGGTTCGTGTAACCGCTTTGATCCTCGGTCCCTACAAAATAAACTAACTGGCTACAAAATAAATTTACTCGAGCCTGAGAATCGGCCAGCACAATGAAAGCTTCTGCTCGTTTCACATTTTCATGACTTGTTGTTTTATTAAACTCTGCCGTTTGTCGGCGTGTACTATGAAAAGACGAAACATCAACTTAGTCAGCGAGAATCGACCCGCATCACACGACAAAAGCTTCTGCTCGTTTCAGTGGGTTGAATGTTTTATTAAACTCTGCTGTTTGTGTGTGAACAGAATTGTGTGAACAGAATTATATGAACAGACGAACTACTGAACATAAACATAGTCGAAACTCGGTCCGCATACACGGTGAATGGTTCTTCTTGTTTCACATTTTCATAAGTTGAATGTTTTATTAAACTTTGTCGTTTGTGTATGAACAGGATTCCATGAAGAGACGACCTACAAAATCATTAAACTTAGTCAATAAACGGCCCGCTTCACGGAATAAGGTTCTGCTCATGCACACCGTTAAAAGTCGATAAAAGTTAAGGCATGATAATTTTGACTTCAAACTCTCTTCAAACGCAATCATTGCTCGATCTAACGAGCATGAGAGTCAACGAAAATCACGAACTACTGAACATAAACTTAGTCGAAACTCGGTCCGCATACACGGTGAAAGGTTCTGCTCGTTTCACACTTTCATATATGGGTTGAATATTTTAATAAACTCTTCCCGGTTTGTGTGTGAACCGGATTATATGAACAGACGAACTACTGAAAATAAACTTAGTCGAGACTCGGTCCGCTTCACCTGCTTCACGGCAAAATGTTCTGCTCGTTTCACATTGTTATGACTTGAATGTTTTAGTAAACTTTGCCGTTTGTGTATGAACAAAATTCCATGAAGACACTATGAAGAGACGACCTACAAAATCATTTAACTTAGTCGAGAAACGGCCCGCTTCACAGAATAAGGTTCTGCTCATGCACACCGATAAAAGTCGATAAAAGTTAAGGCATGAGAGTTTTGACTTCAACTTTATTCACACGCAATAATTGCTCGATCAAACGAGCATGAGAGTTAACGAAAATCACGGAAGCACTCACGCTCTCTCTGTCACTGAACAAGCGAAAACTCTCATCGATTCATGTTGACGAGAGTACAGGAGATTTAACGAGATCCAAACGGGAGCAAGAGCAGCAAGAGTTTGAACTGTCATAAGCGCATGCAGAACATCGAATCGAACGGCTTTTAATAAACGTCATGCGCGTGCATTGATTGTTCGACTAGACTGTATACGCAATTATGTGTATTTCCCGTCAACATTTGAGAGTTGTAGTTTAAAAAGTTTTAATTCCGAGCCGTTTATTTCGGGGTTTTAAAAAAGCAAGAAACTGGCTTTTGGATCAGACAGACAGTATGTTTCTATAAAGTAAATATGAGCCGAAATGAAAGTTAGACGCAGTTTGTGTTATAGACTGAATAGTTAACAACTATCTGGGTTTCCAAGCGGGACTGAATATCGTATTCGGAAGTGTTCGTCATGTTCACAAGATCGCAGATTTGTTTGAATGATAAACACGATACGCTTGTATATCTGAGCATGAACTTCAAAAGTTTATGGCTTCTAAAAAGAACCGTACTTCCCGCCAATTAAACTCGAATTTCGCGCTCAATGGTTTTAATTCCCAGAGGGAATATTAATGTGTCAGTGATTTTATCACCTCCTGACAAGCAAGAATTAATTTGCTGTTGTAATTATAATAATCGTCCAGAAATCACGTTTTAATTAACATTTTTTCGTTTATTAGATGACATAGTAGGTTTTTTCGGGCCGATTTTAAAGAGTAACATATCATTTTAAAGTTGAGCGAAAGTGCAACAAGAAGCCGTCTGTAGAATTTTTTATAGTTTCACGATTGACGAGAAAAGAGGCTCCAAAGTTTGTCATTCATATATTTTCATACAAAATTGGACTAAAAGTCACCTGTATTCAGAGAGCAAACATAGTAGGGTTTTTTAAGCGGCTATTCGATAAAATGAGTCCGAGGGTCAATCAGTATTTCGGTAATAAAAAGCCGATTGTAGAAATTGTCTAAAGCAAAAAAGAAAGCAACCCCAGCCATTTTTATCAAGCTACCTTACGCAGAATCGGCCATTTTCTCTGCATTTGAATCTCCCGCTAAGCAGTTAATGAGCTTGACGCGTGAGTGATTTCGGCAGTTAATGAGATGTGCATATCGATATGTCCAGCCATTCTGGGCGATGATCACAATGAGCCAATCACGGGAGCAAGTAAAAACACAATGAGCCAATCACGGGAGCAAGTAAAAACACAATGAGCCAATCACGGGAGCAAGTAAAAACACAATGAGCCAATCACGGGAGCAAGTAAAAACACAATGAGCCAATCACGGGAGCAAGTAAAAACACAATGAGCCAATCACGGGAGCAAGTAAAAACACAATGAGCCAATCACGGGAGCAAGTAAAAACACAATGAGCCAATCACGGGGGCAAGTAAAAACACAATGAGCCAATCACGGGAGCAAGTAAAATCACAATGAGCCAATCACGGGAGCAAGTAAAATCACAATGAGCCAATCACAGGAGCAAGTAAAAACACAATGAGCCAATCACGGGAGCAAGTAAAAACACAATGAGCCAATCACGGGAGCAAGTAAAAACACAATGAGCCAATCACGGGAGCAAGTAAAAACACAATGAGCCAATCACGGGAGCAAGTAAAAACATAATGAGCCAAACACGAACTGAAGTAATTCGTGAGTTTTTTTTAAACCAATCACGAGGAAAAGTAAACGCTATCGTGGATAACTAACCAATCAAACTCGAAAGCAATCACCTAATTACTTTTCAACACTCAATCGAAACCGCTCTATTGCTGGCGTTCACGTGACGTCATAGCCGCCATGTTGGTGGCCTTAAACAATAGATTCCTCGTTAGCTTCTTTTGTTGGGGCACCAACATGGCCGCCATGCCCTTTGTCATTTGAATCTCTGGGGATTGAGTGAAAACCAGCAATTATTTTCGACACTTAATCGAAAACTGCTATGAATATGACGATATTTGGGGCAAAATAGTTTTGTGAGACCCGCCAGGGTACCATAATTTACTCAACAGGTATTAAAATAATTTGCTTGTTTGCTCAGTTCCAGACAATTGTTCGTGTACAATGCTACGATAATGCATTTTAAGCGGCATGAAAAATAAGCTAAGCACCTTATCTGACAAGGCTTTCAAGCTATCGAGGAATCGTGGCCAGAAGTCCCTGAACAGCGGTCTATCAATTTTCTTGAGGCTGTCCTTGGTGCTCGCGTCCACACTGACGTAGAGCTGTGTGACCGGCAGAAGACTCCTGTTAAGTTAAAACACGTAATACGTTAAACATGGGAATGATTCTAGCTCTGGCTGAAACATTTTAAGCAGTTCTATGAGACAGTACACACGTTTTATTTGGGAAACCGCAATATATTTGGACGAGGGAAGAATGGCGTGAGGACAAAAAGGAAGTGTCTAAAATTCGTTCGAGAGCGGAAAACGTCCACGAAAGCGGGGAAAACCACTAGAAACGCCTGCATTGCAGGCTAATGTAAGTGCGGGGATCGACTTTGCTTTGACTATCCAAGTCGCTTATTTAGCTCACCGAGTTAAGATTCTCTTTATACAGAAATCTCAGAAGAAATGGGGATAACACTGAAACATCTGTCCCAGGTTTGTTAAAATATTTACTTATACTGTCCATTTCGCCCCCAAGGAATCGTTTGGCTTTTCAATATACATGTATGCGGGTCAAAATCCATGATATTTTGGGGGCTGAAACGGCTCCAACCCTTTTACAGTAATGGTTATGGCAAAGCTGTTTTCATTTCCATGTGCATAATTATTGGCAGCATTATTTGATAGGAAACAATAAAGCCATGTTCTTTTATTTCACAACTCGCTCAACGTAACAAGAAGCTAAGTTATTAAATGAGTTTTGAAGACGAGAGAAATGTTTGGGTAAAATAAAGCAAACGTACGCATAGCTGAGAGAAGGCAGCAAAGGGGAAAGCCATGCTGAACTTCTTTTCAAAGAGTCTTGATGCTGATTGGTTTAAATTTAAGAAGCCATTTAATGCTGCTGAAGTCTTGCTTCTCATTGGCTAAATCCGATCGCGCTTTTCTATCATGGTTATAACATACTCAACAAAATATCTGGATTCTGATTGGTCAATGACGAGTGCATAAAAAGGTTAGAGTGCACAGTCGCATGCTCTGAGCAAATGTTTGCTCAGTATATTATAAACAAAAAATCGCATGAACTGCTCGTGCTATACTTGATTTATAGGCACAGTGATATTTTAAAAGTTCTCAAATTGCAATCGCCTAAAGGACCGTGCAATTATTAGAACTTTCAACATATCTCACTCAGCGCCTATACATTCCGTAGAGCACTCGCGTTCATGCGATCTCCTCTACGTAAAGAAACGATGAACAATTTATAAATAGCTCAATCCTTATCGCCGATGAAAATAACACTTTAACCACCTTTCGGTTAGCTCAGTGGTTAAGCTCCGGTCTGTCGAGCGGGAGGTCCCGGGTTCAAACCTCGGCCGGACCAACACAGGGTCTTAAAATAACTGAGTAGAAGGTGCTGCCTTTACATAATCCAACAGTAGGATAAGGACGTAAACTCGTAGGACTAGTGTCCCCAATTAGCTGCAAAGCCAAATACATTGACCCAGAAGGTATCAGGAGCCCCTCAAGAGCGCTTCCCGAAAACTTTCAATTGCGCGCGTTAAATTCAGGAAAACCCCTACAAAGTATATATTTTCTGAAAGCTTAATAAACATAGATTCTAGAAAACAGCTTGATTTTCCTCATTAGTAAATACTCTTTTATTTATTGTGATTTTAATCCAATTTGACCATACCTTATATCTGGAGCTCCTGTCCCTCGGGAATTTGACGGAAATCCGCGCTGAAACGACCTTCATAAAGTTATTGATCTAAAAAAGGTTGTCTCAGTTTTCTGATATCTTATTCCGTCGCGAAAATAATAAACTGCGAAGATCCGGAACACCTTTTTTAGGGGTCGAAGAACGAAACATGAAAGTATCTCAAGAACAAAACAACGCATAAAAAAACTGAGACACCCTTTTTTGTCAACATATTGATCTAGCCATATGCCAATTTTCAATCCGATCTATTAAAATCTAGAGGGACAGGAGCTTCGAATACATGCTACAAAACTTGCACTTATAACGCCGTAAAAATGGTTTGAAAGTTTCCTGGCATCCCACCAAGGTTTGTTGACACAATTAACTTATCTGTCATTAAGAATGTCATTTTTCCAGTATTTGATGTTGAGCAGTAGGTATAGGGGAACACGATACCATGTTGTTCATGAAAGGCCGCATGCGATTTTCCGCGCTTCTGTGAAGGACTACGCAGACCACGATAAATTAGCCGTCTTCAGTGCGATATCTTCGGTTTGAATATCGCAGTAGACAAGTTCAATTTTAGCGTTACCATTGTCATGGTATTTCACAGAAATCATGAGTGCAAAGAAGAAGAAAGCGTAGAGAAACAGCCAAACCAGTACAATAACTGTTACGGAAGATCGTGTTAGGTTTTTGTCGGCTATCGAAGGCAAAGTTACAGTCGAAACTTCGGGGCGAAGTTTATGGGCACTTGCACTCTTTCAACTTGGAATTGACTTTGCAGAATCTCCAACTTCTGCCCACTGATTATCTTGGTTATAATATGAGCCAAGATCGCTTTCCGTCAGCGTCGACTTTCGTTTCTTCACGGAACTGAGAAAACGAACATAAGCCCTCCCTTAAGGCAGCTAGCTTCAAATTACGAATTGAGCTATATATATATTATAAAACTATATTTTAGATATGATTTCTGTGTGAAACGTAAATGAATATTTGCAACTCAACGGCTTCAAGACGAGCTAGACGAGTGAGCGTGTTTATTTATAAAAGTTCACGTGTTTTTTCGCGGCTTCACAAGTGCTAATAAGCCGTTGACAGCCTGCTTTCCGGTCCATATTTCTTTTCGCCGTAATTTCTCGTTAAAAATAAAATGTTTTGGAATTTTATTTTCACTAAACTGTAGAATTCACTTTGAACATTCTAAAAATATCAATAATATTTTTTTCACAAAAATGATTGTATAAAGGGCTCCTGATACCTTAAAGTGGCTATGAACAATATTTTTTTATTTTAGATATCAATTATAAATCAAGTGAATAGTAGAATGGTAAAATATATTTTGCTTTGAATGCTGTGCCGCTGAGTTAAGGAGGTTTTAATATCCAAAATGCTAAATTATGACGCCAGGGGAGGTATCTGCAATCACTTCTTAGTGGTTGTGAATGGGCGTTTCTACTGATATAGAAAACCAAATTTCTAACATCATTTTATTAACACTGATAATTTTAAAAAAATGTTTAATTGTAACAAAAAAAATTGTATAATAATTAATGCCTCCCCTGACGTCATGTAATTAGCATTTTGGATATTAAAACCTCCTTAACCCAGCAGCACAGCATTCAAAGCAAGATATATTGTACCAATCTACTATTCACTTGATGTAGAATTGATATCTAAAATAAATAAATAAAGGTTCATAGGCACTTTAAATAAAGTCACTACTACTACTATTCCCTTTCGTTAACGCGGGTCTTTCGTCGACTTCGTCCGTAAGTTATGGAGCAACCCTAAAATAGCAACACAACGAAAACTAAAGACAAAGAGAAAGGTCAGGTCAAAGAATAGGACTATCAGTACAATGTGCTATCCTTATTTACTTTATGGCATCGGGGAATTGTGCATTGGTGACGAGGAAGGTTGAGATCTCATGTCCGTGTAGTAGCTGCACTAACTCGTTAATCTTTGGATACATGATCGGTTCGCCTGCAAGAAAGAAAAACAATAAAAATATACAAATAAAATCACTCTCATTAAAAGCATAAAAGACAAATAATGGACAGTTATACAACAAGTATACAATCGACTATAATAAAGGAGGAGAACAACAAAAACACATTAAAAATACACCTGTCCAATACAATAACTCACTCGCTTATTGAAAGCATGAATGAGAAATAACGGAGCGTTAGACTAAGTAACCGTACCGAAGTATTGTAATTTATTTAATACACTATACTGTTTTAAAAACACTCTTATCATGACTGTCACTCTGCATGAAACTGCACGTCAACAGCTGCTAAAGAAGCTACAGAACCCACCAACAAGAGACAGGGCACAGTGTTTGATCTTCTTTGCTTCCTCGAATCTCTCGAGCTTCACACCTGGGACTCCTGAGGAGGAAAAAAAGAATTAATATTGTGCGAGAAACCATGCATGTATATCGCACTGAACTGGCTGCAGATTTTAGATGCTTACATTTTGTGACAAAATGCTTATTCCTGGCGCATTTTTTATTAGAACAAATGGACCTTCTTTGTGTTGACATTTTTCTCCGGTTTATAATTAACCAAAAAAAAAAATGAGAACTGGGAAATGAAGACAAAAACCACAGCCAGCAAGACATGAGAGCACACAAACGACAGAAACATTATGGAATCTAAAAACTAGACTGTGGACAATGTAAGCAAGCGGTATTACTACTAGTTAAAAAAAAAATCTCTGAATTTCTAACGAGACCTAAAACCACCATGGGGGCTGATCAAAGCCAGGTCCCGGCTAATCCACAGATCGAATTGGAATTTAGCGTGTTGGTTTTTGCGGAGGGAGGAAAACCGGAGAATCCGGAGAAAAACCCTTGGAGCAAGGGCGAGATACCAACAAACTCAACTCACATATGGCGCCGCGTCCGGGAATCGAACCTGGGCCACAGAGGTGAGAGGCGAAGCGCTTAAGTACCCATTGACATATTTAAATCGGCCGTTGCTAGGGAAATTTTGCAGCTTCGTAAAACCTGGAAAATTAAAGAGTGGGCAATGATTATTATCAAGGTGACTCCTAGGGTAAAGTCTTGTAGTCTGATGACGTCAGAAAATTTCTAAACTCTCCAAGGATTTTTAAGCTACTAGTAATTTATTAATATTTTCCGAACCTACGAATGAAGGCGCATAAAACCGAGCATGCGTTTGCCATTACGACAAAAAATAAAGATTTTACAACACTTTTCAGTCCAATTGTAACTAGCTTTTTTGTCGGTTTCCAAAATCCATGCTCGATTGTGTGGAGAACGTGGTCGACAATATTTTAAAGGGAAAAAGTTTGGTGTTTAGTGAAAGCGCGCAAAATGTTTAGGATTTTTAGAAACCGGAAGTGAAGATATTAACGCATGCGCAAAATTGCCTGTTTTGTGGTCGTGAAATAGTCGCAGAACTGTTGTTGCAGTAAAGTCTACAGTAATTGGTCGACCAGGATGTGCATTTTCTCCTATTTCCTCCGACAATGGCCAGTTTTGGGACTTGGCCGAATACTCCAGTCTGCAATGAGCTAACTTGATTGTCTGCAGTGAGCCGGCTTCGGACTGTGTGGTAGGGTCAGATACATTATGCCGGCATAATTTTGAGCATAATACTATAGTTGGAGCATCGAGCATAATGCCGGCATAATGCGCATGTTGTTCAGGAAAAATATCTAAAAAACACTGACGACTTTCTCTGTGGTCGCGTGGGCTTCCTGTGGTTTTCTGATTTATCGTTTTCTGTTCTCTGTTTTCCAATAAAATCAATATTCCATGAAAAATTAATGAGTGCAGTTTGTTTTGATTGCTCCAAGAAAGGATTTCATGTTATAAAGGCTTGGCTGCTTATTGAAGGCCTGGTACCCTGGTTGCCTATTTATGCCAGGCTGCTAAGCCCTCACAGTTTTCATCACTCATCAGTCATGGCTGCCAGTGCCAGTTCGAGTTCGGAGATAAACGCTGTTGATTTGACTGGCTCGGAGCCATCAGAAGCTGTAAGGAATGCCTTGACGCAATTAAAAAGTCCCAAAGCTTCAGACCTAGCCAGAAGTCGGGTGGTTTCGTCAAATAAAACGAAACAAAATAGCGGCCGTGGACCAGGAAATATGCCGGCAAAGAAGTCAGGTAAAATGAAAACTAACTTTGTCGAAACAAGAATTAGAGAGTTCAAGGACGAGCCATTTAGAAATTCAAACAACAAGCTGTTCTGTGACGCCTGTCGTGAAGAAATTTCAGAGAAGGCAAGCATAATCAAGTGTCATGTAGAGTCCAAAAAGCACAAGTCAGGAGTTGAAAGGCTAGCGAAGAAGAAGAAAAAAGACATAACAGTAATAGACGCGATGAAGAAGTATGACCAAGAGGTGCACCCTAAAGGGGAAATGCTAAGCGACAGCCAGAGGCTTTTTAGGATTAAAGTAATGAAGACGTTCCTCAAGGCCGGTGTTCCCCTCCAAAAGATGGACGATTTCCGTGAGTTACTGGAAGAAGGTGGCTATCGTCTGACTTCTGTACCCAACATGCGGCAGCTTATCCCTTTTGTCAGGAAGGAGGAAGAAGAAACCATCAAGGGAGAGATATCTGGCAGTAACGTTTCTGTCATATTTGATGGGACCACAAGACTTGGCGAAGCGCTGGCGATAGTTGTTAGATTTATAACAGCTGACTGGGAAATAAAGCAACGGCTGGTGCGCTTACAACTACTAGCAAAATCTCTCAAAGGAGAGGAACTGGCGCGCGAAATCATCATGGTTCTTGCACAGCAATACAACGTGCAAAACAACAGTCTCTGTGCATCAATGAGGGATGGAGCCTCAGTAAATGGAGCTGCCATGAGAACCGTGAAGATAGTATTCCCGAAAGTGGTGGATGTCCGTTGTTTTTCTCATGCCATCGACGGTGTCGGCAGTCATTTCAACATCCCCACAGTCAAGCGCTTTTTGCAGCTATGGAATGCCCTGTTTAGCCATAGTCCCGCAACTCGACTTGCATGGAGAGAGCGTACTGGCATCTCGAAAAAATCCTACTCCCCAACAAGGTGGTGGAGTTGGTGGGAAGTAGCACACCAGGTCATGCTGCAGTTTGCCGAGATCCAGCCTTTCGTTCAAGAGAGATTGCAAACCGCTGTTAACAAAGCTACTCTGAGGCAAATCGAAGAAATGTTCGCCGATGACCAGACGAAGTTGTTGCTCCAGGTTGAGTTAGCTGTCGTCGTTGATGCAGGCAAGCCCATGGTTCAATCAACTTACATCCTGGAAGGAGATGGCACACTCGCTTGGCAGTGCTACGAGCAGCTTCTAGTTATCCAGAATAGCATCCAGGTCGCCAACCTTCCCAATCTCGCGGCGTTATCCAGGCACGTTTCTGGGGGGAATGCAGTCGTTGCCCAACAGTGCTATCAGCATGGTGTTGCAGCAATTCAGCCAGGATGGGAGTACTTCACCCAGACGGTGATGGGAGTCATGGGTCCCCAAGTGGAAATTTTCAAGGCTGCACGACTTTTCAGTCCTCACCAAGTCTGTCAGCTGCGCCCTGTAGCAAATGATGTAGATATTGTCACGTCTATCGCCTTTCTAAATGATCCTGCCCTGATTGCAAACCTGAAGAACGAGCTTCCAAAATACCTTGCAAAAGCAGATGGCATAGATGATGATGTTGACCCTATTGGATGGTGGAAGGCAAATGAAGCTGAGCTCCCATTTTGGTCTGCGGCAGCTAAGCTCGTCCTATTGATGCAGCCCTCGTCGGCATCATCCGAGAGAGTCTTCTCCATTCTTACAACGACATTTGGGCATTTACAGGATCTCGCCCTTCAAGACTACATTGAATGCTCTTTGATGCTTCAATTTAACAAGAGATAGAAAAGTAGAGTACTGAACCGAGGACAGTTTGAAACCTATAACGAACGGTGAAAATAGTGAGGTGTAAAGAAATAAGACATTTTCGTCAGAATGTTATTTCTTTTGTCGCTTGTAATATATGCAATAAAGTAGTTGTGTTTCTACTTGAAGAGCTTTTTTGATAGAAGGTCATGGGAAACTTGGAAAGTGCTTAAAAAAAATATCTGTCGAGCATAATGCGTTTTTTCGAGCATAATTTTGAGCATAATGCTATGATTTTGGAGGCAATGCTCAAAAGCATAATACTCGAATCTTCGAGCATAATGTATCTGAGTGTGTGGCCATGGGGCACATGCCAGGAACCCATTTCGCGGCAAACCGAAGAGCCAATAGAAATCGAGCTAAAATTATCGACAACTTTCACTTGAAGTTGAATCTCGTGGCGTTCACAACAGTTTGCTTTCCGACATCAAAAATACTTTTTTTAAGGGTGAAAACTGACCTGTATTTTAATTAGTTGCACTGAGGTTCAATCACAACTTTACCAGGAACCCGAAAGCATTATCTGGAGACCAAAGTGTGCATGTTTGTGGAAGATTTGAGTTGAGTTGCCGGTCGAAAATCACTGGACTTCTTGCAGTGTTCTTGAGTGGCCGTACTTTTCTTCGTGTTTTTAGAAGCCATTTTCTGGCTGGAAGCAGCCATTTCAGCTTCTGTATCTTTGACAAATTTAGATAATATTTACTAGATGTTCTTTCAATCTATTAACAGCGGGAAGAGCTCGGCTACATCTGAGAATCCAATACAAGTTTTCTTTCCCATGATTCATCGGCGATTTCCTGACTGACTTCATCACTGTGTTGGCGCCGCCGTACGCTTGCTGTTACTTTTCTACTCGGTACAAATTATTAATTATTTCACTTTCTCTAGGTTCAAGTACAGTTAGGTGCCTTTCGAGTCCTGAACGATTCCTTAAAAATTATCGGATTGAGATTCTTGTCAAGTATTATATTCTTTCATACGATAAACCAAGCTTTTCATTTCCCCGCTATGCAGCTTGTTCCGACTTTTGAACACTTTACTACATTCATCCATGCGTGAACCTTTCAAGTAAACCACGAACAAAGCTTACAAACATGTGTAAGTATTAAAACTATCGGGTGGCCGGTGAACACGCATAAAACTAGCCTGAGAAAACAGCTGACTCATATAGCCCGAATCAGCTGTTTTACCGGAAGTCAAAATCGCATCTACTGCTGCGAGCATAGCAACGGTGTTGCATAGCAACGAAATATGTCAATGGGCCCTTAACCACTGCGCCACCCTGGCTGGTTCCGGTGAGTTGAATTTGTTGGTGGGTTCTCCTTTCCTCCATCCCAAAAAACCAACGCTATATTCCTGGCCGTTAAAATTCAGTGTTTTTGTTGTTACTCTAACAGAAAGTGTGCTGCTTTAACTCACCTCGGAATTGTTTAATCATGTTGTAATGATTCTGCATGGCACCATCCACGATCATCTGCGGGTCATCCATCTGCCACCGCCACTCGGTACCTACAGGGTTTGTATGATGTCTAGAGAAATAATGATCAACATCACCTGTCATCATCTGTCATCATCATCATCATAATAATAATAAGGCCATATTTATATAGCGCCATATCACCACAGTCTCATGGCGCTTTACATATTACTGATATATCCCGTTAGTTGTTTTTTTCCGGACTGCTTAAGGCGCTAATAGCTACCACGCAGTTTACAACGTTGACTTGAGTGTGTGGTTAGTGCAATGGCCAGGCTGCTGTACCGGGTGACAACCCCTGCTCTTTTTCGAGTAGTACAGCAGGTTCTTTCACGTCCCCCTCCTGCACTCTAGACCGTGCTCTACCAACTGAGCTAACCAGTGAGGTGGTGATCATCTTCATCATTATAAACTATACACTTTCACGATACGAGTCTAATTCCAAACTACTTTAAGATATGTTTTAGTTGTTTTCACAAGGACAGATCACATTATCAGTTAGTAGTAGTAATTTATTATTTATTTGCCACGATATACAATTCAAATGACATAAATATATAAATACATTCAAAATTAGTGGCGAGGGAGCTTGAACAAGAAACCACGAGACTTACGGTGTCTAGGCTTCCTCTTACATACAGAATTAGAAAATTATAATAAATGGCGAGTACACAAAATTAACGAATAAGGTTACTGTATAGAATATAAAGGATAACTTAAGAAATAAAAAGTAATAATCAGAGTGTCAGATGGCACAAATGTGTTTTCAGGTTAAAGTTTCATTTAGCTTTTATTCTCATTGTCCAGTGACATACCTCCAGCAGAACACACACTTGTTAGCACAAGCCAGACTAGGTGTAGTCTCCATACAGCGATGGCTTTCGATGCCGTAGAACGTGTGCTTGTAACATCCTCCACGGCCACGAAGCATTGACTATAAAATGAGACAAACATAAATGCGCAAATAAGTGTAAGGAATCCCAAAGTACAGGCTTGTAAGTTCCTTCATATGCTGTGGTATTATATTTATTTATTGAATGTTTACTGGCAAAGCGAATTTCAAATTACACAATAGTTTTGTTTCAATGGGCTACTGGTACATGTATAGTCATTTTCAAAGTTCTCGAATGTGTGGGGACTGGTACGAAAATACGGCATGAAAGCGAGGCGAAGTTACACTTGGAGGCACTAAAGTATCTCTGAGGGGTTTTCGTGGAGAGTATGTGCTTGTTCTCTGTTACACGTTACACGCGGGATTTGTTGGGAAAACAAAGAAAAACTTGAAAATCACCAGGCCTGGAACAAAGAACAAACAGAAAACAAAGACATGGAAGGCGTGTTATATCACTTATATAAAATAACGACAACACACAACAACAAAATTGAAAGAAGATAACGCACACACCTGTCTTTACCCTATTATATCCCTACTGAGTACCTCGCTCTTGTAAATGCTTTCTTCAAATAATCGACCTTTTACTTGTAGGCCGAAAAATATTGGTGTAATGCAGTGTTTTTATTTCGTGACGCCATTGTTAACAAATATTCCCTCGTACTTCGCCTGGCTCTTAATTATGCCGTATTTTCGTTCGAGTCCCCATACATGTGATTACTCAGAAATGGTAGTAACTAAAGTCTGGAAGACCTATGTGCAAGGCCTAATAAACATATACAGAGCTCTTCTGACTGTCACAACACGAGCTTGGAATGTTTTAAAATAAATCTTTGAAACCAGCTCACTCTAATACAACAGTAATATCACAAGCATGCATGGGAAGAAAATGTATCAGTTCAAACCTTTGTCCATCTACAGATCTTCACTCCTGAATGGGAGCCAATAATCTTGTAGCCTGAGTGGAAAAAGGAAAAAGAAAGGATTAGAAGTGCACCCAGTACAAATTATTACGAAAATTGATGTTCATCAGGAATACTTGCGTAAGGGTAAAGCTTTTTCAACAAATCTAAAGGAACAAAAAACAGGAAACAAACATTTGGCCTTCTGTTAACGTTACATGTTACGAGAATTTGTGCTTTAACAGTGGTGCCCTTACCCCATTTCAGTTTATTTATTTTCAAAGTCTAGATGAAAATTGAGGATGAAAGAAAAAAGAAAAAGAAAAAAGTTAAATCGGTAAAATTCCTGATTTTTAAATCGTGATTAAAGTCCCGCCATTTTGTTTCATGATCAAGAAAAAGCTATTGTTCACTAGCACTTGTTGTACATCACACACAATGCACGATGTACTAGGCCAGCACTTGTTGTACATGTAGGTTGTATTGTTATGGGTCCTTGAACTTACGTCACACACAATGCACGATGTACTAGGCCAGCACTTGTTGTACATGTAGGTTGTATTGTTATGGGTCCTTGAACTTACGTCACACACAATGCACGATGTACTAGGCCAGCACTTGTTGTACATGTAGGTTGTATTGTTATGGGTCCTTGAACTTACGTCACACACAATGCACGATGTACTAGGCCAACACTTGTTGTACATGTAGGTTGTATTGTTATGGGTCCTTGAACTTACGTCACACACAATGCACGATGTACTAGGCCAGCACTTGTTGTAGATGTAGGTTGTATTGTTATGGGTCCTTGAACTTACGTCACACACAATGCACGATGTACTAGGCCAGCACTTGTTCTACATGTAGGTTGTATTGTTATGGGTCCTTGAACTTACGTCACACACAATGCACGATGTACTAGGCCAACACTTGTTGTACATGTAGGTTGTATTGTTATGGGTCCTTGAACTTACGTCACACACAATGCACGATGTACTAGGCCAGCACTTGTTGTAGATGTAGGTTGTATTGTTATGGGTCCTTGAACTTACGTCACACACAATGCACGATGTACTAGGCCAGCACTTGTTGTACATGTAGGTTGTATTGTTATGGGTCCTTGAACTTACGTCACACACAATGCACGATGTACTAGGCCAACACTTGTTGTACATGTAGGTTGTATTGTTATGGGTCCTTGAACTTACGTCACACACAATGCACGATGTACTAGGCCAACACTTGTTGTAGATGTAGGTTGTATTGTTATGGGTCCTTGAACTTACGTCACACACAATGCACGATGTACTAGGCCAACACTTGTTGTACATGTAGGTTGTATTGTTATGGGTCCTTGAACTTACGTCACACACAATGCACGATGTACTAGGCCAACACTTGTTGTAGATGTAGGTTGTATTGTTATGGGTCCTTGAACTTACGTCACACACAATGCACGATGTACTAGGCCAACACTTGTTGTAGATGTAGGTTGTATTGTTATGGGTCCTTGAACTTACGTCACACACAATGCACGATGTACTAGGCCAACACTTGTTGTAGATGTAGGTTGTATTGTTATGGGTCCTTGAACTTACGTCACACATAATGCACGATGTACTAGGCCAACACTTGTTGTACATGTAGGTTGTATTGTTATGGGTCCTTGAACTTACGTCACACACAATGCACGATGTACTAGGCCAACACTTGTTGTACATGTAGGTTGTATTGTTATGGGTCCTTGAACTTACGTCACACACAATGCACGATGTACTAGGCCAGCACTTGTTGTAGATGTAGGTTGTATTGTTATGGGTTCTTGAACTTACGTCACACATAATGCACGATGTACTAGGCCAACACTTGTTGTACATGTAGGTTGTATTGTTATGGGTCCTTGAACTTACGTCACACATAATGCACGATGTAATAGGCCAACACTTGTTGTACATGTAGGTTGTATTGTTATGGGTCCTTGAACTTACGTCACACACAATGCACGATGTACTAGGCCAGCACTTGTTGTACATGTAGGTTGTATTGTTATGGGTTCTTGAACTTACGTCACACACAATGCACGATGTACTAGGCCAACACTTGTTGTACATGTAGGTTGTATTGTTATGGGTCCTTGAACTTACGTCACACATAATGCACGATGTAATAGGCCAACACTTGTTGTACATGTAGGTTGTATTGTTATGGGTCCTTGAACTTACGTCACACACAATGCACGATGTACTAGGCCAACACTTGTTGTAGATGTAGGTTGTATTGTTATGGGTCCTTGAACTTACGTCACACACAATGCACGATGTACTAGGCCAGCACTTGTTGTACATGTAGGCTGTATTGTTATGGGTCCTTGAACTTACGTCACACACAATGCACGATGTACTAGGCCAGCACTTGTTGTAGATGTAGGTTGTATTGTTATGGGTCCTTGAACTTACGTCACACATAATGCACGATGTACTAGGCCAACACTTGTTGTACATGTAGGTTGTATTGTTATGGGTTCTTGAACTTACGTCACACACAATGCACGATGTACTAGGCCAGCACTTGTTGTACATGTAGGTTCTATTGTTATGGGTTCTTGAACTTACGTCACACATAATGCACGATGTACTAGGCCAACACTTGTTGTACATGTAGGTTGTATTGTTATGGGTCCTTGAACTTACGTCACACATAATGCACGATGTAATAGGCCAACACTTGTTGTACATGTAGGTTCTATTGTTATGGGTTCTTGAACTTACGTCACACACAATGCACGATGTACTAGGCCAGCACTTGTTGTACATGTAGGTTGTATTGTTATGGGTCCTTGAACTTACGTCACACATAATGCACGATGTACTAGGCCAACACTTGTTGTACATGTAGGTTGTATTGTTATGGGTCCTTGAACTTACGTCACACATAATGCACGATGTAATAGGCCAACACTTGTTGTACATGTAGGTTGTATTGTTATGGGTCCTTGAACTTACGTCACACATAATGCACGATGTACTAGGCCAGCACTTGTTGTACATGTAGGTTGTATTGTTATGGGTTCTTGAACTTACGTCACACATAATGCACGATGTACTAGGCCAGCACTTGTTGTACATGTAGGTTGTATTGTTATGGGTCCTTGAACTTACGTCACACATAATGCACGATGTAATAGGCCAACACTTGTTGTACATGTAGGTTGTATTGTTATGGGTCCTTGAACTTACGTCACACATAATGCACGATGTACTAGGCCAGCACTTGTTGTACATGTAGGTTGTATTGTTATGGGTCCTTGAACTTACGTCACACACAATGCACGATGTACTAGGCCAGCACTTGTTGTAGATGTAGGTTGTATTGTTATGGGTCCTTGAACTTACGTCACACATAATGCACGATGTACTAGGCCAGCACTTGTTGTACATGTAGGTTGTATTGTTATGGGTCCTTGAACTTACGTCACACATAATGCACGATGTAATAGGCCAACACTTGTTGTACATGTAGGTTGTATTGTTATGGGTCCTTGAACTTACGTCACACATAATGCACGATGTAATAGGCCAACACTTGTTGTACATGTAGGTTGTATTGTTATGGGTTCTTGAACTTACGTCACACATAATGCACGATGTACTAGGCCAGCACTTGTTGTACATGTAGGTTGTATTGTTATGGGTCCTTGAACTTACGTCACACATAATGCACGATGTAATAGGCCAACACTTGTTGTACATGTAGGTTGTATTGTTATGGGTTCTTGAACTTACGTCACACATAATGCACGATGTACTAGGCCAATGCTTTAATTAGTGTACTATGGCTAGGTCATATAAAGAGCTGGGTTGCTTTTCGCAAACTTCAACAGGTTGTAGACAATCAAGGATTCAAGAAAACACAAAAAGTTTTTCGCAGAATTACTCTAAATATAATAAGAATTTATAATAAGAATTAAAAAAATGGGGTCAGGGGTACTTTACATTTAAATGTTGTTGTTTTTATCTGGGAAAGACTTGCAGAAAGTTAAATAACACCATCCAAATATTCAAACTTTTGCGGTCGTAAACTTTACTAATTTTAGCAGCTGACAGTCCATCTTGCTCTTAGCATGCTATGATTACAATCTTGTCATGTACCTTGTTTGGAGAGTGACTGTCTAATGCCTGGTGTGACCATCTCCTTGACTTCCACTGGGTCACCTACACCTTTGTCGTATAACGAGTATTAACACATTGTTAATAAATTAACAAGACTTACAAATTATGTACAAATGGGCTGCCTACATTGTACAAGTATGAAAAGATTACCAAACACAAGGTGTGAAAATCTGTTGAGATGAAGGCAGCACTGATCATTTTGGTACCTGATGGCTCAGTACATGCTTGGTTAGCTGCAGAAACTGTCGAAATTGACCACTTAAAAAGCAAGGAAATAAGTGCTGGGTTCATTGAATGAGTGCTAGATGAATGTGAGAAAGGGTTTGCTAATATCATCTTATGCTTCATAGGAGAGGATTTACACAAAAATAAACACACCAGTGATGAAGAGGAACAACTTCTAAACACTCAGATAAAAATAATTTTATAATTTTATTGTCTTGAGCATTTTAGTAAGTTTCAGATTTTTCTAAAAATTCCCTAACATCCCTTGTAATAATCATTATGCTGGGCTTCCTGTGGTACATGTCATGTGTTTGACTTGACATCTTCTTAAGCCAGTTTTGAAGCATGAACATGTACAGACTTCGATATATATGTTTGCAGCCCAAATGGTATAAAGATTGAAGGAAGGGCTCACCAATTCCATTATGTTTTAGTGCTTCTTCCTCAAATTGTCGCCGTTTCTTTGCTTTCTTCATTTTGTTCATGACAGGACCCAAGTCCTCTAGGTCTACCATCCCACTGCCACCAGTTTTATCATCCTCACCATCCTCAGCATCGTCACTAGAACTCTCATACAGGGTCTGATAGGAAATCAATAATTGTGGGTGATGTCACCTTCGTTCTTTTTTCTTTGTAAGTACATGTGTACACACATACCGGTACTTCTCATTCATTAAGTGAACAGTTTGAATATTAATAATGGGAGGAAAACATAAAATAGGGATTTGAACTATGACGTTGCATACTTCAACTACCAGAATTATTTGTGTGGATTTTGTTGTTCCTCTAATTTAAACCATTCTCAAAGGAGTTGAAATTCTGAATGAGGAAAAGAATTTCTGACAGTTGCAGTAAAATTATGTCATCGAGAAATTCAGCTAATGGCATCTTTTTAAGGTCCACAAAAATGCTTGAATTCCTAAGAGTAGGTAGATATTTTTAGGACTCCAGCAATGGCATAAATAAGTGAGAAATTCATGCAGTCTGATAAAGAATACATACATGTATGCAAACTGGGAATTTTCCATTATAGTAAAGCACATTGACAACAGCAAGTTTATTTTGAACCTCAATTAAGGTTCTACAAATATATATGTTGTAGTTTAAAAATACTTCAGGTTAAATTTGTCCAAACTAGTTTATTTTTTTCAACCTAGTTAATTTTTGTCCAAACTAGGTTATTTTGGTTCAACCTAGTTAATTTTTGTCCAAACTAGGTTATTCTTTCAACCTAGGTTATTTTGTGTCCAACCTAGGTTATTTTTTCCCAAACTGTAATTTTTAGGGTTTTTTAAATGTAGGGTAGCATTATACTTATATGTTGTTTAGTGACTTAGCCGTAAAAAAAATAGTGACTATATAGCTCTAAACACCCCAAATTAGTGAGCACCCATTGAAAAAAAATAACTAGGTTGAATTACCAAAATAAACTAGGTTTAAAAAATAAACTAGGTTTATTTTGGTTCAACCTAGGTTATTTTGGTTCAACCTAGGTTATTTTTTTTCAACCTAGTTTATTTTTTTCAACCTTTAACCTCGTTTATTTTGATTCAACCTAGTTTATTTCTTATTATGGGTTCAATCACAGTATAATTCTCTTCCCTTATTAATTATTGTTTACCTGTGATGTCTTAAGTCACAAATTAGTGCTATACATGTAGCTACATATAATTTACAAACTGTTTCTTTATTGTCAGGAGTTAGAAGTTCGTTATTTGGAATGCGTACATGTACTTCCATTTTGTTCTAGTCACAGCGTGTTATTCTATTTGGAAAGCTGAGTCTAACGAGTACAAGGTTTAGTCCAAGATCCTTTGAACTCGTTACTTTAAGATACTGTTTAGCTCTTTCGTATTAGTCTTCTTCCAGTCAATGTTAGCGTTGATTCGCTTTTATATTATTTATCTCAGTGATTACTTTGTAAAAGTCGGTTCGGTTCACAGTTTGTTTCGAAGTACAAGTGGAGCCGTAAAGTAAACCTGATCATCTATTTAGCTATAAATAATATATGTTTCTGAATTTAGCTTTCTTACTTCCCTTGAGTTTTCATAAAAGAACGCAGAGTCAACACAAACTTCGTCTGTATTTTCGTCTGTGTTATCGTCAGTGTTGTATTTTTCAAAGTCCGATTTCGTTAGCAGTGCACATGCGTGAATACATAATTTGCATAAGACCTCACGTCGTAGTTATATTAGTGATTTAAATGACTACCACGTCATCGAATGTTTCTGTGGTAAAGTGGTAAAGTTCTGGTCTTCCAAGCCGATGGTTCAGGGTTCGAGTCTCGTCTGGGACGAAACAAAGTAAGTAATAATGATGTGTAATATTAATTAATGTCATGGTGGTAAGGGGAATCTGGGTGGGGTAGAAGGAAGATAGTGGCACAAAGAAAAGGGAAGGGAGGGGAGGTAGAATACGAAAACCTGCTCAATTCTTTTTAGAATGTGCCCCCTAAAAAAACTAAACCCCAAAAAGAAAGGATCCCTTTTTAGAATGATTGATATCTAACAAAAATAACCTAGGTTTAAAAAAACAAACTAGGTAGAAAAAACAAACTAGGTTGAAAAAAATAAACTAGGTTGGAAAAAATAAACTAGTTTGGACAAATTTAACCTGAATTTTTTTTTGACCTGCAACATATATATATATATAGATGAATTAAATAAATTTACTAGCTACAGTGTGACTACTGTAACAACTTAGACAACAAAAACTGAACACACTGGAAAACAAAAATAAGCCATTCCAACCTACAAATATTAGCATATCCACACAATTTTCAAAAGACTTCGACTTCAAAACTAGTCCACAAAATTTGCCTTTACTGGATTGAAGTTCGGGCAAGTTGAAATGCTATTTTCTTGTACTCGACACTGATTGGATTAAATAACCGCAAGTTGGAATGCTTTGTTTTCATTCTGCAATGTGATTGGTTCTTGTTGGCATGCTCTGTTTTCATTCTGCAATATGATTGGTTCTCGTTGTCAAAGTGGCCCCGGTTAGAGTAGTCACACAGTAAAGGTATTTGGTATTATGTCCCCATTACTTACATCTTCAGTACAATTATCACCAGTGGTTTTCTCCTCTGGTTTACTAGTATCTTGCTTGCAACATCTTTCATCATTTCCACATTCACAATTACTAGGTAACTTGACAATTGACAACAGTTTGTTGCACCAAGCATGGAAATCCTTCTCAAGACCTGATCACAGCAATCAGAAAATAACTACTGATCAATATTCAGTACTCCCACTAATAATAATTATTTAGAGTGCAAAAACTCTCTGGTAATCTGTGCAACAAAATAGTAAATAAGTTATCTTAGTGTTGCAAAGATTATCTTTCTTCTCTGTTACAATCATCAAAAACATAATTAAACTTTAATAAGAATATATAATTGTAACATCTGCATGAATGGTTCTTTAATAAATTCTCCCAAAAGATGAAGTTTTACATGAAGTGTAAGTCCTCTCCACTTTTCTTGTTTCATAATAAATTGAGCCTGTTTGAGTTTGGTTTGATTACAGTTGTATGTAGATGCAGTTCTTTATAGATAATATTAGATTGCCACTGATAGGCTTTTCAGGGAGAAGACACTTGCACTTTAAACATTTTAACGTTAAAATCAAAATTGTGGTTTTGTCATTGAAAATCAAGTTGCATTTAACCTACACACAGAGATGAATTTTTGCACCAAATTTTGATGTGTATCTATTTTTCAGACAGGAGCATGAGAAAAAGTAAAATGCACTTCTGTCTCAGTTGATTACCTATTTTGAAAAACCAAGGCCTAAAGTATGGGGGGTGGTCACATGCATGCTAGACTTTATCAAAAGGATTTGCACTTATAACCACTAGATAGATATGCATACCTGCATTGTGTTAATTTTATTTTGATACACACATTCATTTGGTAACTTACATGTACATGTGTGTACCCATGCAACCATACATACATAATCTTTATTTCAACACGGTGTCTCATCATACATATAATGCTCTTCCCGAGAGCCGTGCATACATGAACTAATAATAAAATTACAGAAATGGATCCCTAGTTAAAATGTGTTGTAAAAAGTGTAAATCCCTAAAATATATTATCCTAATATAAATTGTATAATTCTTATTCAAAATTTATTGGTTAACCTAAATTATAGCGTATTTTTAAATGATGCCATGTTTGTCTGTCTTATTGTATCATTAGATAAACTATTCCAGAGAACAGCCCCCTATAATGAAAGCTGCGTTTTCCAGCTTCAGTGTGCGGTCTTGGTACAGATACATTATAGCTTGAGTTTCTTAAGTTATAGGAATGTGCTTTTAAAGTTGTGCTTTTAAAGATTTCCTTCAAATAATTTGGAGTGCTCCCATTCATAGTTTTGTACATTAATATAGCTAGTTGCTTTGATCTTCTTGTCTCAAGATTATCCCATTCAAGTTTGTTCAACAACTCAGTTGACCGCCTATCATAATTGGAAAAGGTGAGTATGTCAGATATCCCTTTTCCACAGTTTCCCCAAACTGCACTACAGTAATTGAAATATGGTAGTACAAGGGAATTATACATTGTAATTAGCGTTTCATGAGGTACAATATGCCAGCTAACTCGTCTCAGTGCCCCTCCCTATACCCCCTGAAGCTTTCTTAGTAATTGTATGTCATTTGCCATTTCGAAATTAGGCTAATGCATGCAGATTGCATTCAAACCATGCATCAATTAAATAAACTCTCCCTTGCAAAATACAATGTACGATATAACTCAACAACAAATTGGCATTATTCAAGTACAATCCCACATCACCTCCTTGTTTGCTGTTCACATGGTTTTCATCTCCAAGAGCAACAGGTGCTACTTGTGTTGCGCTGAGCATTGTGAGGCACTGGGCAACACTTTTGGCCACCTGGAAAATAGTCTGAAACTTTCACCAGAGAACTACTCTAACAGTACTGGGGTTTCATGATTTATTGCAGAAGGGGTTGGAAAATGTAAGATAGGGGTGGAGATATCAAAATATGTTTATTTTAGCTATCATATTTTGCTAGCACCTACATGAACCACAGCTGACGTTTCCAACCCCCATCAGCTTCCAATGAAACCCCTGAACTATATAATTTGACAGTAAAGTGACTGAAAAAATCTTCATGCTTTGTGTGAGCTGCAATTTACAGATGGATTCAGTAAAACAGATGTATGTATTATTAAAAGAAATGAAATAAAGGTTAAAATAAAGACAATAATCTACTTTGTGGCTTTAGAAATGTGCACAATTTACATGTACATTGTAGTCTGTTACATGTTTATGTTATTTTGTTGTTGGACAATATCTGTTCTGTTCTTTGGAGCAGTTTCCCTAAAACGTTTTGCATATCGGGACATTATAATACATAATGTACATACATATACATGTTCTAGTACCTGCAGACAACTATCAGTGGATATTTCCTTAGCACAATTAGATTACTGTTTATACAGTCTTGAGCTACATGTAACTGACATACCAGGTTGAACCTTCCTTCAAACAAGGAGTTTCCTAACCCAAACACAGCATAGTCTAACCCCCTGAGAAGAGACTTCTGGACACGACAGTCGTTAGATGAATCTTCCAGCCATTTGCAGAACCATTCAGCATTTGCTGGAGGTTTACCATCAGTATAGGTAGAGATTATGAACACACACATCGAAGAGGTTGCTGCCTGTAAAGGTACATTATTTCCTAGGTTATAAATTCTGGCAATAGCAAAAATAAATGTCATGATTTAAGAGGTTCAATGTTTTCCACAAGAAAGTAGCAAATAATGGCATTATACCAAGCACTCTGATTGGTTGAAAAACGTTTTCTAAAAATCTATGGAAAATCAGGAAGCATTGCATACTCTTGAGCTAGTTGGGATAATTTACATTTTGATTACCAAATTGAATGAGCATTTTCCTGTTTTGTACACAGTGTTTTGAGTTATTTTATAAAGGAAATAGAAATTAACATTTTTGTGTGTTAGCCACCACACAAACTAGCTTTATCAGCAGAGAATTGCCTATTTGTTGACCTTCAAAACGTATTTCCTCTTGTTAGATGTGCACCACAAAGAAATAAAATAGCTGAACTTATTTCTCTTGAATACAAGTTTGTATAGTCGTTGGATTGATTTAGGGTTCAGTTCTCCTTTAAGTAGCAAATACAAGTTACATGTACCGGTACCTCATTTGCCAGATTATCCTCAGGTTCATAATTCTGCATATCTACAATACTACAACTGATTCCTTGTTCTTCAGCAAGGGTCTTTAATATGTCTGAAAATTTCTGTTGAAAAAGTTAAATACAACATTTTATGAATTGATTAATGATTTTAAAATGAACATCTCCAGTATACCACAAGAGCAAGCAACAATGAAAATTCAAATTTGGCAAGACACACATACACTGTATTAAAACCTTTTATACAAAGGAAAGCTCACCTTTGCCGTCCCTGTTTGAGTTCCATAAAATATTTTTAGTGATGTTTTATTTGTAGCCTTTGATGACCCCACACCATCTACCTGTAGAAATTTAAAAGAGAACATCACAGTGAAACACGTTTTGTATTTAACCATACATTTCTTTGCAGCTTTATAATGCAAAATTGTAAGAAAAAACTACTATCAGCAGAGTTCCCACTACTTTTGAAAAATAGGGGTCCTTGGGACCTCCAGTTTCATCTACATGTAACCGAGGGTCCTTTTTGATTTTTAAGGGTGACGGGCCCACATCCACAACAAATTGCAACAAATTTGCTTGAGTTATTTTGCATTTCATCTTATTTTCGTCATATGTAATGCGGGTATCAGCGGCCATCCCGAGGGGGCGGCCCCAGCGGCCCCCGGGCAATCCACGGGCAACCCAGGGGCTTAGCAGGGGATTTATAGCAAAAACATGCCCCACACGCAGGGCATTAGAGTGCTTTTGCGTTTTCGTCAAAATACCCCGGGGACATACCCACAGGGTTTGCACGTAATCTGCTGTCTCAACGTTCAGCGGTTTTTGCCACAGGACTCGCTCGATCGATCGACGTTCTTCGATTTCTTTGTCCTTGAGGTAAGTCATATCATTATCATTCAAATTAAGAGATTAAATTAAGCCATCCACTGTCGGAAGACAGAACAAAGAAATAAAGGATAATATTTGTATAAAACTATTAAGATTTTTGACGCTTCTAAAATGTTTAGCTTATAATACTTATATGTTGCCCAAGTTACCCCAGGGGTGGGGGTTTTTGTCACAATTTTCTGCCTCACCCGAGGGGTTTTAGCATGTATTTGTCATGGCTGCTGTGACAAATGCCCCTGGCTGCCCGGGGGCCACCCCCTCGGGATGGCCACTGATACCCGCATAAGCCACGTAAACTCTTCGAGCCATTTAAAACAAAATGTATGTTTCTTAGGCTGGGAAGTTTCATGTGAATCACCTTTCCTTTTGTTTCCCGATGTCTGAGCTGAATTTAAAACTTTAAGTTTAAGAACTTCGTTCAACGTTTTCTGCATGTGCGAAGACATGACAGCAAAATAAGATGGCGGATCTAGAAAATGTGCTGAGTTGCGTGCAAAGACTTCTGGGTAGGTCTCAGTCTCCAGGCCTTGCACAGCACCAACAAAGTGTGGGTCCTTTTTTTAGTTTTGTGCGTAAAATTTGCACATCTGTGCGTTACTGGGAACCCTGTATCAGGGTTCTGTTATCCAAATTTTAATACTGAGAGAGTAATAGAGTGGATTTGTGCTCTGAGATTTTCAAATTCCAAATCACTTTAACCACCTCTCATGCGTGTATGTTCCTAGTAAAAATGTTACAAAGTCATGTAATTCATTTTTGTATTAAAAAGGTTGGAATATAAATTTCTTATTTGAAAGTTTAGGTGCACCGTACGTGACTGTATCATTTTTTTTTTTACTTTTCACTTGTAAATACTGCATGATGCATTAAAAACATATAGCTAACTACTACGAGGAGCCCATTACCAGGAGCGTCTATCTGTTATGCATTCGTGAGACAGCGTGTTCCCAGATCAGGCTATTGTTAGCCACGACAAACAATGAGAAGCCTTGTGAACAGTAATTTCATGAAACATTGTACTTGGCAAACAATACTTCCTAATGAATTATGAAGAGATATTGTTACTACGTACAATGAGAAAACCTCGCCATTGCGAAAAATTAAGCATTTTATCAGTTTACCGCTCGGGGTATGGAATTTATTTATCTCGGCTGTTCTAAAAATAACCTGATCTGGGAATGTGCTGTCTCACAAACCCAGTATGGGAGATGCACTCCTGGTATTACATACTAGATGTGAAACAAGATATCATTTGTATACTAGTAATTGTATCACTAATAATTCTGTCAAATGATCTAGTCAGAACACAATATACATGTGCAATCATGTACCAGCTAGTGCAAACTAACTAATGCCTTAAGTACCAGCTAGTGCAAACTAACTAATGCCTTAAGTACCAGCTAGTGCAAACTAACTAATGCCTTAAGTTAGTCCATGAGCCGAGTGCCCAAAAATGGCAAATTAGTACCACTCGAGGGGGCAAATGCCATCATACATTTTCTGAAAGCTATTGACCTTAAGATCAAGAAAATATATGATAGCCCTGTCATATTTGTAGCTTAAGGGTGTCACGTGACCTTAAAGTCAAAACTATGCATAATAAGCTGATATACACCATGAGCTCTTTATTTATTCATATCTCTTTTAAATTTTAATGTAATGATGTTGTTATAGTTGCAAACAGTTGGTTTCTCAATAGGCTTTATTGCATGTATAAAATTGTATTAATATTCCTCATTGGGGTCACGTGACAATGACGTCATTTTCAAAAAGAGGTACAAATTAAAGATAAAGCGGAAATATAATATTATATTTAACAAATAAATACAAAATTCCAATTGTAAACAGTAAAGCTACATTAAACTAAGTCTTATAACGAAACTCGACCTGTTTTTTCTTTGAATTTGTTATATTATCACGAATGTTACGATATTTTTGTAAACCGGAAGTATTTTTGGGTACCCTGTGGTAAATCAGAAAATTTGGATATTTCAGAGTTTTTCATCTTTCCAAGCAAATTTCTTCAATGTAAGACATGCAACAACGGTGTCAATGCTATTGCAGTCGTTGTATTTCTTTAAGAGCCATTCATTAAGTTAAGTCAGGAGTCAATTTATTTCTTTTTGGTGCTATATCGAACGTTATATCGATGCTATACCGAAGGTTGGCATTATTATATCTGCTCTCTGCCTATCGACAGTAGATAACACTAGACCTCATACACGAGTAGCTAGAAACCTACATTTGTAGCTACTGGGAAATACATGTATATCAATTATCATATGTAACATATTGTGAAATCACTCCTTATCTTCATAATCGTCATCTAATCACTGTCCTCGTTTGAGCAGTTCTGACAATCCTTAAGTTTGCACATGTCAGTGCACTCGGTCCATTCATTAGACACGAACAACCAGGCAGCTTGCATGAGCGCGCACATCTGCAGGACAATAGCTGCAATACAGCTTTTGGAGCTGGGTCAACTTCCATCCAGTCTAGTGCAAGACTTTGGCATCATCAGCACCATCCGACACCAGTCTGATCCAACCGGTGATGGAACGTCGGGGCATCCGACAAGACTTTGTCGCCATATTCTTGCCTGGTAGTTGGCGCGTTGACTGTGCTTATGCAGACAGTCGGCACAGGGAGGAAGTTGATTCGAGTCAAGGTCACCTTTCCTGGCACAAAACAGCCTGAACCTTACGTACATTTGCCCAAATAAGATGCGATCTGCTTTCAAGATGATGTCTTTACCACTTTCTTTGCGAACTTACATCTTCTTGTCAAGCTAGCTGAACGTTTTTAACTTCTATTTTGTCATCTTATCGTGGGAGTTATGTTCGGGTGGACAGCTTTCAAGTCTCTGGTCGCTAAATTCTCTGTAGGCTCGTTCTCCGATATCTCTGGCATGAAGCAAATCTGCCTCAACGTGAGATGGAGAAACCTTCCCTGTGGAGAGACAAACAAGGTCTTGTTGTTCACTGCAAAATGGGTCGATCCAATTACTATCCAACATTTCCAACAGTGACTTCACATCTGCTTCATCCTTAGCTACGTATTCTCGTACGTTGTAGATCTGCATGGCTAAAGTGGGACTTCAAATCCAACATGTCTCTCATGAGTTGTCTAAGAAATATGCTCCTGTACTCAGCAACCATGTAGTATCTGCTGACTGCTCCCGGCTTCAAACTGAATCCCTTTGTCCCTCCTGGCCTTTGAGTGTCTTTATTGACAGTTTCTTCACATGCCTGATCAACTGGAATTCTTCCGAATGGGTTTTCTGCACCAATGGCAACCGAAAAACTCCAGACATAACATACCTATAAACATCAGGATGTTCTTGGTCGAGGTACGACATCTCCTCGGTGTAGGCTGACAAGTATCTTGCGTAGTTCAGATTATCATATGCAAAGCACCAGAGTATCATTGCTCTGATACATGACAATTGTAAATTCCAATCTCCCGCTCTGGAACCTCTCAGAAGCCCTCCTCATCCAGAAGGCTGAAAGGTTCCCATTCTCACAACGAAGGTAATCTAGGTAGACGTCAAAGAGCTCTATAGAGCAAAAAATGAAGGGCCCTCCAACACTTCTTCCAATTCCTTCTTACAAACGCTGTTGCGAAGGCCCTCCAAATCGTTAACCACATCTTCTACCAGTTGTATCTTGTCTCCATGGCAAACTTGCAACCACGATTGGAAGCCTTTCCACGCAAGGCGGAGAAGTACTTCTTACATCAGCTTATGAAATCGGACAGACGGCCGTCTAGGACTCCGGAAACCTTCAGCAATTACTCCAGATTCTATTCAAAGGTCTTTAAATCCAGCATCTTGGAAGCATTTTCTAATAATGGAGAGCAATGTGCATATTGTATGGAACACACCCATCCCAGGAACAATGTCCCGAAACTGATCACTTCTCTTCCAGATGACTTCTGCAGCTTTTGCATCACGACTGGAAATATTAAACCCTGTCCAGCCGCTAACCCTCTGATTTTCGGCTTCATGTAGACGGGTAAACACCCACAGCAGATTCTTCTTCCAAGCATTTTGTAATACCTCGGCAGATGTCACCTCTACATATTTTCGCGCAGGAGGTCCAACACTGGCACCAGCATTATATACTGGGAGCAATGATGGAGGCAGCTCTACGCTTCTTTTTCTTTCTTTCACGACAACAGGATCGGGTGGAAGTTGTGGACTAAACACTTTTGCCTGTACAGCAATTCCGTTTACCTTGTGAGAGGTGCCACCACGTACCGGAAAGCGTCTCCTCTAACCTGTCGATATTATCCCAAGCCACTGTTGTGCGGACACATGGCTGGATATGTTCTGGAAGTGGAACACTCCCATCTGATGATCTAGCCATCTTGTGTAAGCACAGGCTGTGTCAATCTCTTCGATCTGCGAGTAGGAAAGCCCATGGCCGCAGCGATTTATAATTTGTATCAGCTCTACGTTGTTGGTTAGAGACTTAATTGCATAAGGCAGTAAGATGTGCTTTGGGAGTTTCTGCTTCCTACAGCTTACCCCATACACACAGTCTTGGCCAAAGGAATTGATGAGACGTTTAACCCTAGAAGATGGGTTTTGCTGCATGTCTAGGTTACCAGTCAGGGAGTGTACGTATTAAAAAAGAACATTCTTTGACAATCGGGGATATCGACAGCACTTTCTTGCAGCTCTGATGGCTTTGGGGGCCATGAAGTGCTTGTCTCAATCTAAGGCCTTTTTCATGGTAAAAATGCTGCGACACTTACGATGATATTCAATTCTTGGGATTTCGGATTCACCTGTAGCAGCTGTGATGTCAAGACTGAAGTGGTTTATGATCTCTAATTGGTGCTGCCTTCACCAATGTTCGCCATGATTCGATGTCTTTTAATGTAGACAAACTCTGACTGTCAAGGTCGTTTGTGCAATGTATTATGCATTCTGCCGTGCTTGTATCTGTTCGGAAGCGCTTTGTAATATTATTCTGCACCTCCTCCCTCCCTTGTTTTCGCTTCTCCGAAATCAAGAGACCAATTCTGATTACACATTTTTTTCAGGTTCATTTCGAAAAAAACAGACTTAAAAGACCATCAAGTTTATCATAGTAATGTCCTAAATCAGGAGCCCATTACCAGGAGCGTCCATCTCCCATACTAGGTCTGTGAGTCAGCGTATGACCGGATTGAGCTATATTTAGAACAGATCTCACGGGAGTTCACATGCCCACACTTTAGGAATCCAATCAAACCATAGTCAGGACAATGAAGCATTAGTAAAATCACCCTTAAAGAACAATAGATCATTCTTAATCTCGATAATTACGGCAAGCATATACACGATCGCAGCAGAGTCAGAAGGCAGTTACCCGGGAAACATGCTCTAAAAATAGCTCAAACCGGTCATACGCTGACTCACGGGTATAGTATATATGGACGCTCCTGGTAATGGGCTCCTGCCTAAATCAATAATTTATATGAACTATAAACAAAACTGGACTATATTACACAAATGTTGCCTATCAAATACCGAAATAATAAGAATTACAACATTCATAACACACTGACTTCTCTGTAAAATGACCGTAATAAACAAACATAGAAGACCTGTAAGTTTATGATAGAAATGTTCTGAATCAATAATTCGTATAACTATAAACAAAACCGCTTCATATAAACCTCTTTTTGTTAAAACAGTTATAAGATATTTGGCACACTTTTAACATCACAATACAAATATACTGCAGGAGACTGGCCACGAGATGGTCACTGACGCTCTGCAGAAGAAATAAAACATAACTTGCCATTTCGATGGCTCTTATATAAAGACTGTCATAATATGGAAACCAATGTAACATACTAAGAAAATTAGATAATTAGTTGAATTTATCTTAAATTTAAGGAATTTGTTTCGAAAGATGAAAAACTCCGAAATATCCATACTTTCTGTTTTACCACAGGGTACCCAAAACTACTTCCGGTTTACATAAATATTGTAAATTCGCGATAATATAACAAATGTATAGAAAAAAACTGGCCAGGTTTAGTTATAATACTTAGTTTAATGTAGCTTTACTGTTTACAATTGAAAATTTGTATTTATTGGTTATTTATAACATTTTATTTCTGTTTTACCTTTAATTTTCAGCTCTTTTTGAAAATGACGTCATTGTCACGTGACCCCAATGAGGAATATTAATACAATTTTATACATGCAATAAAGCCTATTGAGAAACCAACTGTTTGCAACTATAACAACATCATTACATTAAAAGTCAAAAGAGATATTAATAAATAAAGAGTTGATGGTATATATCAGCTCATTATGCATAAAGTTCGACTTTAAGGTCACATGACACCCTTAAGCTACAAATATGACAGGGCTATCATATATTTTCTTGATCTGCAGGTTAATAGCTTTCAGAAAATGTATGATAGCATTTGCCCCCTCGAGTGGTACTAAAAAGTGCCTCGGCTCATGGACTAAGTACCAGCTAGTGCAAACTAACTAATGCCTTAAGTACCAGCTAGTGCAAACTAACTAATGCCTTAAGTACCAGCTAGTGCAAACTAACTAATGCCTTAAGTACCAGTTAGTGCAAACTAACTAATGCCTTAAGTACCAGCTAGTGCAAACTAACTAATGCCTTAAGTACCAGCTAGTGCAATTAACTAATGCCTTAAGTACCAGCTAGTGCAATTAACTAATGCCTTAAGTACCAGCTAGTGCAAACTAACTAATGCCTTAAGTACCAGCTAGTGCAATTAACTAATGCCTTAAGTACCAGCTAGTGCAAACTAACTAATGCCTTAAGTACCAGCTAGTGCAAACTAACTAATGCCTTAAGTACCAGCTAGTGCAAACTAACTAATGCCTTAAGTACCTCAAGTTCTAACTTGTGACTTCCAATCTTTTTTTTATCACAAGTTCCATCATATTTCAGGGCATTTATTATTTTTATCTTACATATACAGTAACAAAAACTTAATTACAAACTAATGGAGTCAACAAATCATACACTGAGTAAGGAAGTTTATGAATTATCACATCAAAAACCTTTTAGAACTCATGTATTATATATCTGAATTAAATTTCAATATTGAAAACAGCAGGACTAAATTCATTATTAGAATGACTGTACGTTAAACTCTCTGGAATGCCACATAACATAAATGTTATTCTCACCTTAGTTTCTGGGATGTCTGTGTCCATTTGGGAATGATTTTCCCTTGCAAATCTACCCCACAACCAAGCCAGTCCCATTCCTCCAAATAATGCAGCAAATACAGGTTTTCTGAGTACCCACCACCAGTCTCTTGCTTGTTGTAACAAAGAGCTTTCCAGTTTTTCTGTGATACAGTTAAACATATGAAACAGTTAGTAGTGAATAAGAAGACCTGTGAAGTAGCAATTAACCCATTTCAACAACACACAACATTCTCTTGCAGATTTTTCTTTTATTTGTATCGAAGCTATTATTAATGAACAGTGTGCTGAAAGAATTAACAATATTCTCCTTACTAGAGAGGCCTATTATTGGAGTGCCCAGTTATTTACACTACAGCCTTACAGTTTAAACAAAATGCAAGAATATAAATCAAAGAGCCGTATTCACTACGCTAAATAAACTACCTCAGTCATAATTAACATAGCTTCTTTTCTTAGTTTCCCATAGGACAATTGCGTAACTCTTAACGGATTTTTTAGCTTACCTTTAATACAATAAGTTCGGTACGTTCAAATACCTTGTACAGCATTTTTAGTTAGTGAATTTTTAAACAATAGCATTATGTAATCTTTTTTACACATATTGTACACACATAGTGATATTTCTACAGATCTTTTTACCATTTGCTTGTACCACACATTTTCCATTTTTTTAGCTGAAGAAGGCTGAATGGCCGAAATGTTCTAAATAAATTATTTACAGTTATAAGTTGACGGTCTTTGCCTTTTTTATTAATCTTATTGAACTCCTTGCAAAGCACCGTCTATGAATCCTTGGATCCTTGTAGCTGGACTATCCGTTGGCATAAGACATTGGATCTTTATTACAAGTTATATATATATATATACTAGCTGTACCATATTTCAAAGTATGTAATTAAAAAAAAATCAATATTAAAACAAATTTGTTTAATTTCAATATCTCCAAAACTAAAAGGCATAATCTATAAAAAAAGCACTGCATGTTTTGTCTTATCCTATCATTTTATTTGCTGTATTAAAATTATCACTAGGCTCCCAAAAAATGGAAATAGATGGTCAAAATTGGGGGATAGGGTGGTACCCTGCGCTGACAGCAGTGTCTGATGAAAAATATTGGTCCCTATCTGGGGTATGTGTTTTGACCTGTTCCCTAGGACACTTCATTGCATATTCATAAGGGACTGTTCGTTTATTACGTCGCAGGGGGGGCTGGTGGTTTTATTTGGGGGGGTAATTTTTTTGAAATTTTAAAATTCTAAAGAAATAGAGAGTGTAACATTTTATAGAGAAGATTTTAGAAAAGAAGGACGAAGAATGTCCCACAGGAAGTCCAATCGAGTAACAACGATTTAACTGGAGTACTCGACATGAGCATGGCAATAAACGGTCAGCGATAATAATATCGGTGATACCAGTTACGCCTCTTCTACCCTGGATGCCATGCAGAGATTGGGTTCTACTCTAAGCCAAAGTTTAGGTGCGAAGGAGCGAATGTCGTCGCTTCGCTCCTCGATGGCGGCGCTTCACGTCTTTTGCGTTAGAGAGGGCAGTAGAACCTCGCTTTTCGCGTTAGAGGGGACAGTAGAACCTCGCTTTTTGTGTTAGAGAGGGTAGTAGAGCCTCGCTTTTCGTGTTAGAGAGGGCAGTAGAACCTCGCTTTTCGCGTTAGGGAGGGCAGAAGAAATGACCTTGCTTTTCGTGTTAGAGAGGGCAGTAGAACCTCGCTTTTTGCGTTAGAGAAGGCAGTAGAACCTCTGGCATCCAGGATACGCCTCTTCTGGTTGAAAATGACAATATTCAAGGTATGGAATATACAAAGAAATTAAGCTGTGAAAGCGAACTCCTTTGGAGAATGAGCATCTTTGAGTACAACAAAACTTCTTAATATGTGTAACTAACAACATTCAGACCATAGTAAGGGTCCAGGAGTTTGTCCCTGAAAGTGTGTCTGTCTGGGCGGAAAACATGAAAAAAGACGAGTAGATTTTATAGGTTTCGTTAAAATAATAAATAGCCTTTTCCATGCATTAAGCTTTCTTGAACAGTCCACAAGCCCCTGGCCACGTTTCCCTTCTGATACCTCTGTTGATTCATTGCTGGACCATACAATCCAGCCTATGATCGAAGGACATCAGGTCGATTGAGTGCTTGCAAAGAAGATATAATTAATATATTTTCCTTTCAAAGATTCTTTTCTAATCAGTCTGACCTTTTGTCCTGCCAGTTTAATGCTAGTGCTAGTTCATCTGTCTCAAGCTCTGCTATCTTTACTAGCTGCTTAGCCGCCATTTTGAAACAAACGTAACTTGGCGATTATTTGGAACCGTTTCGAATTGGTGACTAAATTATAGTTTTTGAGGGGAGGGGGGTAAAAATTTGAAAACGTTTTTTAAAAGGGGGTCTTAATTTAAGGGAAAATCAAGAGACAGGGGTAGATTTTTTATCCAGAATGTTTTTCCAAAAACCACCAGCCCCCCCTGCGACGTAATAAACGAACAGTCCCTAAGTGAACGCAACTTCCGAGCCTCTAAAATATAGACCCCAAGACACATTGAATATTCATATGGAGATGCTTCGTTCTTTAAAGAGACAGAGACTAGGCAGTGACTGCCGAGCCACCGGTGGATGGATTAAGATCATTGACTCCCAAGCCACCGAGCCAATGAGAAAAATATATGTAGCTTCAAAAATGGCCCTGCATTCTGTAATTGCTCCCATAGGATTACTTTTACTATAAATCAAAAATGAAAATTTGAGAGTAAATTATTAATGAGCTAAGTGGCGTTGTATTCTGCAGTTGCTCCAAAAGACCATACTCAAATAGATTATTATCACTTGAATTGAGCCCGTTGAGGTTGAGGAGTAACTGCAGAATAATTATTACCCCCTCCGAATAACGAATCTCACAACCAAAGATACGACTGATACCCCTGACACGTCTGACACCCGGGACACCCCTGACACGTCTGATGAACGTGACACCCGTGACACCGATAAACGTGACACCCCTGATACGTCTGATAAACGTGACACCCGACACAGATAAACGTGACACCCGTGAACTGATAAACGTCTATATATACATCTGATATGCATATGATACACGTGATACGCTTGATACCTCAGATACACCTGATACATCTGATACGTCTGATACGCTTGATACGTTTGATACCCCTGATACAGATACGAGTGATACGAGTGATACACATGATACGAGTGATACACATGATACAAGTATACGTCTGATACACCTGATACGTCTGATACGCTTGATATAAACTAACTAAAATCTTACCCTGAAAAAATATATATCTAACCGGTCAGTAAACAAGATCTTACCCACCTAGAGCTAGGGTTCTCAAGAAAAACTTCTCAAAAAAAATGGTGATGTAAAAAAAAATTGAGAGATTTTCTGGAACTCGTAAGGCAAACGTCGCAACCACTACACTAAACAACCATCGTTGCTCATTTGCTGTCAAATTTGTACATTTTAAAACCACTGCTAATTTATGTTAGGGAGCAACTGCAGAATATTTATACCCTGTTGAAAAACGAAGGGGTTTCCATTAGAAATGTTGCTATGCGTCATAAACGAGGGAGTGTGAGCATAAGTGTAGTTTCAAATAATATATTGCTATAGTCGATTCTTCACCTTTTTAGAACGAACAATCACTAACTTGGATTGCTAGTCGATACTTCAGCACCCCCCACTCATGTGATCCTAACTCACGACCCACTCCTGTGATATAGTAGTGGCTACGCGTCTACGCGTGCTACACGTCAATAAGACGAGAGGGAATGAGTGCGATGCTATAGTAGTGGCTACGCGTCTACGCGTGCTATGCGTAGTCGCTACGCCGTGTTATAGAGTGGCTACGCATCTATGCGTAGCCGTAGCCACCAGCACGCAAAGGATAGATAGAGTTACAGGGTATTCTGCAGTTTAGCCAAATAATGTAAATTCTATTCAAACTGAAACTGAAAAAAATCCTGATGTACAATTATACCGAGTGATACGTCTGATACGCGTATCTTGGTACTGGTAACACACATCTGGGAGGGGGTATTCTGCAGTTGTGCCGAGGTTGAAACCTTAAATTAACGAGCACCAAATTTTCTTTTATTGGACTAGTACATCATCTCTCAAAAGTTTTAGTTAGCTGTATAATTTTAGAGTAACGGACGTGTACATGTGCAAATCACTAACTTTATGAGCTTAATAAGTTAATTATTACTATAATTTTTAGTTTATAGTCATCGCATGCAGTCACACACTGACTCACTGAGGTAGGCGCGATATCTGCACATTATCGAATATCCGATATCATAGTATTGATAGTATCGGATATTAGATATTGATAATATCGGATATTATCGGATATTATCGGATATTATCAAGGGATATTATCGGATATTCTCTAATTAGATATCTATTAGATAAAGGTCTCTCTCCACTGTGAAGGAGGTCGATATTCGATATTATCGGATATTATCGACTATTTTCTAATTAGACATCTAGTAGATATCTATTAGATAAAGGTCTCCCTCTCCTCTGAAGGACGTCGATATTCGATAGTATCGGATATTATCGGATATTCTCTAATTAGATATCTATTAGATAAAGGTCTCTCTCCACTGTGAAGGAGGTTGATATTCGATAGTATCGGATATTATCGGATATTCTCTAATTAGATATCTATTAGATAAAGGTCTCTCTCCTCTGTGAAGGACATTGATATTCGATATTATCCGATATTATCGACTCTTTTCTAATTAGACATCTAATAGAGATCTATTAGATAAAAGTCTCCCTCTCCTCTGAATGACGTCGATATTTGATATTCTCTAATTAGATATCTATTAGATAAAGGTCTCTCTCCTCTGTGAAGGAGGTTGATATTCGATATTATCCGATATTATCGACTATTTTCTAATTAGACATCTAATAGATATCTATTAGATAAAGGTCTCCCTCTCCTCTGAAGGACGTCGATATTCGATAGTATCGGATATTATCGGATATTCTCTAATTAGATATCTATTAGATAAAGGTCTCTCTCCACTGTGAAGGACGTCGATATTCGATAGTATCGGATATTATCGGATATTCGCTAATTAGATATCTATTAGATAAAGGTCTCTCTCCTCTGTGAAGGAGGTTGATATTCGATAGTATCGGATATTATCGGATATTCTCTAATTAGATATCTATTAGATAAAGGTCTCTCTCCTCTGTGAAGGACGTCGATATTCGATATTATCGGATATTATCGACTATTTTCTAATTAGACATCTAGTAGATATCTATTAGATAAAGGTCTCTCTCCACTGTGAAGGAGGTTGATATTCGATAGTATCGGATATTATCGGATATTCTCTAATTAGATATCTATTAGATAAAGGTCTCTCTCCTCTGTGAAGGACATTGATATTCGATATTATCCGATATTATCGACTATTTTCTAATTAGACATCTAATATATATCTATTAGATAAAAGTCTCCTTCTCCTCTGAAGTACGTCGATATTCGATAGTATCGGATATTCTCTAATTAGATATCTATTAGATAAAGGTCTCTCTCCTCTGTGAAGGAGGTTGATATTCGATATTATCGGATATTATCGACTATTTTCTAATTAGACATCTAATAGATATCTATTAGATAAAGGTCTCTCTCCACTGTGAAGGAGGTTGATATTTGATAGCATCGGATATTATCGGATATTCTCTAATTAGATATCTATTAGATAAAGGTCTCTCTCCTCTGTGAAGGACGTCGATATTCGATATTATCGGATATTATCGACTATTTTCTAATTAGACATCTAGTAGATATCTATTAGATAAAGGTCTCTCTCCTCTGTGAAGGAGGTTGATATTTAACGTAATTTGATTTGATTTGATTTGATTTGATTTTGGTGGGGGGATTTAATTTAATTTAATTTGATTTTGGTGGGGGGATTTAATTTAATTTAATTTAATTTTGGTGGGGGGATTTAATTTAATTTAATTTAATTTAATTTTGGTGGGGGGATTTAATTTAATTTAATTTAATTTTGGTGGGGGATTTAATTTAATTTAATTTAATTTTGGTGAGGGATTTAATTTAATTTAATTTTGGTGGGGGGATTTAATTTAATTTAATTTAATTTAATTTTGGTAGGGGGATTTAATTTAATTTAATTTAATTTTGGTGGGGGTATTTAATTTAATTTAATTTAATTTAAATTTGGTGGGGGGATTTGATTTAATTTAATTTAATTTAATTTTGGTGGGGGGATTTAATTTAAGTTAATTTAATTTAATTTTGGTGGGGGGATTTAATTTAATTTAATTTAATTTAATTTTGGTGGGGGGATTTAATTTAATTTAATTTTTGGTGGGGGGATTTAATTTAATTTAATTTAATTTAATTTAATTTTGGTGGGGGGATTTAATTTAATTTAATTTTTGGTGGGGGGATTTAATTTAATTTAATTTTGTTGGGGGGATTTAATTTAATTTAATTTTGTTGGGGGGATTTAATTTAATTTAATTTTGTTGGGGGGATTTAATTTAATTTTGTTGGGGGGATATAATTTAATTTAATTTTGTTGGGGGGGTTTAAAATAAAACAATTCCACCCACCCCTCCCCTACAAAATGTTTTTTGACTCCTCATCCCTCCCCTCTACTTTCTCCACCATCCACCTCAACATTTTATCTAGAAGAAAACTTCTACGAAATAGGTAAACAGTATCTTAAAGTAACAAGTGCCGAGGATCTTGAAGTAACTCCTCGTAGTATCCGTTAGACTGCTTTCTAATTGGAATAAAACACTGACTAGAAGAAAATGGAAGTGTGCAAATAACAAACTTCTAACTCCAGACAACAAAGAAGTGGCTTAAAAAAAACTCTGAATTTCTAACAGCACATGAAACAACCATAAGGGCTGATCGATCCAAGTCAGGAACCAGCTAATTCACAGAACGAATTGGAATTTAGCATGTTGGTTTTTGTGGAGGGAGGTAAACCGGAGAAAAAACCCACAGAGCAAGGAAGAGGTAATATAGCACCCTACTATTCTCTTGTTCCTTCATCAAAGAATCGCCCACAGTGGATGTGAAAAGACGCACATATGGACTGATAAATATTCGAGAACTACACAGAAATAACTCAAAAAGTTATCAACATTTCTGTTTCACTTTGCCGTTTCCATGCCGAACATTAGGGCCACTAACAAGCAGATTTATGAAAGCCAGTTAACACTCCACTCCAAGCAAACTCATTCCTAACACAATCTATATAAGCCCTAACCCAATATAAAAAAACTAACCTCAATATAAACCCAAGTGCTCAATAATTTAGGATTTTTAGAGTTATAGTAAAATTAGGCTTTTTAGGGCTAGATCACGGAATGCAGAAAAATAATGCTTCTTCAATGGTCCTGTGAACTAATCCAAACCCTACCCCTATATTTCAAAACACCCTAACCGTCAACAACGGGTGCCTACTAATTTATGATTTTTAGAGTTATAGTAAGTAAATTATGCCTGCTTTTAGGGCTAGCTAGATCACTGAACAACACAGAAAACTAATACTTCTTCAATTGTCCTGTGAACTAATCCAAACCCTGCCCCTACATTTAAAAACACCCCAACCGTTAATAACAGGTGCTCGGGACGACTGCAGAATACCCCACCACAGCAAGCTTGGGTGGAATACCGGACAGTCAATGTAGAGAGCTGAATGTCGAGTCAACGTAATTTGCAACGCATCATCGTTTCAACGAGTAGACTGCGGTTTATTGTAGAACGAAGGTAGTAATATATATAGTACACTTTATTCATGTCAACGCGTCATCGTGTCAACAAGTAGACTGCGGTTGATAATAATAATAATAATACATACATACATACGTTTTAGGAGCATTATACAGAGTAGTATAGTCGGTATTAAAATGATACCACTTTTTCTTGCACAACAAAACTCAAAAGTCGAATTCAGAAATTCACTTTTGAGTTTTCTTGTGCAACAAAAAGTTGTATCATTTTAATACCGACTATACTACTAGGTGGGGTACTAAGGGTCATTCAAAGTGTCACTAGACATTCTTGTACGTAAAATCCAACTTGATAATCCTATTAGAGATATGATTACATATAGTTATATCGCCGCAACATCCTTACACATAAAAATCCAAACTCGAGTATCTGTTAAAGCTATCCTAACATATATTTATATCGAAGAGAGAATGGCGAGTTCAAAGCTTTTCAACGTAGACGATGTGATCAAAGCATTAGAAAGGACCAAAGAAGATGGACAATCCCATGGATCCATCATATCGTTCGACTGGACCAAGCCTAGAAACGGACCTAACGGATGCAAGTACGTTTCCGTATTCTTTGATATTGGCGCTGGACCTCAGCCGGCGGTCTTTCGGTTCGAAGGGGAAAAGCACGTGGGAAAGATAGCACCACACAACGAACAAGATGCAGGCAAGAAACGGGATAGACATCCTTGCCTCCAGTTTCAAAAGTGGAATGCCATCATACCTATGGAGGCAGATGGAATCACAATTAAGCAAAATGACAAGGGAGAATTGGACCTTCCTGCAGATGAAAAGTTGAGTCCTACATTCAAGTTAGTAGAATACCTTGATGAGGCCTTTGAAAGTGAAATAAGCAAACTAATCGAAAACGAGAAGGTCTGTATGCGTAATCCACGGAAACGCAGTCCACACGACGCCATCGTTGTTCCCAATACCAAGGTGGTTTCAATGGTACAAAGGTTCATTTCCACAAATTCTACTACCAATGCTGGATGCCGCTTACCCAATCCCATGATGAGGATGCGAATGAAATGTGATTACAAGACTGGAATGCCTAATGGACAATTCTTTGACAAAAGTAAATCGTACGCTGATGGGGACAACACTAAGTACGAACCTCTCGTTGATGAGAGCTCTAACGGTCTTAACATCGACAACATAAGCAAACTCATTCTACCAGGTTCCATTCACGATGGTATTTGCAATGCCTCAAGTATTTGTGCAAGTAGTATGGGACTTTCCTACCCACTAGATATTGAGATCGACATAATACAACAACCCTCGAAGAGGAATAGGTATGATCAACAAGACGTTTATGCCGCCAATACTAAGCATAGTGCCAGTGTGGACACAGCTGCAGAAGATGAGTGAACGTAGGTAATGAAAAAAAAAAAAAGAAGAATGAAGGAAGTCGTTGCGTGACTCTCTTCATTCTTCTTTTTTTTGGTCACTAGACATTCTTGTACATAAATCCAAACTTGAGTATCTGTTAAAGGAATGATTAGTATACTGTATATTGCCACCGAATGGTATTAGTATATATTCTTTATTCCACGATATTAGCATTCGTTGTAATCTTAGTACGCATTAACACCATACAGATCAAACATGTCGAAGAAGGACTCGAACGTAGACACCGCAATAACTTGTGATTGGTTGATGAGAGGGAAGGACTTGAAATGCCCAAAGAGGATTTCGAAGACAACGAAGTTCTGTTCCCAGCATAACTACCAAATCTCAAAAGGCTGTGCCCCATATGTACCATGCTCGAAGTGCGGTAAAGGATGTCGTACTGATTACGAGCTTTGCTCAGGATGCGACCGTCTTGCCATCAAGATGAAGTGTCCCGGTGTCTATATAAGACGCGCTAAGAAGTCCAGCAAGAAGCTAGAGGATCCAAGAAAGGAGGAGCCAAACATGGTGGAACCGGAGGTAGCATTGCCCGCAGAACCAAGAGTGCTGGAACCAGTGGAAGGTCTTGGAGAGTCTCTCAACCATGCGCTCAACGAGGTGTTGGCTGCCTTGAGGAACGAGAAGGACGCTTAGGAATAGCCACGAAAAAAGAAAAAAGGAAGAATGAAGAAGGTCGTTGCGTGGCCCTCTTCATTCTTCCTTTTTTTTTCTATTGAACGTACGACATCTATAGTTGTACCATGGACGAGCTAATCAGATTGTTTGGTCCTGGAATTTGTAGAAGCCTGAATATCAAACCACAAGTGGAACATATTAACGCCAGTGAAACATGTCCTGATTGTCTCTGTCCCTTTGAAATACAAGGAACGGAATTCGTATGTCCCACCTGTGGTCTTGTTTCCGAGGTTGAACCATGTGAAGAAACTAAGATAGATATTATTACTACTCGACTGCGTATAGTAGGTCCGGACGGGTTTAAGTATCAAAGTGATCTAGACCGCGCAAAACCAAAGCAAAGCGATGATGACATAGAACTGAAACGACGAACGCTCCTACAAGAACTACGAGCATACAACACTATTTACAAACAAAGTTATGACCTATCGTTCCCTATGAACGCGTTAGAAATCGTAGCCAACGCATTTACCCAAGTAATGAAAGTTTGTCTCAAGCGTAGTGATGCTAAGAAAAATATTTTAGCTGCTCTACTCTACTATGCATGCATACAATGTGGATTCGTACGATCTAAAGGTGAGGTCGCTCGCTTCATGCAACTAAGAAACGAAGGCATCCATAGTGGAGAGGTCTTCATACGTTCTCTGTGTGACGACGATAAGATTGATGTAGACTTGGATGCTGAGCGCATAGTTCCTCACATTGCAACGACTTTCCTACAACTAGATCTTGTAGGAGTACCTAGGGACGTTCAACAAATAGTCCACGAGGTCGTTACTAAGGCAATGGAAAACAATATAGGCCCAAAATCAATGCTTAAGACGAAAGTTGTTGGAGCAAGTTACGAGGTGCTACGTCGCTCCGGATCGTCTATGTCTTTTAAGGATGTCGTTAAGCGATGTGACATATTTGGAAATGCGGTCAAGCGTTTTGTCAAGGAGTTGTCTTCTTACCATTCCCACTTCGAACCAATCTACGCTAGACATGGGCTAACTAGCAGTAGGACTTGGCAAAGTGAAAGTGAGAGCCATGTTCGTTTCTTTCATAGGAAACGTTGATTCTTACATTCCAAGTTTTTCTCGCATTTCCTTTTGCACTTCTTGCTTGAGTTCGGCTCGAACCCGATCCGTGCTTTTTTCACCTATGGAAGCCTTGCGACGAATTTCAGATCTCATGATCTCATACTTATTCGCTTCGTTCAGGATGAGACTGTATTCTGAGTCGGATACGTTCTCATCGCGTAAGGCCTTCGATACTAGATCGCGAATCGTATTGATTTTTGCCTTTGCCAACATAGTTGTCTTTTCATGCTTAGAAACCTTCATTCCTAACTTCTTAGCTCCAACGGTCGTAGATGCTGAAATTAATCCACATAGTCCACCAATAACTCCAAGTGGTAGACCAATCACTATTCCAACCCCAGTTAACGCTGCTCCCAATCCAGATCCAGATAAGATCACAGATAGACCTCCAGTTATCACTGCGATGCCATGAACTATTCCTTGAGAACGTGCATATTTCTTGCGCACACCTTCGTAGTGCCTTTCTTGAACTTCTATGTCCGAAAGCGTGTCTCGGATCGTTTGCAGTCTAAAGTTCTTTCCAGTGTCACTAGCGATCTGTGGATAGATACTTGGTGCTGATGGAAACGGTTGAATCGAATCGCCTTCCATTGTACGTTATACGTATAGCTTACTCAAGCTTCAACACGTATCGTATAGGTCGACCACGGAAGTCTACCACGTTGCCTTTCTCATCACGAATCGTAAGGCGAAGGCTGCTTTGCATTGGCCCTGGAGCTCGGACAGGTAGTGGGGGCGTTGTAGAATACGTATTTACGTCAAACCAGCTGCCTCGTACTTTAAAGGTAGCCAGTACATTCGATCGCTTTCCCTCTAGTAGTGAGAAATTGGAATCTACCACATCGCAGTATACATACATTGTGTTGATATCTTTGATCACCAGATCGTAGTGTCCAATTTTTAGCGATACGTTTCCCTCCACATCTTCATTTCCTTCGATACCCAATAGTTCGCAGAGATTCTTACTGAGCTTGATTGTTTTCTGAATCTTTAGGATCCAATCCCTCTTACTACCTCTATTTATAAAGCTTACGACTTTATTCGACATAGCTTCATTGAAGAAGGGCTTGAGTGTACGTATATTATGAGACCCCGGATAGATTTTGTATGGGAACCCTAAGCCTCCGGTATCCCACTCGAACGTAGCCTCCGTTTCTAGGTTCCACCAGCTATTCTCGAAAGTGACCTCGACTAGTGAAATGTTCCGTATAAGAATAGGGTCGTCGAAGTAGACAGTATGGTCAGCCAAGGTTGTGGTGACAGTAAGGATCGTCATTATATGTTGAAGGTATAACTATATATACGTATAGCTTCAACATGACAGACGCATGGCGGCAGTTCAAGTACCTATTTCCAAAGGCTGTAACCGGATGGTTCGACTCTTTCGTGGGTCGGGATGGGGTGTGGAACATTAATTTATTCTTTCACGGGGAAACCTACCAGGTGTTCACAGATGCAGGCCTCCCTACGAAGGCAGGTGGAGGTCAGCTAAGGGTCTTGCATGGGCGCGCAGGCAAGGCGCTTGACCTAGCCCTTGGCACCAAAACAGTTTATGAGGGGGTGTTGGAAAGTAGAGAGATCGTAACGTTGAATGCAGATCTATTAGCAAAGTTCAAGAAACGATACCCACATGCAGATCTTCACAAGTTCTATCCCTCTACGGAAGTGAACGGTCCAGGCAAGTATTCGACGAGTATTTGGTTTCGAGATGGAGATTCTAGCTATGTCGTTTACGGCAATGATGTCTCAAAGCTACCTGCAGTCACTCAAAGACGCATCAATAATGCGTTGTGGGATATGCATAAAGGTTTCCCATCTACGTTGATCCTAGACAATAGTGCAAAATATCCTATTACAGCAGTTCCTTCTACTGGACCGGCACAAGATATCGATCTCACTAATCTATGGATATATGGCACCCCAAAGGATAGGTTCGAAGCAGGCGTTCCAAATATATTCAAGGAGACCGTCGTAAAGCATATGACAGCAAATGAGTCCTACCATTGGTTACATGGTCCGGATTTCAAATACTGGCCTCAACAATTGAATTTTGCAACGTGGTGTGCGACTTCTGGATGTGGAGTGTCATTGTTTGATCCTATTTTCAAAACGTATCCACCAGTCGTTCAGGGGTTCCTACGATTCCATGTTTATTTCACGATACGAAGAATTCTACGTGAACTTGGTGGTACTCATGGAGTTCCTTTACCTGGTAACTCTCATTTCAAGCAAATGGATAACCCCTATAACAAATCAGCTCTTAAGAAATTGTGCATCGAATTTGGTATATCTCGAACACCAGATTTCCGATGGCATGGAGGTAGGAATAATGGACTAGGAGATATATTCCTTTTGTACCCAGGTTGGCGAGGATACGTAAACGTCCATGGAGACCGAAGCTATGACAAAGGTGCAACCACATGGCCTCAGAAACATAACTTATTTGCAGACCAAGGCGGTAAGGAGGATCAGGGCAATCTTGTGGCCTTCATTAGGAACGATGAACATGAAGGAAAGCAATACAATTGGTTTACACCACCAATCAGAAAGGGTTTGACAGATGTTGGATTAGGTAGATTGGATAGATCTGTCGAGGCTTTTGGATATTGCATGCTTGGTGCTCAAGCCGACTTGAACGAATCCATCATAGGTGTAGATAGCCATAACGTCAAGGAAAAGTTCAAGAGCTTAGTCGAAGGCGCTATTCTCGAAAACGATTTAGTGGTGAGCTACAATAACTATCTTACTGCTGTAACGAGGACGCATAAGAGGCTCGATCTAGCAATAGCTCCAGGTGTGCGATTATTGCCAAGCAATCTAGTGTACTATCTTGATGAGAAAGATGGTTATACGAATCCAATCCCGAAAGCTACGAAAGATATGGTGCTAGGCACTAACGACATCAATGCAGAAGGCAAAGGACATCCACCTCTTCTTATGGAAGGATCATCAGATAAGAAATCGTTGCCGCATCTCGAGACGCACAAGAAACAAGTTCCTGTACCAAACTCACCTCTTCTTATGGAAGGATCATCAGATAAGAAATCGTTGCCGCATCTCGAGACGCACAAGAAACAAGTTCCTGTACCAAAGGCAAAGGCAAAGGCAAAGGCAAAGGTAAAGGCTGTCGTCTCACAACATGAGATTAATCTCGCAGTGACATCCATTGCTGCAGCTGGAATCGCATGGACGTTGTTTCGTTAACGGCGTTTGTATTGCTCCACTACGAAGACCACTGCTGCTACGATTAACAACCAAAGGTTGTTTGCTAAGACTCCAACGACGTCAGCAGCCATACTGAATATGAAACTCACAATTGGCCCAATCATCTTAGGTAGAATCTCCTCTAACTTTTTGCCTATTGCTTTTAAGCCTTTGACAGTTGTTTTAGCAGCTGCTTTGGCAGCATCTCCAAATCCCGGTACTATCGCGGAAACTGTCTTCGTCAGATTGGAAACTATTACGCCGATCACAGTACTTACCGCAACTACCACGCTAATTATACTGACCCCATACTTCTTAAAGATGATTCTTATACGATCCCTAAGTGACATCCGTTCTACTATAGCTTCTGCTATTTGCTCTAGGACTGCTTGCTCCTCCTGAGCGGTCTTTATTTCATTAGTAGCGTTTTCTTTCTGAGTTTCGGTAGCCGTAGGGTCTTTGAGTATTCCTTCATTTTGTTCGACCCTCTCACTCAATTGGTTTTGAGCTACTATGACTTCTTTTAACATTTCTTCCCTCGAAGGTCCTAAGACTCTTTTGAGATCTTTTCCCATCTTCTTATATAACTCACCTTTCGTGGTGGTCAAAGGAATAGCTTTTTCTTTACTTCCATACTCTTTGATAAAGACTCTACCATCAGACATGGTTGCAATCTCAAGCGTGCCTCGAATTCCCACATCGTGGTATTTTTCCCAGACAGTCTCGAACATATCCTGTCTTGCATTTTCCGATAAACCCTGTTTGAAGATTACACTTCGATCGGTATACTTTGGGATTTTCTCTTTCTCCAGCCTCTCCAGGATTTCTTTATTTCTAGAAACGTTCGAGCCTTCCGAGTCGAAGAGTTCGTCGAAGTACTCGTCATCTTCTCTAGAAAACGAGGTTTCCTGATTCTTTGGTCTAGCACCTTCTTTGCCGTAGTTGCGTCTGGTTTTCATTGGGACCATTTCTCCTGACTCTTCTGGAAATATTGCATCCCACTCCTCATCCACATTGATAGTATCATCTTTATCGTAGTCTCCACCTTCATCAGTTCTTTCATCGGACCTACCCTCAGAGGCCATGTTAAACATATCTATATATATAGTTATATTCAACATGATCTCATCAAAGTTGGATCCCACACAAGTACGAAGAGAGCCTCATGCACTCAAGGCTCCACGAGACTTGTATAGGAAAACTTTCACTCGATCGTCTGCCAATCCAGGTGAGACTCTATACGTAGAAGTCCCAAAGCTAGCAGAAGATGTAGTACTAGTACCTGGTAGCTTAGCGCTATTGGGCGACATCGTACTATCTGGTGGACATGCGAATAACAGAGTCGTTTCGAACGTTGGACGCTGTTTGGTCATGCGTAGAATCTGTAGGATGGGAGCTGAAACAGTAGAAGACCTTGTCAGGCCAGACCTCCTACAAACATACTCCGATGTATACCTATCTACGCAGGAGAGAGAGTCTAGAATACAACAAGGTATTCAATCAGAGAACTTGAATAAGCTACGATCGAAAGCTGGTGACGCAAGTACTTCATCTGCTGCAGACAATGCGCTCCTAACTGCATGTGGTTCTAAGTATAGGATTCCCTTAGATGTTGACATTCTGACACAACATGGAGTTCTATATCCACACGCCTTAGAAAGTACCATTACGTTCGAGTTGACTCTAGCGTCTGCCAACGAGGTAGTAATTGGATCGGATACTACGAAGATAGGTACGTACCAACTTACCAACATCCAACTAGAATACGAAGCAATCAGGAACGAAACGCTGGCTAGTAGTGCACTTCACAAATATGAAATAGGTACTGCATTCCTATACAACTACGCTGTTCACTTCAAAACAGTAGATATCGCTAAAACGTCCGATACTTTGATATCTCAAAACATCAATGTTCCACAACGATCCTTTGCTGGACTACTTCTACTATTCATAGAGCCACCTACCATTGGCACGCGAGATAGTGAAGCATTCTCGAATCCAGATATCTTGAAGGTAGAAGTAGATGTCAATGGGATTCCCAACAGACTCTTTCCAAGCGGTATGCTTCCCCTAGATTTCTGGGAGGCTGCAAGAAGCTGGTTTGGCACACCCAATACTTCTATGACTCCAAAGAAGTTCTTTGAAAATAGATTCTCTATTCTAATCGATTGTCGCACAGCAAAAGATTCCACCGTTCATGGTGATGGCTTGGCACAAACCGGCAGTGGAAAGGACATCGACATTCGCATACATAGAACTGCTAAGGGAAGTGGAAATGTGAAAATGCACATCTATGTCCTTGCGGATGCTCAGGTCACGATATTGAACAGATCTCTGCAAAGTATATTATACTGATGGATTCTCTCGTAGAGCACGTACCGTTCAACGCACTCATAGTCGGTCCGACGAATTGTGGGAAGACTGCGTTTCTCATAGAACAACTTCGTGGATCGTTTCGTGGTAAGTTCGATTACATAGTACTGATTTGTCCTACGTATGCCCACAACAAAACTTATCGTGGATTTGCAAATCGAGATCCTCGTTTCTTCGTCATGTCACCACCGCAGGATGCCATCGATGCTACTTTGAGTATTTGCACAACATTTTGGTCAGGTACCAATACTCTATTGATTCTCGATGATTGCGCCGCATCGAAGGACGTCAAGAAACGAACTGACAAGCTAGTGGACTTAGCCTTTTCTGCACGACATATAGGGATTTCCGTTTGGGTGCTGTCCCAACAACTAACGAGCATATGTAAACCCTTCCGTGAGAACGTAGCTATCGTAGTAGCATTCCATACAGCATCGGCCGTAGATGGTAAAAGGATATTTGAGGATTATGGAGGCTCGCAAGAATGTAAAGAGTTACGAATGATACTTGGATCCCATAAGTTCGCTCGCATGTGCTTCTGTCTCCGCCATCCTTTCGAGGTAGTGTTAGAGCTCCCAGCACCTACAACATATTATCATGGATAAAGAACTACTCGAGATATTCGGTGAGGATGTAACAGGCCCACCACCAACCAACCTAGACGTTGCATCGGACAATCGTGAATCACTTTCGATCTTAGCCGCAACAGGCGTAACGAAAGAATACTTAGGTAAGAACTTTTCTCTAGGAGACATCTCTAGACTTCCTGAGAAAGAAATAGACAAGTTGTATAGGAGGTATCAGGCCGTCCTAGCTCAGCAAGTAACGAAAGGCTTAGTCGACGGCGTGACGCGTCTAGCTACCCGCCTAGTTGCCTACCTAGTACCAATAGATTCTCAAGAAGCCCTAATCAAGGACCTACAAGAAGACCCTCTAGTCCGCAACGAAATCAGTGCTGCGACTGGCCTACTATCGCTCAAAGCAGGTCGCCTTGTAGCTCTAGCTAGCGTCCTATTCCACATATCTGGTCACGTAGTCATTCCTGGAACAACTGTTGAACCTCCACATATACCCACTATATCGAATCAAGATGGAAGGACAGACGGATCAGATAACTGCGAATCCTCCAACGACTGTACCAACTAAGGTAAAAAACCCAAAGCGCGTCGCAGCCGGAAAGGCACTAGCATTAAGCAACAAGCTCGCTAGAGAATCTCAGAAGAGAGAGTTGACGCGCGAAAGCGAATCATGCAAAGAAGTCGACGTAGAGAAAGGTCGGATCGAAAACCTGACTATCCTCGCAGTCATCGGTACTGGCGCTACATTGTTTGGCACGTACTTTGCGTACAAGAAGTATGTAGATGGTAATAAGCGTGTTGCCGCCATTAGCACGATACAACCTGCAGCTCCGGCAAAGCCAACGGCACTAGACATGGAGTAACACTTAAAGACTCGAGACCATAGTAGTATATATCTAGATGGAGAAGGAATTGACGAAGACGGCAACCGATGCAGTCAAAATCGTTGGACTCGCTGCTGGTATTGGGTGGATCGTAAAAAAGACTACCAAGGAATCTATGCTTAGCGATCCTTCTTCTTCCATAGTGAATTACGCAAAGTGGACTGCCGTGATAGTTGGTAGCTTATACGCAAAGGAATATCTTGAGAAACAACTTGAGAAAGAAAAAGAAAAGACCAAACAATAATGGCACTAGCAGCAATTGGTATGTCGATCTTCGGCGCTGTTTTGAATGCGACGGCATTTACTGGTGGTGGCATACTAGCTAGAATGTTTGGAAAGGACGATGCTGTAGATAAGGAACGAGAGAGACACGATAGGGCCACCGAAAAACTAGAACGTGAAATGAAAGCGTATAGAATCAAACGTCAAAGCTTATATGACTATGCACAAGAGCAGGAAGGTCTTGAACGCAAAGCACACAACGATCAAAGAGATACCAACGAAGCCTTAGTGCGATCCGATAAGTTACGTAAGGCGCTTAAACGTCTCAAAGAGATGAAAGAACCCCGCTTATCTGACTACTACAAACCCTCAAACAATCAGAAGACTGGCGAGTTGCTCTACGTTGGTGGTGGAATGCTAGGCGTTGGATACACTATTAGTAAATGGATATAGATACTACTACTAAGCTACTAGTAAGCTACTTAAGCTACTACTAAGCTACTAGTAAGTTGCCCTAAGCTACTAGTAAGTTACCCTAAGCTACTAGTAAGTTACCCTAAGCTACTAGTAAGTTACCCTAAGCTACTAGTAAGTTACCCTAAGCTACTAGTAAGTTACCCTAAGCTACTAGTAAGTTACCCTAAGCTACTAGTAAGTTACTAAAAAAAGAAAAAAGGAAGAATGAAGAGGGTCACGCAACGACTTTCTTCATTCTTCCTTTTTTTTTTTTTTTCATCTGTTGAAGGTCCAAATGTATAGATGTATGATGGATTCTAAACTTGCGAATATCTTCTATGGTCCTATGGGCTATTGGAAAGGTCACTCTGCAATTGGCAAGCTATCGGTAGCAGCGAAAGCATCAGAAGACGTGGCTAGGAGTTGGTTGGAAAAGCAATCTATGTGGCAAATATATCTACCACCACCAAAACACATTCCACGACCACATTGGACTGTATCGAAACCAAATGAAGTCCACCAAGCTGATTTGATATTTCTACCACACGATCGGCCTGGACGTGGAAGGAAACTATATAAGTATGCATTAGTGGTAATCGATGTAGCTTCTCGATACAAAGAAGCCGAACCTTTGGCATCTAAAGATAGTGGTGAAGTTTCTGCGGCATTCGAACGAATCTATAAACGTAGTCCACTAGAATGGCCAAAGACTTTGCAAGTAGATCCTGGTAGAGAATTCATGGGACGTATGTCTGAAACGCTAGAACTACATGGTACGAAAGTTCAACGAGGTGAGGCTGGTAATCATAGAGCGCAAAGTTTTGTTGAAAGAGCAAATAGAACTCTAGCCGAGAGATTGTTTGGGTATCAGTATGCACAAGAGATGGTACTTACTTCGGAAGGATCAGATGAACGTAGTAGAGAATGGGTAGTTCGTTTACCAATGGTTATCAAAGCTATGAATAGTGAGGTGACTCGGTTGACTGGTAAAGAGCCTTCGAATTCTGTGGTGGCGCAACAAGTAGATCTTAAGACTCCTACGTATTCGCGCACCGTTGGATTGAGAGAAGAGCGTCTACCATTCGACGTTCTAGTTCGATATCTTTATGCACCAGGAGAATTGGAAGGAGGTGAAAAACGTAGAGCTACTGATCCTGTGTGGAGTTTGCAGATATACACCATTTCGCGAAGTGTAGTATCTTCGGGCCAGCCTGTGCTTTACTACCTTGCGAAGGAGAAGGACGCACCCAAACGTGGATTCGTTCGTGAAGAGCTACAAGTCGTTCCTAGGGATACAGAACTACCACCAAAAGGAATTCTGTTTGTACCTAGACGCTAAACAGCGTACTCTATTGGCTCGGTGTGGATTCCATCGGGAAGAACGCGTCTTTTGTCGTAGTAAGCCGATAGCCCAAGCTTCCGTTGTTTGTAGGTTGCTATGCCTTCTGGCGATAGTCGGAAGCCTCGGTTTTCCGCCATGTCGATATCACCCTGGAGGGCTGCTTTGAATCGATCCCACGTAATATCGTTGTGACGCCTAGACATACCTTTAGCGGAATACTTCTTGCTGCCACCCGTATCGACGTAGTAGGCTTTCGAGCATAGGGCAATGGCGCGCTGTCCTTCGAATTCGAGTTGGAAGAGTCCTGGCGTACGACTGCTCCGTTCGTCCCAAGCTAGCCATTCCTTCCTTTCGGCTTCGAAATCCTCTCGTAGTTCCAGTCGTACAACTTCATCGAGACTATTTCCAGAGATGGCAATGTAGGCACTGTCTGTGTCCATCTGTATATATTCGAAATCATTGCGATCGATGTACTTGTCGATGAAGTCGTAGTAGAACTCAAGCATACGCAGCTTTGCGAGCTGGTAAACAGCGATACCTACTTGGAAAGGGCGTTTGATTCGGATCTGGTCCTTCCTACTCTCGAGTTCGTATGCCTCGCCAATCTCTTCCAGGTCTTCGAACCAAACACTTCGCAATGCCTTGTCCACAACCTTCTCATCTTTTGTATAGGTGACCTTTGTTTGGCGTCCCAAGTCTTCGAGCAACTTTCCATAAGCGCTGTTTCCCAGTAGTTTGAACACATCTGCCAACAAAGCCTCACCTTTGTCTTCATCTCCCATACGACGTGCCTCGGTGACCTGGTCTACGAACCAACCGAAGATTTCTTTGGGTTCGTATTCTATTGTACGGTAGACAGCAGTGATCACTGCGCCATTATCTACATACCAACGTAATAGAGGCTCATAGAGGAGCAACTTCTTTCCAGAGAGACTTCCAACTAACTTCTTTTCCTCGCTGAGCTTTCTACCAGTCTTCTCAAGGTAGGCCAACATTTGTGGAGGAATTGCTTCCTTGGGGATTTTCTTGTTGTAGAAGAAGGGTGGCATCTCCTCAAATTTCTTCCACAATTTCTTTGGTATCTCAATGTCTACTTCTGCATATCCAAACCACGAACCATTTTGTAGACATTCGACAAATCCTTCGGCTTCTAGACCTGGCTCATCGTAGCGAATGACCTCTTCTTTTCCACAAGGCATTTCAAGCTCCATGGTAGAAAGATATAGGGCGTTGGCATCGTATCCAAGAATCTTACGACAAATCTTAGTTCCTCCCTGATGACTACGAATCTTAGTTTTTCCCGCTTCGTGGAGTCTGGTGAACACTATGCTTGGACCTCCCACGACAGCGTCTTTCAGCATGAGGTAGGCTTCCTTACTTGGAGCATACATCTCAGCTCCCCTTTCTACACTACCTCGAAGCAGGAACTGTAGTGAGACTCCTGGAATGGACACTGCGTCTTTCAGCATGTCTACTCCTTTCTCGTGATAGAAATCTTGCATCTTTTCGAGTGCCTCTAGGAATGGAACTACATCTAGGTTGTTGTAGTATCGTAGCCAGTCTGCAAAGGTCTCCATTCCCTTGTCGAGAAAGGTGCGCTTGCAGTCTTCGAACTCTTCCCTAGATAGTAGGTGTTCTCTTTTCAACTTCGAACCCCACTCTGGATAGTCTGGTAATCCAATGTGATCCAACTTGTTGGGAGAATCGAACCACTCATATGGGAAGAAACTCTTTTGCGATTCACATCCATATGCCTTGACCCACCTTTCGTAGGAAGTTCCAGGTCCAAGGTAGTTAATCACATCTAGGAAACGGAAATCTGGAGTCAATAGAAACATAGTGGTGTTGGCTTTCTTTGCTACTCTGACTTTCTTGCATGTGTCGGCAACGGTTCCTACAAAGTGCTCCCTGATCAGGTTGAGATCATACCTGCCAGAGTTGAATCCCAACACTGGAACTTGATAGATCCATTCGTTGATCTTCGCTTGTTGACTCTTTGGTAGGGTGTAAAAGGAGAATTTGGGTGAATCAAGCCAAAACCATCTTTCCATAGCTCCTTGGATTGTCTCTGCTCTTTGCTGGAGTTCTTTGACAAAGGCTTTGATGAGTTCTTTTGGATTGCGTCGACAGATGTGGGTTGGCTTTCGATCGTACGTGTCGGCAATTGATACTGATATTGGGACATGGACGTTTTCGATGGTCATGTGGTCTGTTGGTTGTCTTCCTTTTGTCGTGTCGAGATAGGCTTCGAAATCGTAAACTATGAAGTGTGGGTAGACAGTTTGCGTTGGTGTGGGGACCGGTTTGTTTTTCTTCTTTGTGGAGCAGCCCCAAGCTTCCACTACTGTATAACCAGCTCCTTGTAGCTTTGCCGTTCTTTCACAGGTCTTGAGATAGAGCCTCCTTTCCCTAGGGAAGCATTTCGGGCAGCCATGGAAATAGCATCCATGAAATTGGAAGATGGTTTTCGAAAAAGGTTCGTAGCCGTCGACCGGCGCTCCTTCTATCCAATGCTCTCCACCATGCCCACAAGCTGCATGATGAATGTGTTGTCCAATCCTTTCGGTTTCGCGTTCCAACCAGCATAAAGCGACTTTGCTGGCTGTGCTCTCTGGCCAGAAGGCTTTTTCGTATGCCGACTGAGGTACTGTGATTACTTTTCCAGGGCAAACTATCTTTGTTTCTCCACGACTGCAACGATTCGCATGGCGTTGAAGGGTGCAAGCCTGTGTAAACCGTTGCTTACAGTCATTACATATGTAGATGTGCCCTAGCTTTTTGACGTCCTTGATATAGAAGGCATGTCCTTCGTATATCCCAATCGTCATCGTATGCTTGTAGTGAGCTGCATGTCGCATCAGATGCCAAGCGCCATCCTCCGTAGGTTCGTACACCCGAATACCGATTCTAAAGTGCAACTCGACTTCCTCCAGCTGGTCTAAGGAAGTTCTGGGAACGTCTTGTGTGGGCGCTGTCAGACGATAGAAGGCTTGGGCAAGTTTTCGAGCTTTGACGCAACACCTATCTATTCGTGCTCCTTCATGCATGGCAAGGCAGCGCCAAAGACATAGATTGTCACCATATCGATCAAGGGCAATCATTCCTTTTTTCTGGCGAAGCCATTGGGGCAGTGGACCTGTTCCCAACAGAAGCTGACGATCGATCACAACTTTTACATCTACGTAGATCCAACGAATGAAGGCCCATTGGGTATTTGGTCGACTAATGTTGTCGGGATTCAAACGAGCTGTCTCCTTGCTATTGATCCACTCTTCTGCGTCTCCTAGGATGTTCACCCATGGAGAGCCTGGGACAGTCTTGGAGAATAGAATCACGCGTCCGTCGTTGACATTCCGAATGCGATAGGTGTAGCTGTAGCGCAGGTAAAAGCTGGTGGTTACATTTGCAACTAACTTTTCCATGATCCTAGGGGTCAAATCTCCTGCCACACCTTGGAAGAAGCGCCATCGAATAGTACGGCGACCTATCTCCACTCCCTCGAGCATTCCATCTCTCTCCTCTAGAATAGCACCTGCCTCTCGAGCTAGACTACGTGGAAGTGGTTCACTACGTGGTCTCACCATTCTCCCTTCGATACAACTATACGTTACGATAGCTTTAACAGATACTCAAATTTGGATTTTATGTGTAAGGATGTTGCGGCGATATAACTATATGTAATCATATCTCTAATAGGATTATCGAGTTGGATTTTATGTACAAGAATGTCTAGTGACACTTTGAATGACCCTTAGTACCCCACCTAGTAGTATAGTCGGTATTAAAATGATACAACTTTTTGTTGCACAAGAAAACTCAAAAGTGAATTTCTGAATTCGACTTTTGAGTTTTGTTGTGCAAGAAAAAGTGGTATCATTTTAATACCGACTATACTACTTACAGCACTCAATGCTCTTACAATATCATGCAGTGATGGTAATAAACTAAAAATAATAAAAACTATCTACTTACACGTGTTCAAGGAATATCGAGCAAGCTATTTAAAAAGAAAAGTCTTTAACTTAGATTTAAATACATTAACAGTGTCGGCACTCCTGATGTTAGACGGAAGAGAGTTCCAAAGTCTTGGAGCGCAGATCGAGAACGCTCTATCACCATAAGACACAGTATTTGACTTTGGTATGGACAACAAGTTATAACTACATGATCTTAAAGTAAGGGCTGGCTTATATCTCTGTAGCAGATCAGAAATATAATCCGGGGCCAGACTATGGAGAGCTTGATACGTAATTAATAGAACCTTATAACTAATTCTAGATCTAATTGGAAGCCAGTAGAGTTGACGGAGTACAGGGGTGATATGTTCTGATTTCTTTGTTTTAGCGACTAGCCGAGCGGCAGTGTTCTGTAAGCGCTGTAGCTTAGCTATTTCAGAGTCAGGTAGCCCAAACAGAATACTGTTGCAACAGTCCAGACGGTAAGTAATAAAAGCGTGCACCAACTTCTAACAGTCTCCTTGACACATATACTTGCAAATTCTTCCAATGTTACGGATAGCAAAAGAAGCTGACTTGCAAATATTGTTTATGTGAGTAGTCAGTATAAGGTGACTGTCCAAAGCAATGCCAAGATCGTGGGCGACAGGAACCGGAGCAATGATAGTACCATCAATGGATATACCTGGCATCGGCTCACACTGTATGAACCGAGATGAGAGATGGACGATCTCTGTTTTACGTGGATTACACGCGAGTTTGTTGGCGGTGCACCAGATTAAGATATCTTTAACACATAGCTCCAATTTGGCTAATGTAGCAGATCGATCACATGTAGAGTTAACAGTTACATAGAGTTGGGTGTCATCTGCATACATCATGCAATCGAGGTTATGGGCCTTCATCAAATCCTTCAACGGTGCGAAATACAGGGAGAACAAAAGCGGCCACAGTACAGAACATCTAGTACGCCATACTGTATTGTCTTGCTGGTGGAGACGGTATTCCCGACAATGACTGATTGTACTCTGTTAGTGAGGTATGACCGGAACCATGCTAGCACTGTGCCTCTGATCCCATAACGATGCTGAAGTCTCTCCAGAAGGAGAGCATGGTCAATCGTGTCGAATGCGGAGTATAAGTCAAGCAAAACTAAGACCACCTCACGCCGAGAATCGATGGCGCGGAGAATGACGTTCATCATGCATAGCATTGATGTCTCCGTACTGTGAAATAGTCTATATGCTGACTGGAATTTAGCAAGCAGACCATTCCCCAAGAGGTAGTTCATCGTCTGTGTAGAGGCAACCCGTTCTAGTAACTTAGACAGAAAGGTTATATTTGTGATCGGACGGTAACTTGAAAATTCCTCCTGGTCAAGGTTGGACTTTTTCAGGGATGGGTGTATGATGCCAGTTTTTAGAGATGAAGCTAAGGGAACACGCCCTCAGACAATGATGCATTGATGATTTTAGTAACTTGAGGAACCGAGAAAATCAAGATGTTGCTTCATAATGTGTGCAGGAACAGGGTCAAGCAAGCATGACTTTGCAGGAGACTTTTCAAGCATCTTGATTGTAGAACGAAGGTAGTAATATATAGAGTACACTTTATTCATGTCAACGAGTCATCGCGCCAACGAGTAGACTGCGGTTGATTGTATTACAAAGATATTCAGCGAGACAGAGTATTTTATTCGTTGACGCGTTGACCCTCACACCAACTCGAATCATGTACATGTTCCACCGTGACAACGCGTGAACACGTACGTTGACTGTCGACCTGTAAGGTAGATTACGTGGTAGGGTATTCTGCAGTCTAGTCGAAAAATAATGCTTATTCAATGGTCCTGTGAACTACATTTGTAATCCAAACCCACAATTTAAATAAACCTAACCTTAGTGAGTTCCCTTTTCACTATCTTGAAATAAAAAACTAGTTGAAGTTTATGAACCAGTTTAATCTTTTTGAAATAATGCTTCTTCAATGGTCCTGTGAACTACATTTGTAATCCAAACCCACAATTTAAATAAACCTAACCTTAGTGAGTTCCCTTTTCACTATCTTGGAAAAAAAACTAGTTGAAATTTATGAACCAGTTTAATCTTTAAAAAAAATTAAACCAGTTTTAAAGTTTTCCAAAAACATTAACTGGTTTAAACATATTTAAACCAATGTATATATTTGAACTACAACATATCTATTAGATAAAGGTCTCTCTTCTCTGTGAAGGAGGTTGATATTCGATATTATCGACTGTTTTCTAATTAGACATCTTTTAGATAAAGGTATCTCTTTCTAAGATATTTTATGAAAAATATGAGATACTACAGGATATTAATATGATATTAGATCTAAAATATAAATATCTGATAGTATCTTACATATCGATATTCTTCACTTCCACTATAAATATCGGATATTTCTTTCTAAAATATTTCATGAAAAATATCAGATACTAGATGATATTAAGGTGACATTAGACGAATGATAAATATCTGATAAATATCCGATATTCGATATTCTGCAGATATCGCACCTACATGGACTCACTGTGACTGACACACAAACTGAGAAAGATTTTAAGCTATCGTCCCTCGGAGTATTTATTTCCAATACAAGAAATATGGCTTTATTTAATACCTACCATTCTCCTTTGCAAAGACGACCAGAGGGTTTAAATAAATCACTAATATCCACAAATAAATCGATGTTTTCAGAAGAAGAGTTCCACATGTCCTCATGGCCGCCATCTTGGTTGCCCGCGATTCTGTATTGCGACATATGGCAACAAAGCATGCGCGAACTATGAGGAACGCCTGGGCAATTTGTGCTTTATCGAAGCACGTGAAAATTGGATTTTTCCTGCAGATTGAAAGCTTTGTTACCTACGTTGGTGATGGTAAGATTTAAAAAAAGGTAAGCCATTATTTTTTCCTTACCTGTTTGCAACCTCCAAGGTATAAAATGATTTAACTCTCTAGAGATAATTGTGTGTACAATGACCAATGTATGTGTATAGCAGCCAATAATTCAAAGTAGCATATAAAGGTTTTCAGGTTGGCTGTAACAGTAGAGGATAAAACAAGCTGAGCTCGTTAACTACAATTTTATATAGTTATGGCATATATAATAAGAGGTAATTTTACAATCTAATATCTTTAACTTTTCAACATAGCGGATTAGCTATGTGTTACATTGTAGCATCTAGCGATTTGTTGTATAAACCAGAGAGATTGCCTTTCACTTCAGAAGGGTTGGTGGATCATGTTCATTTTAACCACCCGCAGCCGACTGTCAATAGGATCGGCCGACCCTTGATCGACAGTCGGCCGACTGTCGGTAAGCTTAACACTCGATCGACACTCCACCGCACCATCGATACTTGACTGATACTTGACCGATAGTTGACCGACACATTACCGATACTTGACCGACACATTACTGATCTATGATATATTTTTATGTAAAGCTAAGGCGGATGATTTCAAAATACTCTTACTGCTCCACATTAGGTAGTTCCGGACCCAGAGATTTCCTTGGCGAATGTTTTTCTAACTTTTACCAATAAAAGTACTTTATAGCTGATCGAAGTCAAAATATGAAATATAATAAGGGGGTCACCGACTTCATTTCTGAGTTAAGGGGGGTGGTCTAAGGACGTTTTTTGACACTTTCTGAGGTAAACACCGGCATGGAGTTTTGGCCAAAAAGTGAGATTTTTTCAACTTTTTTCCTCGGATTTAACATAAACCAATCACTATTATGGAAGCAACCTTATATATCCAATATATTATTAGTCATTTTTCACTAAATTTGCTAAGTTAAAGTAGTACTTACTAAAGAAGAAAGCCTAAAGAAGAAGGTTGGGTGAAGGTGAATGGGTGAAGGTGAACGGGGGAGGGGGGCGTTGGAACCTTGGAACCGTTGGAACCCCTGACGACAGGCCTGATGCCGTACAAAAAAAGTTATCATCACAGTGAATATTACAGTGTAAAGATATATTGTGTTAGATTGCCGAACCAATCGTAAAACAATTGCTATGTCACCGATCTCACCGACATGTTACCGCTATTCCACCGACACTTAATACCGCTATTCCACCGACACTATACTGACAGTCGTGTCGGCCAACTATCGACAGGTACATCAGCCGATACGGTCAGCCAACACTCGGCCGATACTGTCGGTCGACACTCGGCTGACACTCGGCCGACAGCATATCAGCCGACAGTCGGCCGCGGGTGGTCAAAATTAACATGATCCGGGTAGGTAACGTTACCTGACATATGGGGACACCTGACATAATTTTATAGGGACGCCTGACATATGGGGATGTTATATAGGAAAACATGCAAACACATGCATGGACACATATTATAAGCCAATTATAAGCAGCACGTAGATTGTTTGCAGATGAGTTGATATTGGACAGTTGTTCCAGATAATAAGTGCCATGCCCAGGGGAAGATTGGGGCAGGGAAGGGTAGGTACCAGTCATATGGGTACGGTAGAAAAAATTGTGAAACATGCAAACACACGGACACGTATTACAAGCCAATAAACCAAAAGTGTAATTAAACTTGAGCACCGAATCTGGAGAACATACGGCACACCACCCGTGGAAGGGAGGAGAGGGTAACTTTACCACGTTTCGTTACCTGACGTATAGGGACACCTGACACATAGGGACGTTATATAGCCAGAAACAGCACATAATTCTTCACACCCCAGCATGAATTAACATAATAATAATTTATTGACTTACATTGCGCAAGTTTCATGTGTATATGATCACTTGCGCATTACATGATATGTAAATAACTTATATATAGCTTAGCCTAAATAATATAATGTTAAAAATCCATACTAATATTAATACTAATTTTACGGAAGCTAAACCTATACTAATAGAGTACTAAATGTTTAAGAACTAATAAAATTCTAAAAATGAGTAAAAACTATACATTCTAATATTTTTTTTAATATGTTAAAATAAATTACATTAAGGTGGCCCGCGGCTATTTATTTTGGCAACGGGGGTCTTTTTAAATTGCGTTTTTGAACAGCTAAACATTATCCGATTTCCGAGATTTTTTGAACTTTTAATAAAGAATCCTCGAATGTTATAAAAAGTACAATTAGAAAGTGATTAACAGAGAATTGCTGAAGATATAAGCGATTTTCGAAAACGTTGTTTTTTAGGAAAGAGCGTATATTTCAAAACCCAAAAGATGGATTTGTTCCATTTTACTTTCAACGAGTGCTCAACCTCCAAGGTCTGTGACAGGCAAGTTTCAGATTAATCGGCACCATACAAGTTTCTCAGCAAACGGCTGATCAATTTTAACCTTAAAATGTTATGCTCGGGCATCTGGTTCAACTGCCGGAGAAATATGACAGTAATAATTAAATCGTACATACCATATGGAAGTTCAATACCACTTGAAACTTCTGTGCCAAAGTCAAGAAGATCGGAAAACTGCAACTAACGTTATATATGCGGCGAACGAAGAAAGATAGGTTATTGCTGAATATTTGCGAAAGTCGAGACATTTGTATTCTTTTGGCATAAAAAAAATCACTAGCTTGTTTTTCTTAAGTTTCTAATATGACTTACAGTAGCATATTTTAAAGTACCTTACCGAGTTTCAGCGCGCTTTGACGATACGCTTTTGAGAAATAAAGGCTGTATACTTCAGCTTGTGTGAGACTTCTAAAATCTAAATGCTTGGAAAACCCCTCATGTTAGCTAATTTATTCAATGGGTTTGTTTTGAATTTCCGCACGGGTTCTGCCACTTGGGAATCGCGAGGCAAGGAATAATTAAAATTAATGTTGAAATTAAAATGAGGATTAATTTTGCAAGTTTGTAATAATAGTCCAGGCTGAGTAATGTTTTGGTGCCAAGGAGTATCAGAGCCGGTATCAAAAGCATAATACTGCTTTTTATTTTTAAAAAATCTCGACGGTACGGATCTTTTTTTACTTTTATTTTGAATAACTGTCCCTTATTTAAAACGAACACTATTTTAGCCTGGATTTGCGTGTTAGTTGTCACACTTGCATGGGTTACTGCACACAGTCGCATGAATTACAATGTAATCCTAATTTTAATTTCAACAATAATTTTAATTATTCCTTGCCTCGCGAATCCCAAGTGGCAGAACCCGTGCGGAAATTCAAAACAAACCCATTGAATAAATTAGCTAACATGAGGGGTTTTCCAAGCATTTAGATTTTAGAAGTCTCACACAAGCTGAAGTTTACAGCCTTTATTTCTCAAAAGCGTATGGTCAAAGCGCACTGAAACTCGGTAAGGTACTTTAAAATATGCTACTGTAAGTCATATTAGAAACTTAAGAAAAACAAACTAGTTATTTTTTTTATGCCGAAAGAATACAAATTTCTCGACTTTCGCAAATATTCAGCAATAACCTATCTTAATTCGTTCGCCGCATAACGTTAGTTGCAGTTTTCCGATCTTCTTGACTTTGGCACAGAAGTTTCAAGTGGTATTGAACTTCCATATGGTATGTACGATTTAATTATTACTGTCATATTTCTCCGGCAGTTGAACCAGATGCCCGAGCATAACATGTTAAGGTTAAAATTGATCAGCCGTTTGCTGAGAAACTTGTATGGTGCCGATTAATCTGAAACTTGCCTGTCACAGACCTTGGAGGTTGGGCACTCGTTGAAAGTAAAATGGAACAAATCCATCTTTTGGGTTTTGAAATATACGCTCTTTCCTAAAAAACAACGTTTTCGAAAATCGCTTATATCTTCAGCAATTCTCCGTTAATCACTTTCTAATTGTACTTTTTATAACATTCGAGGATTCTTTATTAAAAGTTCAAAAAATCTCGGAAATCAGATAATGTTTAGCTGTTCAAAAACGCAATTTAAAAAGACCCCTGTTGCCAAAATAAATAGCCGCGGGCCACCTTAAATGCTTTCCTAAAAAGATAAGTCTTAATTGAACGTTTAAAGTGCACCTAACCCCTTTTGCAATTTTTATACATATGAATCTTTGAAAGGTTTTGAGTACTTCTGCGAAGGAATTTTTGGTTTACAAAGAATATTCTATGTTCTAGGCTTGTTTGAAATGGTGAAAATTTGACCTTTCCTGACCCATGACCGCGTAAGAAAAAGCCTGGGTCGATTCTGGATCTTACGTCATCTAACTCATTCGACTTTGCAATAAGTTGAATAAATGTTTAGCATTTTGTCTAAAATAACTGTTTTCTTTACTAACAACTCACAGGCTGTATAAATTCTCTATATATCGATGTTGTTGTGATAGAAAGGTGCCATGGAGAATAATGCATTAATGAGGTGACCGTTCAAAGATTCATTGGTATAAAAATCACAAAAGGGTTAGGTGCACTTTAAAAGAATCGAGAGACTGTTCATTTTGTATAGAGTTCGGTAGATTGTTCCACAGTTTAGGAGCAGCTGATACAAAGGCTCAATCGCCAAGTGTAGGTTTAGTTATGACATAAGGTGGTTCTAGTATCAATTCAGTATTAGAACGAAGACAATATCTAGACTTACTCTTAATCTTAATTAGATCATTAATATTTAAAGATAATTCTAAACTTAACTGGAAGCCAATGCAGCTGATATAACACAGTACAGGTGTTATATGGTCGAATCTTGGTATATTACAAATAAGACGAGCAGCAGTATTTTGTACTCTCTGTAATTTAATTAGTTGGTTCATTCAAATAATACCGTAAGCCACATCTCCGAAGTGCTCTACCAGAGTTTCAGAACACTCACTCACTCTGACCAGAAGTACACCCATCGGCATTTGGGTTCAAGATGGAGGTTTGGAGATTTAAAGGTGACTCAGCTGACTTTGCATAAGGCGACATCTTGTTATGGTGCTATTTAACCTTGTGATAAGTCAAATACGTGAAATTTAAGTTGAATAAAACAACTTGTGTGTGTGAAAATTTGCCATAAATATTAGCGGCGGGGTGAGGATTTGGGATTCGGTTGGATGGACACATGTGCAGCAATGTTTTCGATCTCTCGCTATGTGTATGGTACTCCGCTAATAACTGGGCGCTAGTGCGAAGAGACCTTTATCGGCTAACCGGTTAGTAGCATCCAGTTAGTTTTCGATGAGTTGCCTGTGATGATGGGGGCGTCGAGCTGTAAGTTTATAGGATAGATCACAACCGTTTTAGGAAGTAAGTCAACATATTTTGCCTTTTATAATTCCCTTTGGCTTTTTTAGTGGTTAGGCTTTTCTAGAGAATACCTCATGTGGACGTGGACCCTAATAATTCCTAATGATAATCATAGAAATAAATAATACAATCATTAAATAATTAATGTTTGATATGTAGTAAATAGTTAATGAAATAAAGAACCAACCTATCTGATGTAATTTCGTCCAACTAGAACAAATATTTGATGTATTATTCGCGCAAATGAAGTTCAGCGGGTGTTAAGGCGTTGTTTCCTCTTTTTGCTTGGCCGAGCGGGGCCTGGGCGACTGTTTAACGTTAATTATGTGGTTCTGAGTTGAACTTGAAAACTTAGAAACCGATCAGTGTTGTCATGAATGACATTCCCAATAAATATTGCAAAAGCAAATGGGTATGCCATTTCCAGGGGGATGGGGTAGGGAATATTTGTAATTCATGGATTAATGTTTGGTATGTTGCATATAGTTAGGGGAAATAAAAACCAGCCTATCTGAGGTAAAGTTACCCTCCCCTCGCCTACCCCCAATTTTTCCCTGGGCATGGCACTTATTATCTGGAACAACTGCCCAATATCAACTCATCTGCGAATAATCTATGCGTCGTTTTCCTATATAACGTCCCCATGCATATGTTAGGCATCCCCATATGTCAGGTAACGTAATGTGGTAAAGTTACCCTCCCCTCCCCTACCCCCAATCTTTCCCTGGGCATGACACTCATTATCTGGAACAACTGCCCAATATCAACTCATCTGCGAATAATCTATGCATCGTTTTCCTATATAACGTCCCCATGCATATGTTAGGCATCCCCATATGTCAGGTAACGTAATGTGGTAAAGTTACCCTCCCCTCCCCTACCCCCAATCTTTCCCTGGGCATGACACTTATTATCTAGAACAACTGCCCAATATCAACTCATCACAATTGGCTTATAATACGTGACCATGTTTGGCATGTTTACCTAGTTTTCTAACGTCCCCATATGTCAGGCGTCCCTATATGTCAGGTAACGTAATGAGGTAAAGTTACCCTCCCCTCCCCCAATCTTTCCCTCGGCATGGCACTTATTATCTGGAACAGCTGCCCAATATCAACCCATCACAATTGGCTTATAATACGTGGCCATGCATGTGTTTGCATGATTTCCTATATAACGTCCCCATATGGCAGGTGTCCCTATATGTCAGGTAACCTAATGAGGTAAAGTTACCCACCCCTACCCCAAACTTACCCTCGGCATGGCACTTATTACCTGGAACAGCTGCCCAATATCAACTCAACACAATTGGCTTATAATACGTACATGTACGTGTCCATGCATGTGTTTGCATGATTTCCTATTATAACGTCCCCATATGTCAGGCGTCCCTTTATGTCAGGCATCCCTACTCGTCAGGTAACGTTACCAATCCCGCTCTTTCACTTCATTAAAACCTGGTCCACAGTAACGACACAAGCACAAGCAGCAGATGCAGCCAATGCATTGATCCGATTAGCGATACTTGTTCTTACCTGTAAAAAAATATATTTTTTAGGTACTTGTTAGTTGAAATTTCCTTCCATGACGGATTGATAGATGATTCACTAGCCAAGGGAGTGGTACACGATACTGTAACAACTGCCGTCAAGGTGGCATATGGAGACTATGGATTGGGATGTATACTAATATCACTAAGAGGTAGAGTTTTTATCAGGATGGCTTTATTCAAACAGCTTTTATCTTAATAAATTTATTATGGAATTAGGAATGATTGCAGAAACACTCTGAAAAAAAAACCACTCTGAATTTCTAACAAGACCTGAAACAACCATGGGGGCTGATCAAAGCCAGGTCCCGGCTAATCCACAGATCGAATTGGAATTTAGCATGTTGGTTTTTGCGGAGGGAGGAAAACCGGAGAACCCATGCAGAGAAAAACCCTCGGAGCAAGGGCGAGATACCAACAAACTCAACTCACGTGTGGCGCCGCGTCCGGGAATCGAACCTGGGCTACAGAGATGAGAGGCAAAACGCTTAATCACAGTGTGCCATGGCTCCCCGACTAGACCAGTTTGCCGTTAATTCCAAAATTTGGAAAGGGGTACAAATATGGCACGAAATACAGTGTTTGTATGGGAATCCAATGCCAAATAATTTTCGTAAAATCGAATTTATGAAATATTTGCTATCTACAAACTTAAAATACCAGGTAAAAGATTAACTGATCAAAATTTGACAGATGTAGCTGTGCTGGAAAGTGTGCTATCGTGTTTTCAGTTTTCCATACATTTGTCTGTAACAGCAAGTCAAAGTCCATGGGAAAATTTACAGTATGGAAAACTGTCCAGTCTGTTTGCCTCACCGTTTGTTATTTTATACATTTAACTATTAATTGGTGTTCAAAGTACTTTATTCCTGCCTAGCTATTGTAAAATATTGGCTATGCAGTAATTATTTATATTTATTACTTGTTTTTCAGTAAAATACCTGAATCCACTGACTAATGTGGTATTCATTGCCTGCAGTAGAGATTACTATAAAATGCTACAGTCTTCCTTGACATTTGTTAAAAACATCAAAGGAAGGGCATGCATGTTTAGAACTCTATACATTGGAGGTAATGTACCTGATTTATTATCTCAATGTCACTTATAAATGTACTGTAAAATTATTGTACTATCGCTATGTTGTATCTTTAGGTATAATCACTTGGTTTTATCTTGCAGTTTGGGATTAATTCCAGCAAGTGGTTAAAAACAGCTGATTTTTTCAAAAAGTAGCATATAGCATGTGCACCTCACGTATAAGCCACACCCCTAACTTCAGCCTGATAAACAGAAGCTTGTTTTTCCTGAAAGGTTTAAGGAAAACCTCTTTTATAAGCCACACCACAAAATTCAGTAAGAGTAGTCTTGTGTTCGAGTTCATAAATGCCCGTAATTGAAGCAAAACGTCTTCATAAGACTAAGAGATTGTCATATCACAACAACGAATTGGTTACAACTTTGCTTATCCTTTCTTGTGTATATTTTAACCTGCTGTCTTTAAATCACTTCAGAATTCTTCTGCTGTTGTTCCCCCATTAACCAACAACATTCCTTTAACTGCACAAGAAAGTAAGATTTTCTGACAAAACTATATGAGCACGTGTCTGAGTCCATGGTTCACCATCTTGGATTATCAAGGAGACCTGGGGCGAGAGTTTTCTCGAACGTCCGATCGAGCGTGAGCTCCAAAGTTGAACGTGAACGCGATGAGAATTACACTTTATTTGAAAATTTGAAGGCTTCCAAGACCAATTATGGCCTTCAACAACACTATAGGAGCCATTCGAGGAGTTAGCAGAGAAGATGACAGGCAACTGGACAGCTAGTTTTCTTTGGAAAGCGAAGGAGAGGAGTTTGAGTAGAAATCTTGCTGACACTCTTGTTCTGTGAATTGAATGTGCCATTTCTATTGTTCATATGGCTTTGTTTACGGTCATTGCAAAAAACGTTTTCTGAAAACACTCACATATAAGCCGCACCCCCAACTCGGTGGCAATTTTTTGTTACTTTAGAAATCTGAAAGTCAAAAAGGTGCGGCTTATACGTCATAAAATATGGTACACTACATGTAGCATTGAACACCCTGTATTGCTGTCACATAGCCTATTGGAAAAAGGAGAAAACTGCAGAACTTTGCCTTGGATTTAAGGGGAACGTTTTCAATTTTATGTAGCCAGGCTAGGTTTATAACCTAGATGCTTTACTGTAATGTTTAAAGCTCACATAGCTTACTATTGATGTCCGAAATTTACATACTGCATACACATGATTGTATTTTACTTTCTGTAACTTTGTTTCAGTTAGTTTACTGTCTAAATATGGTGTGACCACCGCCTCCCGGTTAGCTCATTGGTTAAGTGCCGGTCTATTGTGGGGGAGGTCGCGGTTTAAACTCCGGCCAGACCAACACTCAGGGTCTTAAAATAACTGAGTAGAAGGTGCTGCCTTTGTGATCGAACTGCAAATGGTTAGACCTTCACGTCTTCTCGGATAAAGACAATAAATTGTAGGCCCTTGGAGACCTCCATAGAAGGGCTTTAATTCGAGTGGTAAAACAGAATAAATGAAAAACGAAAAAATGAAATGGAAAAAAAATTTGAACACTGGCTGTACTAGCCACGAAGAAATGTGACATGCCTGAGTATTCTAATTAGTGCGCGGTTCCAGTAATGATTACATAACTAGAATTGTAACTTAGGAATTTATGTCAGTCATTGTCTTTTAAGAGTCTGTTACGTAACTTTCAAATGTTTATTTAAATTGAATTGTACTTTCTACTTTTCACAACATGTAAACATACTATAAATTAAGGCACTTGGAAGCCAAATTATTGTAACAGAAAGAACTTTAGTCCTGACCGGAGTGATCTATGTGTAAGCCTCCCGGTTAGCTCAGTGGTTAAGCTCTGGTCTGTCGAGCGGGAGGTCGCTGGTTCAAACCCCGGCCGGACCAACACTCTGGGTCTTAAAATAACTGAGTAGAAGGTGCTGCCTTTACATAATACAGTAAACGGTTAGACCTTCACGTCTTCTCGGATAAAGACAATAAATCATAGGCCCTCAGAAACCTCCATAGAAGGGCTTTAAGCCTGTCGAGGTTCTCCGTCCACCTTCAAGTGGTAAAACAGAATAAATGTAAAAATGAAAAAAAATGTAAGCGGCCACATAATTGTCATACTGAGTCTTGTAAATTAATTTATTTGCCACTAAGAACTGTATGTATCAGATATTCACAGTAAATCGGACGATCCGCAGACAAATGGACGAATGATTAAACCGTACCAAATTCGAAACTTGTGTTTGTTTACGACATGGCATTGTACGTAGATATTTGTAACGTAATAAAGCAGTTGTGCTCTGGAGTTTGTCCTGTGTGAACGTTTTTAGTTTTGTTTCTCTCCAGTTTTATTTTCATATATTTCCTGGCCTACCTAAAAGACCTGCATCACTTCTATCGAATAACATTTAGTTAGCAGCTGACACCATACTGTACATCAACCCTAAAGTTTTATCTTGCAATCCAAACCAGTGTGTTTTCAGAGCTCAACTATATATGTGACATCAATATAGGGCGTTCAATGCTAGCGTACATGGTTGAACTGTTGATTGAGTAATAATATTTTTTTATAAGGTAACATTATTGCTTCCGCAGCGAGCGAGCCTGAAGCGAGCAAGCAAGGCAGCAGTTTTAATCTGTAAGCGGGTCCAAATCTCTATTTCTTTTTTTACCACAATGCATCACTTCTATTGTCTTTTTTTACCACAATGCTTTGCACGGATCTGATCGTAACGTGACATTACACGAGGTGGAATCTGCATTGTTGGAGCTAACTACGTTCAACCGTTCTGTAATGCATTTCTGTGTATGCGATCCTTGTGTAATCATGAATTTGTTGACGTGTAGGCGAACTCTGTGTAAACTATCAGATGCCAAATCCCCTGTTATCAAGATGGTGAGCAGCAAATAATTTAATTTCTTCTATTGACCTTCGATAAAGTCAATCAGCCGGTTCAAAACACAATTAGCATTTACAATTACAATTACATTCTCAATTACAGTTGATTTCCGGTGTTTAAACTTCACCGGGGAGAACAGCAGTTTTTTTGTGCCGGGAATCTTAATAAAATGTCGGGAATTGGTAGGCTCAGGGAAGTTACCGTGAGATCGTTGATATGTCGGGACAAAATGAAAATAAATCGGGACAACTTTAGAGATACACACCACAGCTTAAACAGGATTCAGTCGCATGATAGCCCCAAAACTACAAAATGTATTCATCTAAAACCTTGGCATTTTTATCACCCAGTAATCTATTTTTCCTGCCAAAGTGCTACTGTAGGTTCTCTTCTAATACACTTCCTTAACTGAGCGGAGCAGCATTCACTACCTGTTAGGTGTACTAGTTTTAGTTATTAAACATGAATTTAAGCAATACTCTTTTCTTTTTGTTGAGAAATGCGGGGTAAGGTATGAAAAATCCCATAGGTGATTTTGTGGCAGTAAAAAAAAGTATGAACATGAAACTACACATGTAGTCTTATAATGAATTCTTACATATGAATGTTACTAGATGTTTGAGACTGAATACAATTTAGATATGGTAAATTATTCTTCACATTTCGGCTTTCTTGTGGTAGGGTTCCTTGCGATTCCCGGTCAGCATCTCCTTTGTAATAGTTTAAAACCAGAAAATAACCTGTCCAGTTGTGCCGCTCTGAAGTTTATACAATGCAATCCGTGTGCACTGACTTAGCCCATGCAGAGACTACCATTGGCACTATTAACCGAATAATTAGGTGTGATACCTTGTACCCGTGCCATTGAAGGCTTTCGTTTCACCCTCATCATTTCCTTTGGCTGCGGTTCCTGAATGGCTAAATTGGACATCGATAGTGCCTATCACATAATCTCGATTCGCCCAGATGATCGCTTCCTCCTTGGGATGTCCTGGAGAAGCCGTTCCTACAACAATTTAGCTTTCCCCTTCAGGCTCAATGTTACTTCAGAGTTGCCTCGATGATTCCTTAACAATCGGTCCCCTTAGGAGTTCTACTTGCTACCCACAAGACTTCTCAGCTTTGCTTTCTGGTTATACTGCATGCTAGATTCTAATAATCGCCTCGAGGCCAGACCTATCTATAGGTTCCGTGCGGAAAGCAGCTCTTGGTTCCCTTGCATTCCTTCACTTCAAAGAATTACAATCCCCGATCGCCTTTTCCATCATTGCTGCAAGGTCATCCATCGCTGTCATAAATTTCGTGAAATTATCGAAAAGCACATTAATCTTACTATATCAGTAACTCGTCCCCTACTATCTGGAGGATTGGAATGGCCGCCGAGCTTCTTTCTCATGCCAGATTGGCTCCCTCCCCCAATTTTCAGTTCTCTAGCATCGTCTCAGGTACAGTACTGCAGGGTTCGACGCCGTCTTACAGAGACCAACTCGTCACAGCTCCTCTCCATGCGGCCATGTCTAGGGCTGCCATTCGATGTCTAAGCGCTTCCTATTCCAGCTTTAAAACAAAAACCGAAGCGTCCATCCTTTAGTCTGGAACCTCCCGCTCCCTCGTCTCAGCGCTTCCTGTTTCTTATTTCGCCAAGTCATTCTTCATCGTGTATGCCTCACACATCCAGGTGTGTTTAATTCAACTGCTGATGCCCTTTCTCTTTTTGAGATGGCCAGATATCGTCAGCTAGTTTCAGCAGCAGACGCTTCCCCTGTCTCCATTCCGATTCACCTTATACAGTGACTAAAAAGTGGGACTGATGGTGCCAATTTCTACTCTATGTGCCTGGCTCGCCCAAAGCAAGCCTATTCTTCTGGTTAATGATTATTCGATTCGTGTCATTGTGCGAGCGTTCTGGCCAGGTACTCTCTTTGTTTTCTCTCTCCCTGTGCCTGTATGTGGTGATTGGGTAAATTGAGATTTAATAATATCGCTACTTTAGTTAGTAGTTAATGCAAGTAAAACGAATGAGAGCCATATATAAACTAGCTCATAGCTCACTTTACCCAACGTCTATTGTCTCATCTGCCTTTTATGGCTGGCAATAATCTCTCGGCCTCAGCCAGTAAGCTGTACCTCGGCACAGTGTATTCCCTACACATTAACTTAGGTCTCGCGATCGTGACCCTCTAGAGACTGCCTTCGTTTGCACAGTGTGGTTCGTAGTGTCCGGAGGATTTAGGGCTCATCCAAGGACACAAGACTATCTTGGCCCGCAATCCGCCCTGTGCTGATCTCTCTTCTCCGGATGACAGTGAACTCCGTGCTGTCATTTTCTGCTTCTTCCGGTGCAGTGTAGTCCTCTGAGGCGTTAAAAAAACCTCTAAATTTCTAACGGAACCTGAAACAACCATAGGGGCTGATCAAAGCCAGGACCCGGCTAATCCACAGCTCGAATTGGAATTTTGGTGGAAGGAGGAAAAGCGGAGAACCCGGAAAAAACCCTCGGAGCAAGCGTAAAATACCAACAAACTCAACTCACACATGGCGCCGCGCCGGGGATCTGACCCGGGCCCCAGAGGTGAAAGGTGAAGAGCTTAACCACTGCGCCACCCCGGCTCCCCAGTTTGACCCAGCTCTCTCCCTGACAAGGAAGGATGATGTTGTGGATTTTTACGTGCAGTTATCTTCTCTTTGTATATATTACAAAGCTTCAAAAACATACCCATCTCGCCAGGGCTCCACCATCGTGGTCGGTCGTACCTTTACTCCCGTTGCACCGACGTCAAGCCACGGGCCCTATATTCCTCTTCCAGGACGATTCGCTCCTCTCTGAAGTCAACTCTAGCAGCATGCTTCAGTAGAAGGCTCTCCGATGCAAACGTGAGAGTATACCAGCTGGTTCCCTGGCTGGCCTTTTCTTGGTCGATGGTCCAGTGAGTCGGACTGCTCTTCTCATTCCAGAATACACCTTATTCACACGTGGTGATTGTTGAGATCAGAAAACTACGATATCTAACGTGGAAATAACCAGCCAGTTATCTCAAATTGCACCTATAAATCAACATTTTTGGAAAGTTTTAGTATTAAAGCCAATAGGATGAAAACCCGAAAAGATATTAAGGATGGGATTTATATACTTTTCTATGTATTTTGCAGTAATGCGTACATAGTCTCGTTTTGATGTTCTTTTTTCAGATTCAAAAACTTCTACAGTTTATTACATAAACATCTTCTTTAAAACCTTCAACTTTTACATTATGTAAATTATGCAAATTAGGTGTGAATATGATTAATCCAGCCCAAACTTAAAATTGTGGTTATTTTGTAAACAGAGGGCCATTATGTAAACTACCAGGTAACCGCTAATATACACCCACCGTAAATAAAGATATCATCGTTGGCGAGAGGTGCGATAGCAGAACAGCTCCCAGTGTGTGTGTGGGTGTGATTACTCACGGCACAGGGCATGGTATGGTACAAAATGCATGCCCAGTAAGGCCAGAGTATACTGCTACCACACCCACACACATTGGGATCTGTTCTGCTATCGCACCTGCTGCAAACAATGATAGTTTCAAGTTTGGGCTGGTTTTGAACTGGGCAGCCCCAATTGGAGAAAGTCAGTGTTAAAAACTTTTGTGCAATCTTATAAAGTTTGTGGCTCTTTTGTAGGAACCATACGTTCATGTCAAAAGTTTCTTGTGAAACACAACAAGGCCCAGCTGTTAAGACTACTGGAACAATGCAAGACACCTGGTAAGTGAACATCTCGTTACATTCAAGACATGTCTCAGAGTAATATTGCCAAAAAAAAAAGTCAGTTTCTTACATGTGACATCTCCTTGTGTTTCCAGGAGGCCTTCACCTCTCAAAACCTTACATTTTATTGGATCCCATTTGGATTGCACTGACAAAGAATTCTATTGTTTTAGGGTTAGGCTATTGTTTGGGCAGCCAGTACTTTAGGGTTAGGCTATTGTTTGGGTAGCCAGTACTTTAGGGTTAGGCTATTGTTTGGGTAGCCAGTACTTTAGGGTTAGGCTATTGTTTGGGTAGCCAGTACTTTAGGGTTAGGCTATTGTTTGGGTAGCCAGTACTTTAGGGTTAGGCTATTGTTTGGGTAGCCAGTACTTTAGGGTTAGGCTATTGTTTGGGCAGTCAGTACTTTAGGGTTAGGCTATTGTTTGGGTAGCCAGTACTTTAGGGTTAGGCTATTGTTTGGGTAGCCAGTACTATACCAGGTTACGAGGAGGTGAAGGCCGCCCATATGTTTCACATGGCTCTTTTTTTCCGGGTGAACACGTGCATGTATGTCTTATTTTCACATCACACATCAGTTTCTTTGTTCTTTGAGTGGGAATAAACACACATCCCTTGCATTTTAATATATATTTCCCTCGGCTTATTCCCGGCATATATCACGAGCCCGAACTCGAACCTCGATCTACCGCTTTCACGCTCTTTGATTCTAGTCATCTGTCCTATCTACTACACTTAACAAGCTACGTTGGTTGAAAGGAGAGAAAAAATGAACAGTAATTGTATACAACGATGCTTGCGCATGCGCGGATCATGCTCGCGCGCATCATTTTGGTTGAATTTTCACTCGAAATTTGGACTTTATAGCATTGTTACAGAAAAGTACGAGCTTCGATTTTTTTAGTGCTTATCATGAATCAGTCCCCAATTGAATTGGCTTGGAGTAAACTAATAAAACCCTGCGATGTGTTCGAATTTTTAAAGTGCCACTATACGATAAAATTTTGAGATTTATTTCGTATTTCTAAATTAAAGTTGCTATATTTTTCCTATCCACTAATATCCTATTTTATTATACGACTGTGACGTAAATTTACCATATAAGGTCAAATTTGAGGGCAAATATGGAGCCATAATACCCACTAGACTTCCCATATTGCCCTGTAGAATACCTGTTTGACATTCCATGCCGATGCCTTATGATCTGACACTAGAAACTGGTTTACCCAGTTCCCTTCAATTGTCACACTTCTTTCATTTTACCCAATCACATTAAAACATGTAATTGGTTTCTGCGCGTGATTCGTCATTATTGATTTCCTTTCATATTCTATTTTCCTAGCTAGAACTGGCTCCCCGTTAAAAATACGTTTTAAATGGAACAGAAACCCATGAATTAAGAAAGCTGTCGTATAATAAATCCCTTAGATGTTTTTCCAGGTATTACGTGCTGTTATTTTACTCATTGCTCGCATTCGCAACTCGTAAAATATCAGCACGTAATACTTGGAAAAACATCTAATAAGTGGTATTAGTATAAACCAACTAGTGGACTATTACAAATCCTGCATTCTGATTGGCTACTCTACTACAGGTCCATTGCCCATGGTAGAGAAAAACCGCACGCATTTTCAAGAAGAAGAAAAATCCCCTTCAATTTGTTTTTTCTATTATTTTCTACTGTCCGACTAGTTAGTTTATACTAAAACAATTAGACCTCTCGCCCTCATGGGCTACGAGTTAAATAGCCCATTCGGCTGCGCCTCATGGGCTATTGACAATGGGCTACGGGTCTAATTGTTAATTAACCGCCTCCCGGTTAGCTCAGTGGTTAAGCTCCGGTCTGTTGAGCGGGAGGTCGCGGGTTCAAACCCCGGCCGGACCAACACTCAGGGTCTTAAAATAACTGAGTAGAAGGTGCTGCCTTTGTGAAACAACTGCAAATGGTTAGACCTTCACGCCTTCTCGGATAAGGACGTAAAATCGTAGGATTCCCGTCGGCCTCAAGTTTATCAGTCTCACCAGACTGTCACGAGTTACCGACGTTAAATAAAGTTGCTTTACTTTACTTTATTTTTTTTTATTTTTGAGTTTTTAACTTTTGCATAGAATTTAATTACGTCACCTTTATGGTTTTAACTATCCCACATGGAAGAAGCGGGTTTGAAAAATGAAGAGAACAACTTTCTTGAGCCACAAACTAGGGGAACAGGGTTTAACATGCAGGAATTTCGTCAGATTCCGGTGTACCAGGAACGAACAGTCCAATGTTTTCTCATCAGCGTGCATGCCCTTCTAATTTTCCCTCTTGCATGTCAATGAGGGAAACTTAGAAGAAGTATGCATGCTGATCATGAGGGATTTTAGAGATTGTCCCTGAACAAACAAAGCCGAAAACCAAGGGGATCATGGTATTACAGAACGATAATCCGTCGCTCACTTTCCTTAAAATACCAGTTTATTATTTCCAAACGAGGCTGTACACAGACTTTACTCGGGCTGTCAAAATTTTAATTCAACATAAATATCCATGCAATGATTGTGAAATTGGGAGTGTAGATTGTTTTGTGAAAGACCGACTATGATAGTGGTGCAAGCTGCCCTGTAGTGTCCTTATAATTAGTTGCCGAACGGTTTTCTTAACCTTTCTTAACCGTGGAAGGATCATTAAGTGCCAAAACAACTTCACTAGTACAAGACATACAGCTTCAGGGCATCACAATGATTTCCTTTATTTCAGCGGAGAGGAAAAAGGTGTCTTCCTCAATAGATTTGGCAACAGCAGAGGAAACTGTTCTCGACCCAATCTGGGTATGGAGACGACGAACAAGAGCAATCACACAAAGTGCAAAGACAGAAAGAGAGAGAAACCTGGCCAGTGACAGTAATGACTCAGATTGAAGTGATAGAATGTTATTTCTCTAAAGGATGGTTTACGATGAAGATTAGAGTAGCTATAGTGTTGATATACATTCAAAAGAAGTCTAAATTACCTACATAAATGTGTTAACTAGAGGTACACAACATCCGTTTGACATTTTTATTTGATTGATATCATATTGACTCCTATGTATAAATTTCAAACACTTGGAGACATGTGGTAAACATTGCAGTGATTGACTCCCCCCAACACACACGCGAACGAACACGTATACATCAACACGCACATACACAGTGGCGCTCAGGTATCAGTCGTATGAAATGAATTTAAAAACTCTAACTATGATATTAATTGATCAGATAAACAACAATAATCTGTTAGCCCATGATTACTTGTTACAAGATATTGTATCATATTCTTCACTCTTAAGCACAAGCAACATACGCTGAAATGCATTGATCACTCGCGGCGCTTGTTCTGAGCTCGCACCTTTGAGTTGAACAAGTACTGCTAATCAATGCATTACTTCGTCTGCGTTGGTTGCTTGTGGTTTATGTCGCAAGTGAAAACCAGCACATAGCCAGTACGCATGCACGATCCGTATCGTAGCAATATGAAAGACGTCATGATCACATGGAGAATCTATTGAATCTTATTGGTCAATGTTATGTGGGCGATTAACACTTGATTAAACCATAGTTAATAGAGTTGAATGGTTAGGAAACTCAGGGACCTTCTTTGTTATATGTCTTTGTTAGCTTTTTTCAACCACCACCGTGCACAAAACACAATAGAAATTCCAACATGTTAATAATCAGCCAATATATAGAAACGTGTGAGTTCAGTCGTTCAGGGAACGCTAATGAACTATGATCGTGCACAATCTTTTGTCTTACCTCTTCCAACCTAAATCGCAGCGCCTTTGTTAGCCCTTTTGAAGTTTGCCGGGTTTCCTAACCATTCCACTCTATTAACTATGATTAAACCATATATACTGGCACCAACATTCAGTAAACTCTCAAGACTCAAACTAGTGAGCGCCAGCCCTTTATATCCGGACTGGATGAGTTGGATCAACATTTTTGTTGGATCAAATGTCTGATACCGTTTTGCCGCCCAACATCGTCATCCAACAAAGTTGGATCGTGTAATCCAGCAATGTTCACAGTTTGACCAAGGCTTTACGATCGTTCAAACAGTTTAGCTGAAATTATGTTCACCTACACGTACACATTCACCACGAAACCTTTTTTTTTTACGGTAAGACAGGATTTTCTGCGTTGTCGAGTGTATTACTTTTTTCACTAAAACGTGTTTAGAGTAGCAAAGGTAAAAATGCTGTTACATCGTGCAATTTTCTCTACAACTTGTTCGCTTGCAATGGTAAATGATAAATTGAGACAAGTTTCATGAGGGATGAGAACGTCTGCGCAATGGACAGATGAAATAAGCTGCCGAAATCGTCGGAAAACGTGAGAATCAAGTTCTACCTTTCGAAATCGCTGCAGCAACTTAGCTCATTTCTGTTGCTTGTATGTTACACCGGGAAATTTCGAGACAAGTTGCAGAGAAAATTGTACAGGGTAGCAGCGCTTAAATCTAATACTGTCGACTATATGTATCATGGAATATGTTTTGGAAAGCTACCACCCTCAACCCCTCTAGATAGAACCCTGAATCAACTCATCACGCTTCAACCTACAACGCAACATTGTTGCGAGACAAGTTACAATAATTTGTTGCCCGTATTGTATTTCTTTGATCACCTTTAGTAATCAAGTTAACTTCATCGATATACTATTAAAAAAATATTATAACAGCCAATACTTGTCTAAGATAAATGATAAAATGACTATAGAGGTAATACACGGACGACAGCTGATTACACTGCCTGAATTATAACTACATTTAAGCTTCACGTTCTTCAAAGCAGGACATTTCTTCTTGGTGTTTAGTGGCGGCTTCGTCTCGATGTGAGCACATGTACCATTGACAATACGAAAAGCTCCGGCATCGTACACTCTATTGCTGATGTGGCAGTTAAAGTTATAGAAGTAGGACTGCCGGAACTGACTCCAGTTCTCGATCACTAGTAGGTAGAGGTTGGTTTTGGGTAAAGCAGTGAGATAAAAGTTGCCGCTCCTACAGGGACCGTCTACTGTCGCTGATATGATGCCATCTGAACCTAAAGAAAGGAAAGAATTGGGATGTTTACCATTTACACCGAAATACCAGAAATCAAATAGTACGCGTTATTTCGTTCGCAAAGTTTTGTCATACGTGTGCTACCGGTTGAGATAACCCAAACGTGGGCTACGGTTGGAATAACCCAAACGTGTGCTCAGTACCGGTTGGGATAACCCAAACGTGTGCTCAGTATCGGTTGGGATAACCCAAACGTGAGCTACCAGTTGAGTAATCCACTTCACCCGCTCTTTTCGGTCTTTCCAGTGCGTGCCGTGTTTATGTATATATTTTTTTATTTCCCTTTAAAAAAAAATGGAATGATGTAAGTGATAAGCACCTTTGGTACTCACAGGCAGCACTGTAAGTAGGATGGTTGTCATGGAGATAGTACTAGCACATGACAGCCAATATCCAAAGCCGAAATGGATTGTGGTTCTAACTGTGCAACTACTCGAAAGTGGTTTGATGGAAACTATTAATATTTTTACAATTCTTGACCCCAAAATAAACAAATTCCGCAGACTTTTCAGTTGCAACCACAATCAATTTCGGTCTTGGAAAGTCTCGTGTCCCGCGTCCTACTGATTATGTCCCGCGCCCATTATGTCCCGTGTCAATCTCCAATTTAAGATCTAAATGATGGCCGAGATACCTAGTGCAGTATCGTCAGATGAATATCCCACCACATTTTGAATACAACCAAACTCGTTTCTGAAGGGTGGGATGGGTCCTTTGTTTTTGTAGTAGTCGTCTTCTTGTTCTGGGGTCTTCAGGATTCCTTCGAGTGTGACCTGAAAACGAAGTGGTCATTATTTGTAAACGAGTTACTCCGACAAATCGTAGCATGTTATCTGAGCCTGGCATAAAGGATACAAACATAATGGATAGGTGCAAATATTTGCCTTTAGCTCAGAATTATAAAGCCCTCCTTACACCGAGGCCCCCCTCCTTACACCGAGGCCCCCCTCCTTACACCGAGGCCCCCCTCCTTACACCGAGGCCCACCTCCTTACACCGAGGCCCCCCTCCTTACACCGAGGCCCCCCTCCTTACACCGAGGCCCCCCTCCTTACACCGAGGCCCCCCTCCTTACACCGAGGCCCCGTGCACGTGACGTTGTCACCATTGAAGAAAACGTTTTCTTTTCATCAAAATGCATTAAAAGTTTCCATCTACACGGCGATAGTTTTCGTATCAACAACATTCTTCTATTTCACTCAAGATGGAATTACAGATAACAAAAACAATACAAAATGATCTACACATCAGAGTTGGTAGGTCCTGAACCCTAAGGGTTGTCTAGCCAGGATTGTCTTAGTCTCCACTTCCGGCTTCTTGGTACAGGCAGCCCAACCGATAATACGGGAGGGGAGGCCAGCGTCTGGACTGGGATCGTCTTGAACGGCAATCTCGTTCCCCGAGCCTGCATACTTTAACGAGTTGCTTCAGCGGTCTACACACTATAGGCAGAGACTGCGCATGTGTAGAGCGTTTTCGAAAACCTTCGTTTTTGCCGTCCACACGGGAGCAATTGCCCTATATCATTATGACGTCACGGCTTGTTTATGAGGGGGACAGAATCGACATGAACAATATAATTTTGAACTAAATCTGCTCTGCTGAGGAAAATTTAACTTCGAATTGTCTGGTTTCCAGATATCAGCTGTATTTATAAGTTATACCATGGCATGAGAAGCGGCCTCGGGACTTTTACAAATCTTCCCACGGCTCTCGGGGCAATTTAAATCACTAATACCCCGAAATGCCATGGTATAAGTTTGTTGTACCATGATCGCCGAGGAACGGAACAAATCTCTGAGAAGTTTAGTTTTCTCTGCCGAAACTAAAGACGTCGCAGTCGAGTTGCTTTCGAAAACGTTTTTGTTTAATGCTTGACTGAGCGCCATTGATTAAACGACCCTGGCTTCCCCTGGGAAAAAGCGTGTTGTATTTGAGAAGAATAACACTAAAATACAATGTAATTATGCGGTTGACTAAATATTCAAAGAGCATGAATGGATTTTAATTACGTCACGTTTATGGTTTTAAGTATCCCACATGGAAGAAGCGGGTTTGAGAAATTAAGAGAAGAATATGCAGATTGAAATAGGTCATCCCACATGGATTACATTGAAGGTTATGATGAAGACAGGTCAGTTTGGATTCAGTATTTTTCATCCGGGAGCGTAGGGCTAGTCGTGCCAGAGGGGAGCAGGAGTCGATGCTTTCGACCTTCTCACTTCCAGCCTGCATTCTCTTCTAATTTTCCCTCATTACGCATGCAGGGGAAATTTAGAAATATGCATTGTCTCGAAATTTCCCGGCCGTCAAGGAAAATTAGTGGTTTAAATGTGCCTCGGAGAACAAAAGAATCCGAGGCTACCATGGTATAACTGTTTATCCCACAATATTTACCGTATTTGGTGGCTGTTACCGCTATTCTACGTTCTACAAAATGCATTTGATAGCGATTTCCTTTGTGTTGTTGCTGTTTTGTCCCCCACCCACGACCGTGATCCTTAGCGTTTAAACAATAGATTGTTTTGATTTGACGTCATAATGATATAGGGCAATTAATCTACCTTTTTTAAATCTCCACTTTGAAAACGTTTTCGAAAATATACTTTTTAGGCAAAAAACGATCACGACTTTTCATCGCTTACGCGTGAACGGAAGGTGACAATGCAGAAAAACCTATGTTTCAAATTACAACGGCCTAAGATGTATCTAAGGTACCTTTTCGGCTTGTACTAGAATACGCTTAGAGCGCATCTTATTTTTGAGGACTATAACAAATGCACTCCATTCACCTACCTTGGGTGCATAGGGAGACACGCTACAAACACCTTGGAAATCAATCCTCAGGTTTTGCACGAAGAATCCCATTTGGATCAAAATCTTCATGATGTCGCCTTCCTTCTTGCCTAGCGAGACTCGTTTGTACTCCCTTTCGTCCGTTGTGCTGACGGTTAAGAAGCTCGGGTCAGTCACCAGGTTAGCTAGGTTGTCAATCAGGTAACACTTGGTTTCACAAGTGTGCAGATCATCTGGGCAGGTGTAATTATCCCCACATGACCTCTCGCCGTCTGGCGCCTTCATCAACTCGTAAACCCTCTTGTGGAAGTCACTGTACAGGATATCTAGGGCTGTCACGGCTTCTACACGATCCCCGGCACACAGGATACGGTTACCGGAGTATGTACGACATTTTCCTGATAGGCAATTACGGTAGCTGCAGAACGAGAATAATCGTTACACGAGAAATGTAGAAATAGCATCCAAACGTGGACCAGCTAAGGACCGGTTGAATGGTAAGGTTTATCAGATTAGTAATACAAAGAACAAAGTCGATTGACTATGTTGATAACCCTTGAAACACCGGTCGACTCGCTACTACGACAGCATTTCAATTTTCACATTTAATAACCACGAGAACTACGTAAGGTCACAAGGTCACTTTATTCTACGAATTTCTCACTCATGCTGCACGAAGCACAGCCTCAATAGCATCTTGGGTTTTATCAAGAAAGCATAAGTAAGGGAGGGAATCTTGTAGCGCGCGGTGTCTATGATAATGTCTAATAAATATATCTTTATAGTAACCGGAAGCAGATGAAGCAAAGTACGCAAGCGCGCAACAACAATCTCGTGGCGCCAAATGATTTTGCCGCCTATTAAGAGGAGACTTTTCTGTTTTCCTTCTTTATTCAAGTTGAAACATCAAATTTACTTTCTTGCTCTTTTTCTCAACCGTGTAAGCCAGTAAATCCCGCAGAATCCTGGTATCCAAAGTCCCAATCAAAGTAGTTGTACTCCACCTTGGCCATAAGAAAGCTTTCAATCAATATACCTTCCTAACGTGTCTCACCTCGTGCACGGGCAGCCTCCCCTCAGGTTGCGGTTGCCTGTACAGTTGATTTTAGACATCTCACTCGCAGTCGGTAGGGCTTGGAACACTGCCTGGGATATGGTAACGACCTTACCGATACTGCTGGCATCCATGTAGGCATTCGACACTGCTGTCTTGGCTGGGTTCACGAGGGTGCGCTGATACCAAGGTCGTCTGGACGAAAATTGAATTGTAAAGTAAAACTGATTAACCCTGCGTGGCTTACCGTCCAGTAACGTGGTTACGGTAAATACGCTGCCAATCATGGCTTATTTATACTAACAACAATCTTTTATGTTCAATCAATGCCAGCAAATAATTCCACGCTTACGAAGTGCAACACAGCCACGTTTTTGACTTGGTGCTCGTAATATAGCACCAGTGTTCGTAATATAGCACCAGTGTTCGTAATATAGCACCAGTATTCTTCTAAAGTTTGACTAATTCCCCCACTACTGAACCCTAAAACACTAAAGACACAGCTTGATTGTTTTGGACCAGAGAGAAGTTTATTTGCCAGGACTAAGAGTACTAAAATATCCATACTACTAAAGCATGATAAAACCACTGAAGCAAATAAAGCTTCTCTGCCACTACCACCAGGGAGGGTGGGTGGGAAAAATCTAGTTAAACACGAGTCCAGGTCACATTGACACGAACTAGTACGAGAACAAGAACAAAGTGGCACTAAACTAAAATACGTGACCTAACCTAATCCCCTCAAGGGGCGGACCAAATGCCAAACGAATCTCAGTATGTGGCAATTAATCCCTTTAAGCTGACAAGCAGACACAAAGGGAGGAAATTCCCCCACTACTGAACCCTAAAACACTAAAGACACAGCTTGATTGTTTTGGACCAGAGAGAAGTTTATTTGCCAGGACTAAGAGTACTAAAATATCCATACTACTAAAGCATGATAAAACCACTGAAGCAAATAAAGCTTCTCTGCCACCAAACACCGAAGGGCCAAAACAAACAAGCTAGTGGATACACAAAATTATCAAACAGGATTTCATGCAATGGAATTGCGCATAGATGAGGCGTAAGCAAGCTTAGATTCTAGTGAAAAATCAATATAGCATTTATAAGCGTCACTAGACCAACCACCGAAAAGCTGAATAATTTCTCCTGGGATACCTATTTTAAACGCCCAAGAGGCCGAACCCCTACGAAAAGAATGACCACGGTATGAGAAGGCATCTGAAATGCCAGCAGAATGTAAACACGTGCGAAAGGTGGAAACTAAAACACGCTTAGTTAAAGGAACCAAAGTGCCCTGGCCACGAGGGAAAACGAACACGGGACTGTGCTCCGGAGCGGGAACGAGAGCTAACATGCGCGTAAACGCCGAGACCGGACACAAAGGGGAACCTGCGATACAAAGCAGGGGGAGATGCAGAGCCCGTTCCCCGAACTGAGTGGTTTTACTACATTTGAAAGTTACAATTAATCCGGTGGAATTATAAACAACATCTGCGCGCGTTAAGTCACGGCGATAATTAAAACTACGAACCGAGTCGGGCACAATATTGGCGAGGCGTGCCATGAGAAAAAAGGCAAATAAAAAGGAACAATAAAGTGTACAATCAAAAGGATCTGAGGCGTAATTAAAAGTGCGCGAAACAAGCTCTAAGAGTTCCGGTGTAACTGGCGGAGCTCTGTTCGGAACATGCAAGGCCGATCGCTTAATGCCCCGAAGCGTTAAACGGAGTAAAAAATCGTTACTAAAAGAATAATCAGCATCAAGAAACACGTGTAAAAGCTTGACTCCTGACAAATAATTACTAATAGTAGGAGGCGTAACACTACGGCTCAAGAATTGAGCATACAAACAAATAGTGTCGGTATCAGCCGGTACTGGCTTGAAATTAAAATAGAAACAAAACAAGTAATATGTACGAAACTGTGTTTTTAAGTTACTGTATGTTCCTGTGGCGTAAGCTGAACGTCGACTCCGATGAAGGTCGCGTCTGAGGAGTGTCAAAGCAGAATCTATGAAAACAAATCACAAAATGTCATCAAGGTGGAAGTAAGAAGAGGGGAGTTCAATCTCTTGAAGCGTTGAACAGTAAAACTGGGCACGAAATTGTCGCTCGGCGGCTGCATTCATGGACCATCGTGATAACAAATCACTTGCACGGTTGTCAACCCCGGGCAAATGTACTGCGCGAAGCTCGAATTGGTGAATAGCGGCCAAATAGCAAATTTCACGCAGACAAGCATTTAGAAAGAGTGGGCGACAGCGTCCCGTATTTAACACTGTAACTGCGACAAGATTATCACAGCGAACAGTAAGCCGCAAACCCCTCCAACGATGACCCCACAGTTTGAGCGCCACCACGATCGTCAGTAATTCTAAGGCGTTAATGTCCAAGGTCTGCGATGTGATAAATTCGGGAAAGGGGGCATGGAAAAACTCAGAATCACAAAGGCCACCGCATCCAGATAAACAAGCGTCGGTTGAAAAAATCTCTCCTGGAGAAGACCAACGGGACATGCTAATCATAGAGACCCAATTATAGGTACGAAGGAAACGCAACCACCAACGGATGTCCTTCCGAAAGGAAGAGTTCAAATTGATGCGATGATGATTACGGTGAACGGAGCGTAGTAAAGTTAAAATTCGTGAAATAAAAACTCGACTCTGACGAACACATTTGGACACAAAAACAAGTTTGCCCACCAAGGACTGCAGTTCCGATTTTGTGGTGGTGCGTTTGGAAATCCAGTGGTGCAACAGTTGTCCCAGCTCGTCCAAGCGATCGGGTGAAACTGACAACGTAAGAGCCTCGGTGTCCAGCTCGACTCCCAAACACACCATTTTCGTGGACGGAGGGCACGCTTTACCGGAAGATTCGGAAAGTCCGAGAGCAGATAACAGAGTCTCCAACTCAGAATATTCCTTATCAGCGACAGAAGCGGGAGCAATGCCAATGAAATCGTCCAAGTAGTTAAACATGCAGAAACCCCTTTTGCGAAGGATCCAAGCGACTGCATTCGTTGTACGCTGGCAGGCCATAGCCGCGGAGCGAAGCCCCATGGTTAAAACGGTATCAAAATACAAGTTGCTATTCCAGGAATATCCTAGCAGATTGTACGCTCCTGGACAAATACAAAGTTGTCGATAAGCTTTTCGAAGATCGCGTTTGAACAGCTGGCAACCACGGCCGAATGTGACAACCGCCTCGGCGATCATGTCCACTGTAGGATAAGATACGGTAATAGGCGTGCCAAGATAGGTGTCAGTGGGAATTCCCTCATTGACAGAGTTACCACAAGGATAGCTGAGATCAACGATGACCCGTCTTTCTGATGAGTCGCGTTTGGCAACGGTGTTTAACGGTGAAGTAACGAATCCATGTGGGAATGGAGAAACTGTAAACGGCCCGGCGATGCGACCTAACTCAATTTCACTATGTAAATACGTGGTCACGGCGAGCGGAAAATCCAACGCACCGCGATGGGTACGAATGTCAAACACTGGTAACTCATTGGAGACATATCCAATAGGCCAGCCAAATTCCAAAAACTCGCAAACAATATTGTCATGATAATCTCTTAGCAAACGACGCCAGACGGAAATGTCAAGTTGAGATGAAACAGGAATCCGAGTTCCTAAGTAGTTTGGTTGACCAGATGCTCGGACTTGGCAATGAATGTCAATCAAACTTTGTTGATGAGCGGAAAAACAACTATCCAGAACATTCAAAACGTCGGAACTCAAGCCAACTGGATCCACAGAAATCGTCGAATTGTCAGAAGGTCTAGAAACCGAATCACGGAAGGTTCGGCTGGGCAAATAGTCTAGTTCGTGAAAGTCTAGAAACGTATTGTCATGAAATAAACTGTCTTGAAATAATGTGTCTTGTACGTAATCGGAAATTGAAGAAGTTAGCAGTCATGGTTGTGGTTGCGTTTGGGCAGAAGATCCGGGTGCACGAACATCATTGGCTGTCGATGTGCCCGCATAAACTGGGCAGGCAGAAGTTTGCTCTTTGTGCCTTTCTTGCTTTCGGTTGGAGACCCAACACGTGGCGCAGATGTGGCGCACCCAGCGTTGTGCTCCACGAATAACGCTGAAGTGGTCACGACTTTGGGTACACACCCCTCTTTGATAGTCGCGACAAAACAAAACTGCCTGACCGGTTGGTCGGGATCCTGGATTGCTAGTGGCCGCGGACGACGTTGTTTTAAGCGAACCATAAAGAGTTCTACTCTCGAGATGGATGAAAGAATCGCCCCATTTGAGTAGCCCTCTTTCGATTTCGATGAGGACCGCCTCATGAAACTTAAGCACTGACGACCATTCGTATTGTTGGGCCAAGTACATGAGATGGACTAGATGCAGAATACGGGCTTTCGATTCGCTGGCAGAAACGTCAGAGGACAACAAGATTTGCCCAGATCCAGCAACAAATTCTTCTAATGTGAGGTCGTCATACGACGTTTCCCCTTTACCACGAGAGAAGCTTAAGTGACTGTGGGGCCAACGTTGGGGGAAGCTAACAGAGCTTGTTAGCTTTGCCTCCTTGCCAGACTTTAACTTACCGCTGGTGGATTTTGTACGACGCTTGGGTTCTACGTCTTCGCCATCGCTTGAGTCTGAGCTGATGTCTAGCGCAGCAACTTGACGGTCGGCTTGGCGTAAGAGACCTTCCATGCCACGAAGGTCGTTGAGGGTAATCGACGTGTCGATCGGAGCCGGGTTCTGAACAACAGGTCCACCTTCTGCTTGCGTTGGCGCCGGGACATCAGAGGAATTCACCGCTCGACGCAGTTCTTGCTGCTCTGTCTGAAGAGCATCGAATCTTTTGGTCAGCGCTTCCACGGCCGAAAGAACAGTGGTCAGGTCCGGTGTGTTGGTTCCCGGTAAGGTCGTCGATGGAGGACCAGCACAATCTTTATTTGGATTTCCGAAGTCGTGGTGGGCACGGTCACGTTTACAGCCTGGGCAACGTTTAGTACGAGGCATGTTTTAAAAAAAATCTAGTTAAACACGAGTCCAGGTCACATTGACACGAACTAGTACGAGAACAAGAACAAAGTGGCACTAAACTAAAATACGTGACCTAACCTAATCCCCTCAAGGGGCGGACCAAATGCCAAACGAATCTCAGTATGTGGCAATTAATCCCTTTAAGCTGACAAGCAGACACAAAGGGAGGAAATTCAACAGCCCACTTTCGATATTGCTTCACTTGTCACGCATAGAGGTTTCAATACGAGGCTCCGAGAAAAGGATCCTCGTATTGAAGCCTTCGTACGTGATAAGTGGACTGTTTTATTTACTTACGCCGTAAAATAGGTACTCAAAAGTTAGACATTTTTACCAGATTGATTTCATACACATGTACGGCATAGAAGCTCGTGGTAATTGAGTATCAATGGTACAAAAACAATCACAGGGCGCAACAGTAGCCTGCTAGCAAAAGACTCGGTACAATTTGGTTTTTGTATTTTCACTAGCCACTTTGGCTAATATAAGTTTTGTCTATAAAAGTCTAAGTTATTCACTTAACTCTAATAATGTTCTAACACCGTCTACTTAAATAAAGGTTTGGTTAGTAAGAACAGACACGACACTAGGCTACCAAATGAAAAAGCTAGGGGCCTGATTACATGAGGCGGACTGGCCTACCCGAGCTTTACCGAGCTTGGCTGGTTTAGCGGTCTGGCCCGCCTTGGCTGCGAAACACACCAAAAATTAACTCTGCGAGTGAGGCGGGCTGGCTCGGTTTGCCGGGCTGACCCGGTCTCTCACCGGGCTAGACCGCCTTATGTAATCGCGATCACCCAGCTAGCCCGGCTTGGAGTCAACCATTTTGTAAACTTTCGCGCCAATACCCCAGCCAGGGCTGGCTCGTTCCATGTAATACCGGGCTGAAACACAGCTAGGCAAACCGTGCCAGTCCCCCTCATGTAATCAGGCCCTTAGTGTCAAGCCCTGAATTGGATTTGCTGCTCTTACGTTCTCGCATTCCAGTTATATCTTCAGGCTGAGGAAACACACGGCAGGTCGCCGCTAAGTGACTTTCGTTCTACTGCAAACTTACTTAGTGGGATCGTAGTTGCGTCGTGACCGATGTCCTGGGATGGTTCTGAACACTCCACTGCGGGTTCCTACGTACGTCCACCTTACGTCCTTTAGAATCTCGTGCGATCTATTTAGCCACGTGTGTTCCATCTTAGACGTCACCATGACATCGGGTCTGTGACAAACCAAATGTACAGTCGAACCCCGTTAATACAGACATCGTAGGGACCACAAAAAAAGTGTCCTTATTAGCGGGACGTCCGGGACGTCCGTTTTAGCAAAGCCGAAACAACGATATTATAGGAAAATCACATGCCTGACGAGGTAATTCCACGTTAAGTTGCACGAGATAACCGATTTCGCCCAAGTCGTTTCGACGAGGTTTTCGGTTTTTCGAGTGCAATTTAACGTGGAATTACCGAGTCGGGTATATGATTTTCCTTGAATCGCATAGACCGATGAACTACTTGAAGATTAAGTACTTTTGTGGATATTTTGCAGTTATAAATAGCGCGCGTAACCTACAGTGGTGATTCCACTCTGAACCACCACTCCTCTCAACCAATCAGCGTCTGATTTAGTAAACGCACTTGTACAATTCAGCTGCGACTATGCGGATTCTTCAAGAAATTACAGAAACTGTGCTCGAATCGCTTGATTTGCTCTTGTCAGATTGTCAGAACTGTGGGAGGTCCGCGAACTCAAAGTAAGTATTCGTACTGAGGAAATGCCAGGTGTGCTCATCAGCAGTATCTGTACGTATTTGTTTTCTTCCAATGTTTTGCGGCGAAAATATAAAACCTCTGCCTAAAGTTTGACGAACTTTCATTTGTAACCGCAAGTGAATTGTAATTCTTCACCGCTTCCCTTGCCATGAGTGCACTTATCGACAAAGCAAGTTATACAATGTGAAAATAGAAGGTAATAAATCAAGAAGAAGAAAAAAGTAAAACAAAATCGAACTTGTACAAGTACAGTATATCATTCAAACTTTATCAGCGGCCGAAGTGCATAGTTCACTTTTAAAAAGGTGGATTGTTATGAAACATTGGCACCTTCTTTCCAACAAACGAAACCAAAAGGATAGGTCCCTTCAAGACTTTTTAGTCCTTCGAATACCACGAGCCGTAGATGCTAAGACAGTGACAATAGAGCGGGTTTTGTATGAGTGGTAAAGTTACTGCAATGACTTACAGCACGGTTACTGTAGGACATGCCGTGACATTGAAGTGGTTTCCCTATTGTTTTTGTCCTTCTTATCCAATCAAATTACAGAGTTACGGTACAGTAAGTTACAGTAAGTTGCAGTACGGGTACGGCACTGTTACTTGCCGTATTTCTTGCTCACTCACATGAAATCTGCTCTATTTACAAACTACGTACCTGACAGCAGTATTAAACAGGCCGTTAGGACACCCAGTATTGTTGGTAACGCCGTTAATGATCCTGTGAGCCTCGATAACGATAGTAGTAGTGTTGAAATTAAACAGGTAATCGTTGGGGTTACAGTACGTCTTGGGAGCCAGCATCACTGTCGTGTAATTCATTACGACGTAGATATTGGGATAGGCCGGCAGGTTGTACTGAACGTTCAGATTGCCGTACAAACTTCCGAGAGCCTATCATAATAACAAAATATACAATAATACACAACAATAGCCATGGATACAAGGCACCAAGGTATTAGTGATTTACCGAGTTGAGCGTCCCATAGGTAATTCTCCCTTGGGGTTCAATTTTCCCGAAGGGAAATGTGGCCACACTCACTCCAGTAATTTCCTCTGCTTGTAAAATGTCCGTATTTCATTGGCTTAGCCGTCTCGGTAAACTCAAAAACCCATGTCGCCATGGAGAATCACTAAGGGACACTTTTGCTTGGGAAACAACACACACACACGTTACTTGCACTAATTCCATCGGTAAATCAGTCATTTCCCATGGTAAAAGAGCCGTGTGTAACCGTAATTATAACGACACAGTTTTAGGGCTTCAGTACTAATAACATAACTACATTTTACATGTTGCTGATTGTAAAGACTTGGAGAAGACAAGAAGTAGTCTGTTCATCAGTCTTCGCTTACCAAAATCGTCAGCAAGTGCGACCCACATAATGGTTTGAAATGGTTTAGGTATCTACAGTTAGTAGCCTTACGTCTATCAGACTTGCATGAGGAAGAGCCGAGGAAGAGCTGCGCCGAGTTATTCTGATTTATTTAATTGGATGATGGAACGTTACAAATGTACGTTTAATCGACCAATTCAAGAACGCTAACTCTTAGCCTCGCTCAAACGGTTTCAACATCTCTTCAACATCGGTACAACATTGATTGCAGGATGTTGAAAGCATGCGTGTCAAACGGTTTCAACATCTGTTCAACATTCTAATCATAACTTCTATTGTTCTCGGAAATTTTTCTGGTCATGTTAAACGTTTAAACGTCGGTTTCAACGAATGTTAGCGATGTTGAAGAGATGTTGCATGAAACCGTTCGACCAGCTGGGCGTTATGCTTCCCCTTAATTCAGTTTTTAGTGTTGTTTGAGAAATGTAACCGCCTCAAAACTGTGCAAACAATCACACATGATCGCAGCCTGTTCCACTGAGACTCCATGCATATAATGGGGAAGGAAACGAAAGAAATGGCGACTAGATGGAAACAATGATCGTGCCTAGCCATTGCGCATGCACAAATTAGTTGCTTAAACCGGCGCATAAAATCAATAATGACTGGGTTTTAAACAACTGGTTTTCGGTGAAATTGCACTTGGAGATCTGTAAGGGTATCAATTCAGTATTCCCTCACCTTCCGCACATCGGTCGAGTTATATGCCTCAACATTACCATAATAACTCGTTGGAATATCAGCGGTATCTTTGGGTCTGAGGGGCCGGTGGAACTGCTTATCAGAGTCAGCCAAGTTGAATGCAAACGCATATACCGAATCACTTATAGACGTATAATAGTAGGTAGATGGGGAGGTTACGAGCACGACGCCATCTTGGAAATCACCCTTTGGTATGCTACGAATTGCATCTTCGATCCTCAAGGACCCCGTCTTGCCGTCTATCATGGCTGTCTCGACTTTACTGAACTCTGTTGGTTTGCCATGGCGCTGTTCTAGGTCACTGATCTGGATGAAAATGGGGTCGTCTACGAGCTGAAAAGAAGAGAACAAACATGTAAAATTGGTTAAAATCTTGAGACAAAAAAGTAGTTATCTACAAACTAAAACAGAAAAAGAAATCTTGGGTGACAATTTTGGATACTAAAATTACCTGAAGGGGCACATGCTCCCTAAGATGGAGATCTAAAACAATGGTCGCACTAACATTAAAGTATCAAATAAACTTTTAACATCGAAATTTAAAAGATCTACGCGTATCTAGTAGCAAAATCTACTATCCACCTATATTTTTTAAATAAAAGAATGGAGAAGGAAACAGTTTGGTCATTATTGCCATGAATAGCTTGTTTTATTGGGCGGTGGACTAAAGACCAGAACAAAATTGATGAAAGTGGAAGACAGTGAACCTCAGTACTTGGTCTCAACAATGGATGGAATATCGTCTCTCCCTCGTTGTTGATCAGGAAGGCATACACAGATCCCCATTGGTCGTTCAACAGAATGTTCTCGATCTCTTCCAGAGTGGCATCAATACCAACAACACCAATAGTCCTGATGAGTGAACAACAACATTATCATTACAGCCGTAACTTAGAAACTTCAACTGATACCAATATACTCAAACACACCTATACGTACCCTTTACCATGTACATTTGAATTTGCCACGTAATACTATGATTAATCTTTGAAAAAACTTAGCATTTCGTTACATCATTTGTCCATCCTTTCCATTTCATACAAAGCTCATAAGGTCTCATAATACAAAAGTAAACGATCCCTATACGATCCCTATACGATCCCTATACGATCCCTATACGATCCCTATACGATCCCTATACGATCCCTATACGATCCCTATACGATCCCTATACGATCCCTATACGATCCCTATACGATCCCTATACGATCCCTATACGATCCCTATACGATCCCTATACGATCCCTATACGATCCCTATACGATCCCTATACGATCCCTATACGATCCCTATACGATCCCTATACGATCCCTATACGATCCCTATACGATCCCTATACGATCCCTATACGATCCCTATACGATCCCTATACGATCCCTATACGATCCCTATACGATCCCTATACGATCCCTATACGATCCCTATACGATCCCTATACGATCCCTATACGATCCCTATACGATCCCTATACGATCCCTATACGATCCCTATACGATCCCTATACGATCCCTATACGATCCCTATACGATCCCTATACGATCCCTATACGATCCCTATACGATCCCTATACGATCCCTATACGATCCCTATACGATCCCTATACGATCCCTATACGATCCCTATACGATCCCTATACGATCCCTATACGTCTGAATTTTAACGAGACCTGAAACGGGCTGATCAAAGTAAGATCCGGCTAAACCACAGATCGAATTGAAATTGTTTAGTGTGCTGGTTTTTGTGAGGGAGGAAAACCGTATGTACATTCTATCCATCATTTTTTACGTTACAAAGGAATTAAGGTTGTGTAAAATTTGAACGTAATTTACACTTCCGGAATATTTTTGTAAAAAATGTGTGAAATTACAGGTTTTAGACGACACATAATAATCACTCAATGGAAAGCCGGGTTCGTTTTCACAATAACAAAGCCTCCTTAACAACAGCATGAGTCGCACTGTCTTCGCTTTTATCCTCGACCCACGTAGCCATACAGCGTCACCCCGTTTGAAACGACGTTGCTGAACGCGATGGTCGTAGTACCACTTCTGCCTACCACTTTCGATATGGAGGTGTTTTCTGGCGAAGCTGTGGACAAGATCCAAGTGCTGCTTAAAGTGCCCCTACGATCAAATTTTGACATATCAATGTTTTTGCATATTCATAAAGTAGAGTTCATATATTATTACCAGTTCAAATTGTGTTTCGATACAACGACAGGAAGTCTTATTTTTTTAGCTCCGAATATTGAATCTACACGTCCGCCATTACTGGAAGCCGTGCCCTTTGTTCAGCTTTAAACAAAGGTTTATTCACCGGAAATGATGTCATACACTTAACGCTCGCCTGCAGAACACAACGCCTGGAGGCATATTTCTACTAAAAACGTCTTCACGTACATAAGAAGAAAGTTATATTTATCTTTGCGAGGTTGGCTACTTTTTCATGCACGCTATTTCGCGCCACGAGGTTGTCGTGTTAAGTGTATGACATCACTTCCGGTGAATAAACCTTTGTTTAAAGCTGAACAAAGGGCACGGCTTCCAGCAATGCCGGACAGGATTTTACCGGTAAACTCTCCTAAAATTTGTGGTTTAAGATGCCCATTTGGGAATATTTTTTACTATTTCGGATATTTCTAATACTGATTGACCTATAGACACTGAAAAAGTGGCAAATCGAAATGGTAAATTTTCGTCGTAGTGGCACTTTAAGGCTCTGGGAATACCCTGTCTCACAAGTCTCATTAACAGACGTTCTGTGGGCCATAATCAGGAATATGAGGTGTTTATCCCAATCCTTCTGGTTGTTGTCAACAACCATACCTTTCTACCATACCATCGGACTGTGGGTGAAGAGCTGTTGGTCCTGGTATTATAAATACCCAACAATGAGCACATCTGCGTGAATACATCGGACCCAAAGTTCCAAACCAGTCCCTGATCAGTGTAGTTGGCGTGGAACACCAAACCGACACACAAATTCCTCCGCTAACTTGGTGGCTACTGTTACCGCCTCTTAATTGGGAATGGTATATTATAAGTAGTTGCTACGACTATGTTGTATTTGTTCCCTCGTTTAAGGACATCAAGGGCCACACGTTCCAAAGGCGCTCCCACGTTGTAGGATCTCATCGCGGCTCACGGTTTCCGTGGTATGCGCTTCCAGGATGCACAAACAAATGTACTTGAGGTGCGCAGTAGAATGTTAATAGTTAACAATAATAGATAATAATAAATTGTATTATTATTATAACCCAAATTAAACGTGCTCCCCAAACACCCAGAAAATCTACTAGCAGGCAAAGTAAGGGGGCACTCACATGTATATGATATACATGTATGGGTAGGTATGTGCAGTCATAGCCTAAATAGTACTGGGTTTAATAACATAAACAGGGGCATAGCCCCTGTGATTTCCAAAGGGTAAAAAAGTTCTGTAAGATGATGGATCGGCAGAATCGGAACCCCCTCGCGGAACTCGTGGCTATGCCCCTGATACATGTACAACCTACTTGTTGGTTAGCTTGCTGTTTACAGGCATGGCAACGGTTACCATGAGTCCCAGGCCAGACGCGTCCAGGTAGGGCGACGTCCACGTCACGTTACTAATGCTAATAGTGTTGGATGCCAGAAAGCTGTAGTAATCCTGCATCTGAGAGATGATGTTCTCACTGTCTACAAGTTTCTTCATGTAGCCACTGTTATCACAGGCCAACTTCCCTGGAAACTCCTCACCATCATCATTAGTGAGGTAGGAGAAAATTCGAGTCTGGAATGAATGAAACGGGCATCTAGTATAAAACAAATGATACTTCCACTTCAAATACCAGTAGAATTGTTAAATATATTGTGCAACATTTCACATTTGTGTACAAACGGTGCTCGAATATTAGCAACCGGTCCCCAATAGGACATTTACATTATGCCGTTATTTTACTACAACTACCAGAATCCTTTTCAAATTCTCTTTCTCATTCAGATTTGTTAACTCCTTTGAGGATACCAAGACAATGGTCCAAATTAGAGGAACAAAAGGATCCACGCAAAGACTTCTTGCAGTTGTGATATGTGATGTCATCATGCAAATTCCTATTATATATAATAGGGACAAAGGGAGAAAAGCAAAAGAAGAAGAAAATAGATAACCATGCAAGTAAAACATATTTCACATTCGTTTGCCCACTCATTGCCTGCTTGCCTGCCTACCCAAGCCTCACACGCTAGCACTATTGGAAGTATAATTACATTATTTGTGTTAATATTTCAAGCATGTGCAATATGGCAGTGAACTAGCTACACTGTAGCTATCCATGCAGAAACTCAAACGTCTTTGGTTGGGCCTGTTTTTTTTTCTTATCTTTTTCTAATGTTTTGATACGTTATTGCTTTTCTCTTTCTTCCGTATTTTTCAATAACAGTTGCATAATCAATTTAACATAAGATTGGAACATGTGTTAGGGACGTGCGGCTGAGTGTCGGCCGATAGGATTGGTTGAGTTATTGGCTGATGGGTCAGTCGATATGTTGGCCAACACTTGACTGAGTTGATAGAATTGACATTCTTAACCTTGTTTTGAAAGATAAATGACTTACAAAAGTGGAAAGAATGTTCATCGACATCTAACCGATTTGTAACAATGTTTTCAACTCAATTAAACTACCTTGCCCAGCTGATTGAGCTACATGTACACAACCTGGGTTTATTCTGATCACTAACGAAAATCCTTACTCAAAAACAAGCATCTCCCAACTATATAGTATAAGTAGGGGTTTTGACCTCTTACGAATTGTGTAAGTGAGGCCACTTATAAATACACAGAATTAACAGTACTAGGTTTTTAAAGAGCACTTTTGATGAGTACCCCTAATATTCTCATTTGTATTTACCTTTGGACTCATGTATCTGTTAATTGCCTGGACTTCATTCCACACCTTGGCCCATTCGTATTTACACAACTGTCCTGGGACATATCCACTCCTCGTGTAGTACCCCTGGCCACACCTCACTGGGTCACCATCACTGTCTTCTCCGTCCGTCACAAAGATAATAATACTCTGGCAGCCTGTTTTGGCTCTGCCTCTCAACAACTCAAATGCTATTTTAAAGGCAAGCCTGATAATAAAATACATATTAAGAACTTTTTCAAAACACATATATACCTGTGTTGGTACTGACAATACATCATATCATAATCTGTTAGCCAACTGATAAATGCAAATCATGCTTATGTTATATATTTTATGTTATATGTCAATTCATTTCAACCTACCAGTAGGTCAAATTTCAGCTGGCAACTATCAGCCATTATAACCCAGCAAATATTTTCTCTCACGTGTGATTGGTTGAATGTGTCACGTGACCCAATATTTTCTCCGTGAGTGGGAAATATCAGTGAATACATCCCCTGTGAGCATATAAGTGTGCATCAAAGAAAATATTTGAAGGGTTATAACAACAATAATCTACATTGTGGCATCAAAATTGTCTTTATTGTTCGACACAAAATTGTTGACAGTCCCCATGGACGACTAAAAGACGCCTGATAGTGCCAAGTACGTGGCGGACCAATGAGACTAATTAGATATTACTAATTAGATGTTACTGTACAAAATTATTATACTCAACTTGTTTATAATGGGAACTTACTTGAGTTCACTAGTCCCACCAGCCAGAAGGTTGTCAATCTTCTCTATTAGATCCTTCTTGTGAGATGTGGAGGCTGGAACAAGTCTGTCCTTTTGGCAGCTCAGCACTTCTGTGTCATACTTGTACCACCTTTGTACAAGAAATAACAACATGGCCAGAAGTTTGTAAATTTGTTAGAACTTCACATAAATGTAAAGTGTAGGGGTTAAATGGTTTCAAACTAGAAGGCATTTCCCTCCAATGGGTATAATTAATCAATCACATACATTTTTTTTTCAATTTTCTGAACTATATTGATCATTACAATCATACTACTGTATAAATGATAGATTACCAGTATGTCATAAACATATGTTCTAAACTCAAATGCAACAATGAGTGCTGTGGGTTGTTTCACTGCAAAGCTTTGGACATTTATGGCTAAGATCAATATTAAAGAGTATACAGACAATGGTAAAATGTATGCAATGTTATCTTATTTTATTTTATTTTTGATTCATCTTTCTATTGAAAACTGACTTATATATGCATGTACAACTGAGGTTGACTAAAGTGTGAGCCTGCAAGTCGCGAGCCACATTTTGTGAGCAACGAGCCTCTTTTGCAAGCCACTTTTTTCATTTTTTTTGGGCAATTACAACTTCTTCGTTTGCCTGACTTCGGATTTAGTAAATACTAAAATTCAAACTTTACGTTCAAAAATCAATCTACGGGACCCACACGCTGGATCAAACGAGTGTGTGTCATGATTTTGCTGTTTCGACCAGTCGCTTTTAATTGATTTTTATTGTTGATGAAAAAATAAAACTTTGAAGAATTAGCTTAGTATAGCTTATTAATAGTATAGAATTAGCTTAGTGTAAGACCGACCCAATTTCTTTGAAAAAGTAAAAAAAAAGACTGAAGAATATTTGTTTTAAACTACACCTGTTTTCCAAGCTCTCTTTCCCTTTCACATGCAAATTTTCATTCCACAACTAGTAGAGGAAAACATAGTAGAGGAATATGTGAAAATGTTTACAAGAGTCTTATTTTGAGCCAAGTTGGTTCCCTAACCTTTTTTTACCAACTGACCAACCCACCACATCGAGTCAGAGGGTAAACAAAACATTTTTTTGGGATGGCCTAATACCAGTGCGAAAATTTAAAAGCCATGCAAAAATAAACATTTCTTTTTCTTTTGAGAATATCAATCCACATGGTGGATTCTTCAACACATGAGAAAGGTTGACTAGTATTAATGCCTAGATCTATGTAGAATTTTGGCATATTAAACATTCACGTTTACAGTGTTATAGAGTAGTGCGATAAAGATTGTATGGAAGGTTTAAATAAATTTTAAACACAACATTGTTTACAAACCTGTCTTCTACCAGCACAGCTGTGCTCAAGTGGCACAATGCAATCAAGATGAAGACCATACATTCAAGGACATGTAAATGTCTATATTTGGAATTTCTGGCAGGAAATTGGAGGCTCGCAGAAAAAGGCTTGCAAAAAGAGGCTCACGGGCTTGCAATTTATCATTAGCCACCCCTATATGATTCAAACATTAAGCCATGCATGATAGCAGAGAAAATAATACTTACACAATCATCATTTTGTTGTTAGTTGACTATAGTCCCTATAGTTCCCAAAATCACTTTTTGAAAGTTTCTGTACACCATTTTCTCTTTATTTGTGAGGATTTTTGTAGAAACTACTTGACATAAAGCAAATACATTAAAATTGCAACAATTTTACTCACTTTCCAACTTCATCCCAGTTACTGGCATGTCCACATATCACATTGACAAAATCCTGTTTGGTAAGCGTATTCAGTACAGTCTTGGCAACTTCTTTTGCCATTTGCAGTCTCTTTCCCTTCATTGAGAGACTACAATCCAGGACAATCACTATATCCTTGGGTCCAGAGGTAGCACCAATGTACCAAGGTCTCATACGTGGGTCGTAATCAATGTGGAATCCTGCAAAGTTGGTCTGCCACTCACTGCTGGGGTACTGACGGAGAGCACCCTCCACAGAACCAAAGTTTTGCCATCTGAAGAGTCATTATAAACATACATTAATACAAGTCAGTAATTTTATATGTTTACAAGCATCCAGGCATATCTCCTAGACAATAAATTAGATCTCAATTAAATTTAGTCAGTACAGAATTAAAGCTACTCAGTCATAACAGAATGATGACTATACTGGTTATATTCCCTCCCTTAAACTGAACTTTCTTCCACAGCATCAGGGTTTTTGTTTGGTAATATTTAAGAATCCCTAGCTGCTTAGTAAAGAATGAATGTCAAAGATCCTTGGGCATTTTTCTTTTTGTCAATTCAGCACCTTAAATTCTACCCTTCTCCCCAGTTCTGCCTTAATGTAAAACATATATTTTAAAATAATAATATTAAAATCATTTCAAATATTTTTGGACAACTGATCAATCACAACAAAGAATTATATCATGGTACCTTAATTCAGGATCATCCTCCAAGTTTTTCTTGAACATTTTGTCAAGAGCTGACGACCAGAAGACAGTCTCTATGATCTTGTCGTCATTTCGTACTACTTGGTCTGAGATCTTCACTGCACTCTGAGAAGTGCTTACCTTTAACTTGAATAACCTTATAGAACAAACAGAATAATCTTGGATTGCTAGAAATAGCCTTTTTTAATCTAAAAAGCCTTAGAATGTACAACAAGCACAGAAACTACCAGTTTTCACGTACCATATATCCTCAATTAAGCATGCCCCCCTGAATATAACATTTGAATAAATGCTCTGCTTCAAGAAAGTACCCTCCCTAGGCCTCATCCCCCAAAATGCAGTAATATCTAGAGAAATGTGTCAGTTAATAGAAGGTGATATTCAGGTTTCTTGCTAACCATACATGTATATGTATATGTACAAGTAATTCTGTAATATTACAGGTGATTTAATTACGGTAGATTGAGGGATTTGTTTATGAAGTGCCCTTTCCGTCCATCGATTCCTTCTCACATTCAATTTGAGCCACCATTTATTACTGAAAATTTGAATCTGGCCATAAAAGTTAAGTACCAGTATATCTTGTGACTTTCAGGGGAAGAGAGAGAGCCACAGTGGCATATAGTGGTTAGCACTTCCACCTTTCATGTCAAAGACCCAGGTTCACACCCAGCTGGTAAAGGCAGTGATTCTTCTCTAGGATAAAACCCTGGCTCTCCAGTAACGTAATATGGGGACTGTGAATCCCTCAAGGCATGGATGAGAACATAAAATGGTGGTCTCATCTCCATAAATGGAGATGCATGTTACAGTGCAACTACATAAATTTGCATGTACTGTTTCAGGGGCCACTTAGACATTATTGATGAGTTCAAGAACCAATCACATTATATTTCAGAATGAAAACAAATCATTTCAACTTGTGGTTACTTGAGCCAATCAGTGTTGATTACAAAACAATAGCATTTCGAATTGCTCAAGCTTCGATCTGGTAAAAGGTAAATTTGGTCAAAGTTTTTGAAATGAAGACAATCGTATGGAAATGCTAGGGCTTATACTTTGGAATGCTTTATGTTCGTTGTGCAATGTGTTTTATTAGTTCTCAAGTGGCCCCGGTTACAGTACTCACACAGTAAAAGAACCATTGAGGATGCAAACACATCTCTAGTGGTGACCACCCACTGTAAACGAGGTTGACTTGACGTACATGTAGTATTCTAGGGCAGACTTAAGCAAATGAGACCTAAATGTATGACCACAATACCAACCACAGCTAGTTTATAGTTGATAGAATGTGACCAAGTGCCAAAAAACCAGAAGGGGTGCATGGGAGCTAATTTAATTAGGAGCTTAAAGGTTCGGCTAAGAACTATGCAGTCCAATGGCAAAGGAATGCAGAAAGGTGCTAATTGTGTATTGTTTCATTTGTCAACCTCATTAGCTTAGACACCAAAATTCATGAAAACATTAACAAGAATATTATTTTCTCACAATTTTTTACAGATTTGAATTAATTGTCAGTAGTGAAAGCATTCACAATTTTTAATATGACCAAAATTCTATGTGGGAAACAGTTTAAAATTGAAAGCTTTCTTGGTTATTATTTTGAGCTCTTCTGATTGGACGAAATGGTTTTGCACAAATGGGAAGTAGTCTTACGATGCAGTTTCGATGGATTTGATTTCAGAAATGTCTTAGTTAAGGATTGATGTGTGTTCTGTTAGGAAACCAGAAAATTGTACCGCGCCAAAAGCCTATTGCCACTGATCATGAACAATAGAATTTTGCCTATAAGTACTGCACCCTTGATTGCCAGTGTATAGTCTCAACACACGTGTCTAGATGATTTCATTCATCCTACCTGTTAAAAGCCAAGTCAGCTGGCAAGGTTTCAATGATATCCTTGTCAGCATAGTATTTTGGTTTGAGGTCTTTAAGCTGTTTAACCTTGGCCATTTTTTGCAATGTTACATTTGTATAGAACTGATCATGAATACGAGCAACTTCCACTGCAAGTTTCTGTTGGTAAACAAAAATAATTAATATCTGATGTAATTAGCTGGTACTTTTATACTTGTCAAAAAAATCAATTACTATGAAGTAATAGAATAACTAATTAATTAATTCTAAAGTGTAATTTATGATTATGCATATATCTATCTTCTACACTGGTCTGCATATATATAGACTTTCACAAAGTCCTTCGGCATGTTTTAGGGTTTAAGGTACTTCAATCGTTGCCAGACTCCACAAAAGGACGTACCAAATGTCTGTCTATGTTTATTTTGGGGTGGAATTCCAAAATTGTACATTTTAGCCCTCATAAACCACATATTTGTGGTATCAAACACCACTATTTCAAAACCTGCAGATACTGGTACCTTAGTCCCGAGACAGTGGGATGTCTTGCGGATGGCAAATGCACTCTGATTGGTTGGTTGGACAAACTCCATGTGATGACGACAGTTCATAATGCGTTAATTTGCAATGACCCCCCCATCCCCAATCCCCCCCCCCCCCCGAAATGGGTGATAAGTACATAACATTCCTGTAACCTGAAAACCCATCAGCTATTCTTGGGTTGCAATAAATCCCCAGAGATTCAAATGACAAAGCCGTGGCGGCCATGATATGATGGAGGACCAATGTAAACGTCCTTCAACATGGCCGCGATGACGTCACGTGCAACCCACGCATTTTATAACTAGTGGTTTGAGAAACTCCCGATCGAGTCAATTTAAAGTGTAAATAAAGAACTAAAACACAGAAAATCACGTTGCCTTGTATTAAAATTAAATACACACAAACTTACCCTGGCCGCTTGCTCTTTCTTCACAAAATAATTGCCCAGTCGATCCTTCACAGATTTGATCGTCTCCAAGCCATCTTTGTTTTCTACCGTATACACAGCCTCGTCGTAGTGTTTTTGGAGTTCTTTCGTCTTCAAACCCTCCTCTGCAAGCTTAAGGAGATACTCTTCAACTTTTTGAGACCATGATTTTACGATGACATCGCTCAAAGGCGCTGGTTTGGAAAGCGAAGGTGTGTAAACTAAAACCAACCAAGTAATATAAACAACTTGAGGAGAATACATTCTTCAAGGAATCAAGGTCGAATATCCTTTCACTGAAATGGAGCTCGTACAGGTGTCTTTAGAGAGTCGCAGATAATGCTGAGTAATTAAAAGTGGTTTGTTATCATTCAAACGATGGAGGTAAAATGAAAGCAGATTCTCTTGTACAGTCACTAAGTCAGTATCCTCTAGTAAACCGAATGATATAAAAGAAACTCCAAATCCAATTGCAGGCCCAGTGTTTTGTAGAACAAATCGGTCGCCACTTAGCAGGATGAACAAATATCCTCACAACGCCAAAACCCGGAACTGGTAAAATGTCCAAACCCGGTTTTCAGAAGCAATCCAGTGGGTTTTTCCCTAAGCAAGAAATACTAAACTCGCTTCCAGCACGCAAATGGTTGATGTCTAACTTTTAGTTTTAGCCTTCTCCCGGCTACCGTGCGGTGGCCTGATTGGCATCTGCCGTGTGCCGTTCAGTACTATAAAGAAAATAGGCCAAATATAAAATCTTGCATTACACTAAACCCTCCGAGCCTAACAATTAGTTTCTGCGACGTTTCCTCTCCAATAAACCTCAACTCCTATCAACTGCGCGGACAAGTCGTAAATCCTCTCAGTCACGAGACGAACCGGGATGTGCGGGATGCCTATCGTGAGTAATCACAGGCAACCCAAGAAATATTTTTACCGGACCATTAAAACAATTGGTGTTTACGCTTTCCTTTGTTCGCTTTTAATTGTTTCTCACAACCAGATTTTCGAAAAAGGCTTAGTTGCAGACTTACCCCCTCCACTCAAAAGATCGCTGGAAAACTGCGCTAAATTCTCCACTTTTAATAGTTCAGGTGTATTTAGGGGCCGACCATTTGACTTTTGAGGGGGGGGATGGGTGTTCTTGTCTGTGCTCGATTTTTTTTTATTTAGCAGTGTTGTTGCACGAATTTTTTTTGCGAAAAAAGCGGAGCCAGAACAAAGCTTTTCCGCTTGCAGGATATTTTTTTTCAACACCGTTGGCTTGCAGGATATTTTTTTTCAAAAACGCCCCTTAGACTCGTTCTATGAATCAAGATGAATGATTTTGGGTCGAAATGGTTAGGTTTTAGAAGGTTTGTATGAAAAAGTTGAGAAATGAAGTATTCTGCAATTACTCCTCGAATAATATGATGAGTATAGAGTTCCGTTCACGCCGAACGAAAAACCGATTGATAATCTTTCTTACGTTCACGTTCTCTTCACAACGTAAAATTTGGAGTTTTCACGTTCGTTGGAATTCGTTGGATTCCATTCGAGGCCTGGCACCCCGCAATTTGAAATCTCAGTCTTTCCGAACTACGTATGACTATGTGCAACCTCGAAGCAGAATTAACAGAAATGCGGAACGACTTTACTATCTCACTACAGCGACAGGGAGTTAACATTAACAGCGTAAGCCGTATTGAGGATAAACTCGTACAACAAGAAAACAACCACAAAGTAGAGACCCAATCATTGGCTTCACGGGTCATTGATCTCGAGGTCGAAAATCAAGCTTTAAAAGAGGAAGTTATGAGGCTGAAAACAGATATGCAAAACTTGAAGAAAGTAAATAAATCTACTATCAAAACTGTAATGATGCATGATCAAACACAACAATGTAACGGAACCGAATCTGAAACATCAGGGCAGTGTGAAGCGCAAACGGATATCACAATGGATATCCCAGTGCAATATACTAATCAGTATGTGGCTCTCGACACTAGTACCCGGTTGAACCCCCGGGGGGGAACTCCCTTATGTGACGGATACATGGATGCTCGTCGTACCTTTTAGGGGTCAAAATCAGGAGTTTGGTACCACTTAGGGTATCCACCATCAAACACAGACATTTCTATGTAAAGCGGTACCTTTTAGGGGTCGGGTGTCAATTGAACAAAAAAGCTGTTATAAATTTACATTTCTATTATCTTTTAGGGGTCAAAATAAGCTTGAGCCACGCCCATTTTAGTACCTGCGCCTGCCGCCCAGGGCCCTAGGAAACCCATTTCTCAATCTTCTGTTAGGGTGCCCAATAATGATATTGTGTTCCTCGCTGATTCAAACGCCAAATATATTGAGCTGAAACGGCTTAGCCGCGACAAGGAAATTCTACACCATTTCACCCCTACTATTGCTTCTGCTATAGACTCTGTAAACTCATCAAAGTTTACAAACCCAAGCGTCATTCTGATACACATGCACCGGTGTCACAGCGGATTTGGACGCAGTTAAACCTAAACCTGAACCTATTTCTATAAACTATTAAATACATTTCTGATTAGCGTGTGCACATCAATACTAAAAAAACGTATTCTTAAAATCCTCAGCTTAAACGAATGCGATGTCGAATTCAAACAAACAACGAAACCAACTTGACTTATTGTCTTTTCAGAAGTGTGAAAAGTCGGCTTCAGGGAGAGCATTTCCGATTAGCGTTTGCACATCAAAACCAATACTAAAGACCTATTCTTAAAATCCTCAGCTTAAAAGAATGCGATGCTTCTGTATTCTCTAGAAGTCAAACAAATAACGAAACAGAAGTGTGAAAAGTCGGCTTTAACAACATTAAATGAACTTTCTTTTCTAATTCTCAGGTGCTTGTGTTCCTTGTTCATTCTTTTGTTGTTTCTTGGGGAGTCCAAATCCGCGAGGGGGGTCCATATCCGCTAGCGGATTTGTACCCCCGGATATGGACCGGGGAGTCCAAATCCGCTAGCGGATATGGACCGGGGGGTCCAAATCTGCGGGGGTCCAAATCCGCTATGACACCGGCACCAATGATCTAGAGCATGGCTCAATACGAGAATGCATTTTCCAGTATGAGGATCTGATCAACCTCACGGCTACCAAGTACCCGAGGAGCAGAGTCCTCATCTCTACTCTAATCCCCTATTGCAGTCCCCTATTGGCTAACTATACCATTGATGGTCAAGTTTTGGACCACGTTCCTAGCGAAAAAGACCTAGGCGTGACCGTTGGTACCGACCTTACATGGTCCATTCACATTCGTCAACAGATCACCAAGGCGAACCAATTGCTTGGCCTACTCAGACGCTCTGCCGTCAAAGTCCGAAGTACTAGCGCCCGTCGATGTCTGTACTTGTCCCTGGTTAGGTCGAACCTTGCCTATGCCTCACAAGTATGGAGCCCACAAACTGTCGATCTGATGCAGGATATAGAAAGAACACAAAGGAGGGCTACTAAGTTTATTCTCCTATTACCCTTCCAAACAGACATCTCCTACAAATCTAGACTCTTAACTCTAAAGCTTTTACCTTTATGTTACTGGTATGAATACCTTGACCTCATCTTCTTGTATAAGGCAAAACACGGTTTAGTAACCTTAGCTCCAGATGTTTTGCCAAAGCTTGTAAACAGGGTGAATTTAAGCATCTCTCTACGTTCGATGGATAACTCACTTAATCTTATTACTTATCAGATTCCTAATGTCAAGACCCTGTGTTACCAAAATAGTTATTTTATAAGAGCTTCCCGAACTTGGAATACACTTCCACATGAACTGCGTAAATCAGATATCTCTTTACCTAAGTTTAGATCATTACTATTTAAATATTACGTGTCTGCCATCACTTCTTTATTTGACATCGAGAACCCTAGGTCTTGGAAGTCTGTATGTCTGAAATGTTACCAGGCAAGACAGTTAACCGCACCTCTCAAATGCTGTTTATAGGTTGAAATAAGTATTGTAATTAGATAATTTATTGTAATTTTATTTTTCATAGGAAACCAACGTAATTGGCTAACGCTGTGTTGGTTCTCCTGGCCTCTATGTTTTGTTTGTTGTATATTTTACTTTATTCTATTTTGTATCTTCTATTATGGCCGAAGTAAGTAAATAAAATAAATACAAATAATCAAGCGTGGGGATCATTTGGAGACACTGCGATGCCAGATGAACGCTAGACTGTGTTCATTGTCTGTGCCTCCAAATGTTCACTTCATTCACCATGACAACATCTCGGAGGATATGCTGTACGATCATAAACACCCGAAGAGAAGATGTGTGGTAGAAATAGTAAGGAACTTTAAGGATATTATCTACAACAGAACCGGAAACAGAAATCCACGACCTATTAATATGATTAGATCACAAGATCGTCCACATCACCCACGAGCAGACCTCGGGAGTCCACGGTCTGGACACCAACTCAACTTTACGCCACAGCTGGCACCCCCTGTCCAACACCAGCCCATGCAGTATACTCGGGGACCAAACATAAGTGGACAGAGTTATGCTGAGATTGCCAGCAGCGTTCCTAGAGTTTTGGGAGGTTCAACCAGCGAGCCTGTCCAACGTCCACCCAATACACCAATGTTGAGCAAAGGCCCACCTCACAAAGAGGTGGAGGGGGGTTGTATTGACAGTACAGCCCTCCCCGATCCGAACATCATTATGAAGCTTTTCAAGATTTACGACATGCTCAGGCAGACCTAGTCATGTCAGAGGTATCTCTTCCGTTCTTCCTAATTTGTTTGAGTAGCCATATATAATTTCTATATTTTATGTGTTATAGTAAGGATATTTTTCAGGCCTTACCTCATCTTCTAAAACTAAGCTGTTGGAATATCAATGGACTTGGAAATCGTTCTGTTTTTGAAAATAAGTTATTACATAGTTATTGATTCTTTCGGAAATTTGGGGCCATGAAGCTCTTGATATTCTAGATATTCCAGGTTTTGATATCATTTCTATAAATCACCCGAGGAAACTAAATCATAAGCGATCGGGGAGGTTCTCTGGGGGAGTCCTGCTTGCAGTTGCATCCCACTTGCGAAAAGGCGTACATTTCATAAGAAGCTCACCTGCCAGAATTCATTTGGAGCAGATTAGATAAAGATTTCTTCAAAACTGGAGAGGATATATACTTATGTTCGTGTTATATACCTCCTTATGATTCTCCGTATTTTAATCCTGATATCTTTTCCGATTTAACTAATGATATCAACTTCTTTCACAGCAAGGGAAAGGTCATTTTAGCAGGAGATTTGAATGCTCGTATAGGGAATTTATACGATTATATTGATGATGACAAATCAAATCACGTTACCGTGGATTTTCTTCCTTTAGATTTAAACGTGCCCCCGAGGAGAAACTTAGATGTCTAAGATGGACAAGTCAATGCGAACGGAAAATCTTTAATAGAAATGTGCAAGGCATTAGATTTGCGCATTCTCAACGGACGAACAAAAGGAGATTCACTAGGTCGAATTACTTTCAATGGTCACCAAGGATTTAGTACTGTAGATTATATCATCACCAGTCAAAATCTGTATAAGTCGTTTGACAGTTTCATTGTTAAAAAACCTTCAACATTATCGGATCACTCACAACTTGTAGCTTGGCTTAACATTACGCCCCATGTTCAGATGATGCGAACCTGAACCCACTTCCGTTACAATTCTTATGGAAAGAAGATTCAAATACAAAATTCAGTAATGCTCTTAATTCTCCGGAAACAAGTCATTTGATAAACCAATTTATCGACACCGTTTTTCAAAGCAACTCAGATGACGTAAATCATGCAGTGTCTAAATTTAATACCCATCATTGAATCAGCCGCAAAAACCTCCTTACGACTCTCAAAAGGAGTGAAAAAGCATTCAGGCTCTCAAAAGTGGTTCGATAATGAATGTAATACATTGCGCCGGCTGCACAAACAATTCTCAAACAAACTTCATAAAGCTCCACTAAATATTTATTTACGACAAAAGTATAATGAAGCTAATAAAGCATACAAATCATTTGAAAGAAAAAGAAAAAACAATTTTACAATGATGAAATTAACACTCTAATAGACAAGAAAGACCCGAAACGCTTCTGGTCGACATTAAAATCTCTTAATAAAAACAATGAAAAGAGGGACAATCAACCAATTCCGGTGAATCAACTTTTTACACACTTTAGCAATCTTCATTCATCGGTTGATGAAGAAAATCTCTCGTCTGAACAACTGGCGGTTGCAATGGATGCAAAAGTTGGAATTGTGTCTGATTCACTAAATACTACCATAGATTCAGAGATTTCAGTTGAGGAAATTAGAAAAACTATTAAAACGATTAAGAAAAAAAAAGCACCAAGTATCGACAGAATCCGTAATGAAATGCTCAAATGCGGGAAAGATAAACTTATCGTATCCGCGCTTTAGCGAAGTTATTTAATCTAATTTTGAGATCAGGTTGCTATCCAGACATTTGGACAAAAGGGGTAATCAGCGCTATTTATAAAACAGGAGATAGATTGGACCCATCCAATTATAGAGGAATTTGCGTGACTAGTTGCCTCGGAAAATTGTTTTGTTTTATTCTTAATACAAGACTTCACACCCTCATAGATCACAGGAAAATTTTACATCCCTCTCAAATTGGTTTCTTGCAAGGCAATAGAACTGCTGATCATATTTTTTCTTTACACACCTTAATTGACAAGTACGTAACTAACACAACACAGGGAAAATTATTTTGTTGCTTTGTTGATTTTCAAAAAGCATTTGATTCCATTTGGCACGCTGGCCTCTTAAGAAAGTTGCTCAATTATGAAATAGGCGGTCAATTTTTCCGTCTAATCTCTAATATTTATTCTAAAACTGTTTGCTGTATTAAATCAGAAAATAAGAGATCTGCATACTTTAAGTATAACAGAGGGGTGAGACAGGGGTGTATTTTATCACCTCTGCTGTTCAATTTATAGATAAACGATCTTCCTTCGATGCTACAAAACATCGATGGGCTAGACCCTGTTACTCTCCCAAACGGTTCCATGTTAAATTCGTTATTTTATGCAGACGATTTAGTACTGATCTCTAAAAGTGCATCTGGTCTTCAAAGAAATATCAATGCCCTACAGCAATTTTGTAAGAATTGGATGATGACGGTTAATAAAAAAAAAACCAAAGTTGTACTTTTTCAAAAGCAATTGAGGAAATCGACTATAAACAAGCATTCTTTTTTCTTAGGAGATTCTGAAATTGATATAGTGAGAGACTATACATATTTGGGTTCCACTATATCTAGTAATGGTAGCTTTTTGAAATCTAAATTGAAATCTGTGGAAAAGACAAGACGTTCTATTTTCGCGACAAAACGTCATTTAGATTTTTCTAAATTACCAATTAAAATTTGTAATAAATTGTTTGACGTTCTCTTTTCGCCTATCCTATTGTATAACTCAGAAATATATGGGGTGCATATGACGTTATTAATTTTGACAAATGGGAAAAAGATCCCGTTGAGCGACTTCACTCACAGTTTTTCAAATACTTTCTTGGTCTTAACAAAAGGGCGCCTAATGCGGCTGCGAGGAACGAAGTTGGAAGAGTATCATTGAAACCACTAATTTATCGAAACATGCTTCGTTTCTGGATGCATCTCCAAGCCCTCCCCGAGGGAAGTATTGCGAAACAATGTCTTTATATGTCCAATGCCCTTGCATCATCTAATAAGATGAGCTTTATGACCTCCATAAATAAAATAGTGGAGTCTTTTAAAGATTTATCAGATTTAAAATCGTATAATAATACGCAATCAATGAAACGTTTTTTGGATAGACTTAATATAAAAATAATACAAAAATCTAGGATACATCAGATAAAACTTATACAATTAAACACAAAACTTATTTTTTACTATAAATTTTCTAATGATACAAAAAATATTAATTCATGTTATGACCTGGTAAAGAATGCGAAACACAGACGAATGCTCGCTAAGTTCCGCACAGGAAATCATTCATTAAGAATAGAAACTGGTAGACACGTAAAACCGAAAATACCTCGTGAACAGCGTTGTTGCGAGTGATGTTTATCAAAAGATGTAGAGGATGAGTCTCATTTCTTTTTCGACTGTGTTTCTCATTCCGACCTAAGGAAGTCTATGTTTGAAGAAATTAGTAAATATTGTAAGAGTTTTTCGAGATTACGAGATAAAGATCGAATATATTTTTTCTTTAGTAATGTCGATCCATTTGTTTGCAAACAAGTGAGTCACTTTATATATGAAGCTTTTGATAGGAGAAATATCTTGTTACAAAGAACTGTATATATTTTTTTCTATTCTCTAATCTCAGTGTGATTGTATATATATTAATTAGGCAATACCATGTATGTATATGGGAATGCTAATAAACTATTGTATTGTATTGTATTGTGTCAGTTTTGCAGACAACTGTAGGCGACTGCGAGCATTTCCACGTGCAGTTATTGTATTTTGTTCAAAGGGACTAACAAAGGGGCTAACAAAGGGGCTGCGATTTAGGTTGGCCAGAGTGGTCTCGGTGGCCAGAGTGGTCTAGGTGGTCAGAGTGGTCTTGGTGGTCAGAGTGGTCTCGGTGGCGGTCAGAGTGGTCTCGGTGGTCAGAGTGGTCTCGGTGGTGGTCAGAGTGGTCTCGGTGGTCAGAGTGGTTTCGGTGATGGTAAACAACCACAGGTCCATTTAATTATCTTATTATCTCAAATCCGGTTAGTTTTGGTTGGTAAACTTAAATGGAAAATGCTATTTTGGTTCGTCCGACTGGAAAATTCCTGAAATAAACGGTTCATCTGAAAGGATGGTCCTCTTTACCCAACCGATACTGGTTAAGTACGGTGGCCCACTGAAATTATTGAAAATTCTAGTTTAAACCCGGACGGGGGGTTACTCCCTAAAAATTAGGATCGGGGTGTGCCGCTGAGCCGTTGAAACCCTTACCCTGTTCCAGACCAAGAAATTGTATTTTTGCGACACTGTTCCAGACAAAATAAAATGGCAAAAAAGGTACTTTTACCTCCGCCGCGGAATGTTGTAACTTCCGCCGTGTATTTCCATTTCCGCCGTGTATTTTCACTTCCGCCGTAGCCTTTCTCGCGGTTTTGCCGTGATTTTATCGTGTATTCGTGCCGTCGGATTGGTGATTGTGCCGTGACTTTGGTGATTGTGCCGTGGCTTGGGTGATTGTGCCGTGGCCTTGGTGATTGTGCCGTGGCTTTGGTGATTGTGCCGTGACTTTGGTGATTGTGCCGTGGCACTTGTGGGCCACCGTAGGTTAAGCTTCGGAACCTCCTGTTACTAGATCCTTTTCATGTTGTTCAGTTGCAGATATTAAGCCAGGGCCTGAATTTGCCAGGCGTTCCTGACCACAAAGCGTTGCGCAGCGTTGTACTTCGAGGATCAGTTAAAAGTTGTTTGTTGTCCATTCCATTTCCGTGTTGATCTCCCTTTATCGATAAAACGAGGTACATGTATACGATTACTCTTATGTTTCTTCTGTTTTATCGTAAAAAGCGAAAAGAATAACGTACTCTTATTACATGGCTAAGTAATTTTGAAAGCTATGATTGATCGATTTGCGGTCCATAACTTTCCACACGGACCATATTTACCTCGTTTGCTCGATCCGTATCGCAACGGTTATGGATCCTCTTGGTTCGCCTTCGGCTTTGCTTCGAAGCGAGTGAGAAGTGAGAAAGCAGAACTGGACTGATTTATCCCGTGTCGGCAAAGATGATTCACAGGGCGTAGTCGGGGACGTACTTTCCAGCATGTGCATGGAGAAGAATCGCGCGATTAAATATTTGCGCATGCGCAATGGTCGCCTAAAAAGGACAAAGGATAAAAAAGATAAGATCGATGGGAAAAAGATCAGATAGATGATAAATTTGCATTTGCGCATCCACGAGTTAAAAAGGGAAAAAAGATAAGTGCGATACCCGAAATTCTCTTTCTCTAAACTCGCTAAATAGAAAACGTTTCCCGAATAAAACACCATACAACACTCAAATAACTACTAATCTTTATTTCTTGAGTAGATTTAGAGCACAGGGTATTGGCAGCGCAGGCCTTGACCTTTTAAGACCTCACTCATCTCCCTAGACTTTCTCAAAGTCCCTTAAAACGAGATTTTCACTTCTCTGGTTGATTTTTCTCGCGACTTCCTCGCTCGCTTCCGCTCGCGCTCCTTCTCAGAGCCGGAAAAGAGGTCGACTTGTAGCAAGTCTATCATCTCCCCAGCACTCCACGTGCTGGATCGGACAAGGGTATTGGCAGGTCAGCAAATGGAACAAACGCACTGCAAGCTCTCCGGCAGTGACCGCTCAATAAAATGCCACATAAAGCAACATGAAAGGAAAATTCATCAGTAGGAATATGAGAATCGCAGCTCAACAAATTAATATTCAGATCACCCATAATATTAACACAGCAGTTAATATTCAGATCACCCATAATATTAACACAGAGCTTTGCCTCCTTATGAATTTTGTCAATAGTTTTATAAAAGTTCTCTAGGAATAGCTGGAGGGAACTGTTGGGGTGCTTGTAGATTACACCACAAATTATATTCCTACAGTGTTCTTGAATAAATACTATAAAGCTCATGAAAATTTCCAACTCTCCCGACAGAGAATTTAGTTGGCTTAGAAATAAATTTTAAGCAAGGTAAAAATAAATTGACAGCAGTATCTTTATGAGTTGAAATCCAGGTTTCAGATAAGCCAATTACAATAATCTAGGGTGATCCAGAATACTCGGCTAGTGCACTAGGTTGTCATAGTTGGTTGCAATGCAGAAACGAAAGCGACTTGTCAGATAAATTACGAAGTTCGGAAGTAGAGTGGATAATACTTAAAATTTACATGGCTATATAGGAATATTTAAATCAGGGTCAAAGTCAGTGAGATTGGGCAGATTGGATAAAGAAGAAATTATGTCCAATTGCCAATTGGGGTAAATTCGGTAGTCGAGGATAGAGGAAGAACAATGGCACTTTGTATTCGAGTTGAAGGATAATTCCAAGAGTTCAACAATATCAAGCCCATAGAAGGGGAAAACATCACGTCTACAGGGCTGACACAACCATAGGTCATTTGTAACAGACAAGGAATTGAATTCTTAAGGGAGAGGGACTAGCATTTATAGTGATTGATTGCAGGCACAGATCGCATTCGACAGCACGGCTATTTACTCGGGCTGCCTGTGGCAGGCACGAGTCAAAATCTGCAGGCCGTTTTTTTTGTTCGGTGCAACAAAATTTCTGCGCATGCGTTAAATTATGCATTAATTGTTGGCGCTAATAGATTTCTCTCCAGTCCAGTCGTCAGTATTCTGAACTCCTGAACTTTGAGGTACGTTTCGTAGGTTTTATGCCACATTTCATCACATTTCATTTTACTCTCGGTCATAATACATACCAACGCAAACACCGTAATCGGTAGGCCAACACTAAAATATTTTCGACCGTGTTTTTGGCTGGTTTACCGATCTCGTATCGATACCTGTGTATGTTTAATACACAGGTATACTGAATAGCTGATATTTTAATATATCGAAGTATACTGAGCGATTTACTAGCAAATACATATACTGTGGTTGAGCAGTTATGGGTTACTATCACCTCTATCGAAGTCTGAAGACATCTGAACTCCTGAACTGTGAGAGCAACACTGTCACTCGCCAACACGAAGCCAGAAATTATACACACTCAGCACTGTCAGATTTATGATGAGCCAAGCAATATTCGACTCTCAAGGTAAACTTAAACAAGAATCCTCTCACGGCCGAGGTTTTGGTTCGAGAAATTAAACCCTTAATAGTTCTGTAATATAATGGACAGACTGAAGTTTTGGGAATAAGGGTAAAGCTTTTAATTAGAGATAACCAACAGGCATTTCAGTTAATATTCTTTAATCCAACAGAATACCAATATGGACGGCGTAATGGACTCGTCAAGAACAGCAGCTAAAGTTACAAAGAGGCACGCAAATTGACTACAAATACAATTAACATGACTTCCAGAGGTTTTATAGAGAGAACAGACGCCACGGAGAAAGAGGCGAACTTGATAAAGAGCCGCAGGGTAGAAAGAACAGTAGATAAATATAGTGATAGCTCCATCACAGGATGGACAGGATACAACTTATAATTTGGGACAAATATAAACATACATTTGAGACAATCATCTATTAGTACTCGGAACTTGCAGTATAACAGAACAGCAGACTAAATTGCAAACGTGTGTTACATGAATTAGTAGTGTTTATAGTAAAAGGTCAACTACCTAATTTACATACGAGAAAAACAAAAATTATAAATTACATATATATACTAGGGGAGAAGAGAATGAAAGTCACCGCGCTACCGGCCACTCCTAAAGACTGCTAATATTCAGCTAATAATTATTCCCTTTGGTTATTACTAAGAGGATTTCAAATGAAAGTGTATTTCATCTTCAATCTCATTGGGAATACAGGGCACCATCAGAAATCCGAAGAAGGGTAGTCCAAAATAAAAAATAAAAATCCTGGAACGCAAAATATCAAAGAAAATAACCTGCCCTGCACAACCAAGGGACCATAAAAATGTGCATCTTTATGAAGTCCTACCTCCCCCATCCACATTTCTAATGGTGCTTTCCTTGGACACTGAAAACAATTTCTTTATGTTTTCCCTCTGAGCTATATCATACAGAACTTAAGATGATTGATTTACTAGTCTAAGGACATCTTATATTATTTTTAGTGCTGCATTGACTGGGCTAGTTTACTGGGCATTGACTATAAACAAAGCACACACACCAAATATTTGGAGTAAAATGGCTGAGGGCAAAAACCCAAAGCCGCTTTTAATAAATAACCAAATTATCATTCGATAAATATTTACAATCTGGTAAATGATTTTGGCCCAGTAAAGGTGAGGGCCACAAAAACGCGAAGAACATGGTCTGGATAAGGGGAGGAGGTGGGAGGTAAAAACATCTTCACTCGATGAAAATCTGAAGTGAATGCCCGACCGACAGCGAGGTCACGTGGCAACACTTCTAAAGTGGGAGCGCAATGCATTGTGGCTCCCCAGCTCCATCACACATGCCTTGTATTGTTACATAACAATGTTACACGTGACTTTCTCAATTAAACACTACAATACTACAAGTCAGTGGACAAACATAAACATTCTATTCGCAAGCAAATATTTCATTTATGGAAGTACCCCTTCCTCCATAAAGGTGGGACATACTACAGGACATGCAAAACGTCTCCTGGTGTGTACTCACCTTAAAAGAGTGTCTGGCTGCATTGATGTATATATAGTGGCCCGAGTGAAAGCCCAGATAGGCTCTTGTTCTACTTATAGATTTTGAGCAAATAGGGCACTTAGACATTACTTAACTGAGGAAATTGTAAATATAAATATTTGAATTGTACGTTGAAAGAAATACTGGATAATATGTGGCTACAGTAAATAAATCTGAAGCTGCTCTATTCGTGTTGACCTTCCTGTCGCCTGAGGTGAACGAGGACTTGTTCGGACTTGACAAAAATCGCCGGGCTGTGCTCATCCTTACGAAGATATATCTTCCCGTACATAGTCCAGATGAACTGATATTTGAGCTCTTTTCTACTAACAACTCAAGGCACTTTATTCATTTCATTCTAAGAACATAACTATTTGTCCAAATGTTATCATATCCAACTCAACTTCTTCCTCCATCGATTCTGAAGCCATTGTTGCAAGGTCGCCAGCCTTCAAAATGCTACTACAAATCCTCCCTTTTGCGACCTACTCACGAACGCTCGCTCAACCGGGAAGATTTTGATATGCTAATTAGGAACGCTAATTTAAGTACTATAACAGTAATGTATATCAAAGTAGACTTGTAAATTCGAATGATCACTGACGCAACGCCGTGATCGAGAATATATTCGAATTATGCGAATCGATCGAATGCTCTCATTGGATAGCTTTTCCCGCGAAGCGTTCTTATTGGTCACTTCCCTTGGCCAATCGCAAACGGAGTTCCTGGATGTTAAGACCTACTGAATTTATGTGCCTCCGCGTTCGCGCCTACGAACGATTCGGCTGTATAATGTCAATCAGCACATGATAGCCTGTAAAAGGGTGTGTGCATTTTTAGATATTTTACTTTGTTCAAATGCAATTCATCTTCAAAGTTTCAATCAAAATAATTTCTGTGTTTCATCACGGCAAGTACTCTTATAAGAAAAATAATTAAAATATCGCTAAACGATTCTTCATCTTTCGGCCACTAAACAGCCCTGTTTAACTTTTGACCCCTGATGAGAAGAGTTAAGCGGCCAGTCTTACTTTACGTGTTCTCCAATCGTTATTACAATTCCAAATGAGCTCATTTGATTACGCTACTTAGTCATACTATACCTTTATGCTTTTATGGAGTCTAAAATTAACATAAGCGCCCTTTACCGGTTAATTCTGAAGTTAGATGTTTCATTCATTGTTAGGGAAGGTACGTTTTTTATTGGGGGGGGAGGGGATTTGCAACAATTTAAAAAAAAAAGGTCGTGGCCCTCCCCTTTTCATCAGTAGGTAAATTCATGACCCTCCATTCAAGACATCAAGAAAACATATGACTCCCCACCCACCAAAAACATTTTTTATGAACCATGTGTGGAAATCTTTACCTCCCTCCTTTAGGGCCGCCACGTGGGCTACTACGCAAAAATTCTGAATAGGCGGAATAGAACATATTTGAATAGAATATAATTCAGGTGTCATTCCTGCAAACAAAAAACAATCATCCAAACCCCGATATATATACCACGATATAGCAAATGTATGTTTAATTAACGTTATTTATATCGGTTGCTTTACTGCCCGGAAGCCACTTGGCTCACATACCAGTGGCATTCTCAAAGAATCAATTCACTATGGGCAAAGATTCGCGAGGACTTGATCGGGGGAAATGTGCTTGTGGCGATTGCGAGGAGTTTGAAAGAGACACCGGAGTGTCTTGCAGTTATTCATGGCGGTTGTCCTCCAGCGCGATATGCCAAGCAGAAATCGTCTTGTGTGAAATATTGAGCACGAGCACGGCTGGAAAAAAAATCCACATAATTTTGTGTAAAATTAAAATACACTGGATGTCATGAATGTGGGCAGGAGCCCATTACCAATGGGCTCCTGATGGTAATGGCTTCTGATGGTAATGGGCTCCTGATGGCAATGGGCTCCTGATGGCAATGGCTCCTGATGGCAATGGGCTCCTGATGGCAATGGCTCCTGATGGCAATGGGCTCCTGATGGCAATGGGCTCCTGATGGCAATGGGCTCCTGATAGCAATGGGCTCCTGATGGCAATGGGCTCCTGATGGTAATGGCTCCTGATGGTAATGGGCTCCTGATGTGGATATTTTCACTGTTTTTCTATCTGTTTGTTTTTCTATCTGTTTATACAGTAATGTATCAGTCAATTCCAAACCCGTGCATGCCTGCCCCCTCCCCCAAACCGGGCCACCCCCGGGCATTTGAACATTTTGAAAAAAAATCGATCAAATGCCCCACTACCAAGGCAGAAAAACTGTTCAAATGCCCCACCAGTTTTTCATCCAGGCTGTTCAAATGCCTCACCATCGGGGACCGGATCAGAAAATTTTACGAGGCAAAGACTATTGACAAATAAATGAAATCATTGTTTTATTCAGAATCCCTGACTCAAGCAATTCACAGGAAACACCGACGGTGAAAACCACCTTCAACCGGTCAGGGATGAGAACAATTATTTTGTTAGGAGTCGAAGATACATTCCACCGAGCAAATCTAGTAAATTTCATTTTATTACTATACAAACTACTGTTATATAAGTCAAGGGACTCAAACAAACTTCCAAACTTACAACGGTTTCTCGTGTCACTAAAGTACTACGAACAAATTGAAAGAAAAATCGCCATAAGTCAAGGTAAATTACCCCTTCATTTATCCAAATGGGACGATTTAACTGAGCGTTTTGCAAGTTATGATCCTCAATAAACTAGAGTTTCAAAAAATATATATATATCATAGGTTAGAGAGGAGAATTTGTATTTTTTGTTATTGTAATATATGTAATGTACGTAAGTGAAACTAATTGTTACAATACTTATCATAAAAATAAAAAAAAAAGATAAAAAAAAAAAATAAAAAAAAAAAAAAAAAAGAGAACAATCATTTCTACCGGCTCGATCGTTCTTGGTTTCAGTTATATACTTTATAATAAACGTATTAATGGTTTGAAATTGAATATGTTAGCTTATGTTCTTGGTATATAAAGTATGCAACACCCGGTGGGGGTACTCCTGTTTGTGACGTATTATGTATGTGCCGCCCGGGTGGGTCAGGGTTTTGAGCTTGGTTTGGGCAGGTAGGGTCAGGGTTTTGACCTGATTTGGGCAGATCAGGGTCAGGATTGGAGTATAATTTGGGTTCAGTCAGGGTCGGGTTTCAGGTTTTTCTAGGCAGTTAGGGTTCAGTTTTTTTTAGCTACTATGTCAAAAAAAGACATTCTGTTGCCGCATTTTGATCGCCTGCCCACATGCAAGCACTGAGGTTCCCATACATCGTGACGCCGCTAATTCGTACTTCAGTACTTATCTATGTATTTCATCTGCTGATTTGTTTACCCAATGACACGTCCCGACTTGAAATGTTCCGTATTTTGCATGCAATCCCGGTACGCGGTATACCAGCCGGGGTATATATCCGACCGTGTTTTGAAAACAAATTAAAGAAGGGGCAATCAGGGTTTTTTTTCCCCAAAAAGGGGGCAATCAGGGTTTTGGAGCTCGGATTGGGTCAAACAGGGTCAGGGTTTGAGCCTCTTGGCCTCACATACATACCCATTTTTCATGTAAGTACCCCCCCCCCCCCCCCCGGGATGCAACAGGCACCAATCGGCCCGTCTTTTACCGATATAATAATTACGTTTTTAACTCGCGCGCTGTCGAGGGTCGCAGCAAATTCAACTTATCACAAATCTTGTCACGCACTTAATATCACGCAGTCGGTCAAAGCGTTTATAGGTTCAGTTAAACATAAGCAATTTACCTCTGAAAGTGGCCTTCAAATTTGGCAGGTTTACTCTATCAAGCCTCTACAAATGCGCAATCATTATCCTGGAATTCCTCGAAGACACGTACGTTCGCCATTTCGACGCGAGCGATGCGAATTTGTAGACGGAGAGAATGTATATTTTGAACACCGATCTAATGCCCCACTCCCTACCCCCACTGTTTGTCAAATGCCCGCCCCTGAGGGCTTAGATACTCGTCAAATTCCCCACCCTCGGGAGCAAGCCTCTGATCAAATGCCCGGGGGTGGCCCGGCGGGGGATGCACGGGTTTGAAATTGACTGATACATATTTATTTATTTATTTATTTATATATCATAATTCGCAAAGCTAATGTGCATCACTGCGAATATATAAAATCAATTACGAAGAACAAAACAAACAAAATTAAACTAAATATATAACAAACTTTACGGCATGGAATCGAGGCTGATATTTCTTGTATGCATTCTCATACACTGTCCTGCAAATACTGCACGCAAACTTCCGTTTAAAAAGTTCCTGCTCTCCAAAGAACCACAGCAGCTCAAACAGGATACCATTCTGAGAAATCAACAGAAGTTTGAAGCTGTAGAATGTTTTTTCCAGTGCATGAAAGATGATAGATCCAACTAGTAAAAGCCGCTACTGCAAGACTGTTCTACACTTCACGCTTCAATTCTTACGCGTGTTCGTATTGGCTTATTGTAAAAACAAAGGTTGATGACGTCAGGAACATGAAGGTCTATGAGGAGGGGGAGGAAGTGAGCGGACGACCTCGTACCGTCTGAAAATCAGGCTAGCAAGCAGGCTATGGTTTAAAAAAAATTCTAACCGGGCTTGGTTCATAACCTATTGACTTTGTAGATGGCCGTATATTTGTCATTTTTATATGCATGTCATGTTATACGCCATACCACACGCTAAACGCTCGCACACTTTGGTTTGTAAGTAGCTCCTCTAACTTCAGGCCAAGTTTCATCAATATCTGACAAGTCTTCATACCCTATAAATTCATCCAAAGACAGCGAATACTCATTAAAATCGAACGGAAATTTGCGGGAAATTAGTAAGTAGCTCAAATTGCATAAGAAACCTGCATTCCGCTCGTTGTGTTATGCATTCCGCTCGTTGTGTTATGGCCAAAACTAGAGATGATGCGCAAAAAGGGAAAAAGAAAGGTAGATCAACGGGTTGTACCAAGAAGGGAGAGGGCTGGATAGCGAAAACAAAACCGCGTCGAAAGGCAACGCCACAGACAAGAGCGAAGGGCAAAGCGAGTGGTAAGCACTGACTGGTGACCTCGTAGAGAAATATAGTGATAGCTCCATCATAGGTGCTCCGAGCGCTAACGTTGACCCTAAACCTGCTATGTTAGCGGCGATGAGACCTCTTGGGTATATAATTTCTACTCAAGCACAATCTTCCCATGTTGATGTTCTTATAAACAGCTAGCGGAATAATTTGGTTACAGATTTGCCCGGGGGGGGTACTCCTGTTTGTGACGTATTATGTATGTGCCGCCCGGGTGGGTCAGGGTTTTGAGCTCGGTTTGGGCAGGTAGGGTCAGGGTTTTGACCTGATTTGGGCAGATCAGGGTCAGGATTTGAGTATAATTTGGGTGCAGTCAGGGTCGGGGTTCAGTATTTTTTAGTCAGTTAGGGTTCATTTTTTTTAGCTACTACAATGTATGTCAAAAAAAGACATTCTGTTGCCGCATTTTGATCGCCTGCCCACATGCAAGCACTGAGGTTCCCATACATCGTGACGGCGCTAATTCGTACTTCAGTACTTATCTATGTACTTCATCTGCTGATTTGTTTACCCAATGACACGTCCCGACTTGAAATGTTCCGTATTTTGCATGGAAACCGGGTACGCGGTATACCGGCCGGGGTATATATCCGACCGTGTTTTGAAAACAATTTAAAGAAGGGGCAATCAGGGTTTTTTTTCCCCAAAAAGGGGGCAATCAGGGTTTTGGAGCTCGGATTGGGTCAAACAGGGTCAGGGTTTGAGCCTCTTGGCCTCACATACATACCCATTTTTCATGTAAGTACCCCCCCCCCCCCCCCCCCCCCCCCCGGGCAGATTTGATGGCGACTTATTCGCAGATCAGCATCGGTGCCTGTGGATGGCACGTAATGGGATTAGAGGGATTTATAACGCCTTTGAGAAGCGGTTTATTTACTTTCCTTCAAAATACGTCGTTTTTTTCCCTAATATCTCTCAAACTATTACATGATTTTAAAAAAAATCGGAAAATTGAAGATCAATCCCATCAACTTCAAAATAATTAAAACAATTGTAAAATATAGTTTTGATATTTGTCCCACTGAAAGAAAGTACGGAGACTGTCCCGGATGAAACATCCTGCCGCAGAAATCCACTGGTTGGCGGCTTCTCGTTAGACGGCGTCCAGTTCGCGAGCGTAGGGAGCGGAGAAACAAGAGTTCGCGAGCGTTGTGAGCCAAAAATGGTATGGAAACGCGCCGTAACTTGGGGAAATGGCCGAGGGTCCCTAGAGGTGTATAAGCACAGACTAAAGGGTGATAAACTACATTAAAGAGCTTAATCAACGACGGCGACGGCAGCGGGGCACCTAGAAAAATGGTTTCTCCCTAAATACGATGTTTATTATTTCCTGCATTCGCTTTTAATTACTTTTCACATTAATATCTTCGAAAAATATGATAAGCATAGGGTTCCGTTAACGCAGAACGAAAAACGGAGTAATTTACTTTCCGGCTTACGTTGGCGTTCTCTTGTAAATGTAAATTGTGTTGTTTTCGCGTTGTTTTTCCAGATAACGGTCGAAATGTTGTCGACTGCATGCGTTTTCACTTGCATTTATTGTATTTTGTAATAAAGGCTATTTTTTTTTATGCCGTCATCCGAGACGTTGCCGCCGTAGTTTTTGCGCGGCTGTATTTCGTGGCCGAGGTGCCAGTGAGAATAGATAATAAACTGCCATTATTATAGTTGTATACTGATTAATTGCATCAAACTTTTACATATTACAAGGAAATATATTTAATGAACATCCAGGAATTTTTCGCCTCGCTATTCAATGATGAAAGAGAAAACCGTAACAGTATAAAAACAAACTTAGGACCTACAGGAAATCAGTAAGACAAATTACGGGTGTGAAAAATATATCAGTCTTAACGGTAAAGAACTCTAAAAATAGGCAAACCTTAATTAAATTACTGTAGGGATAAGCGACCATGAAATGGAGATTGAAAAAGGTCGATATAAACGACCATTTATTCAGACAGACAAAATATTTTGCCCCTTTTGCCCAGGCAGAGAAAGTCGAGAATGAATTGCACTCTCACAAATTGTAAATCCTATCAACAACTTATGGCTTCTCTGTTACAGAAGTTAAGAAATCCCCTCTCAACTTCATGGCACTTATAAACCCTTCAAATTAAACCGCCAATCTAATAAGTAAATATATTTTCGACTGATTTACGGAGCGTGAGCATGACGGTTCGATTCAAACGGCGAGACATGCTTACGTTACGAACTCTGTTACATACTCAGGAATTGTTAGATAAACTCTTTTATTTCGGTTTCAATCGCTCGTCTATACAATGGTTTAATTCTTACTTAACAAATCGCAGCCACTGAGTATATTGTATTAATGCATGGCACAAGTAATTAAGTATGGTGTTCCTCAAGGTTCCTCCATTTCAGTGGAACCCCTGTTATCACCTTTCTCCCGTTGAGCGCGAAAGGCCGTTCCAATTACGTTCAAGCCCCATTCTAACGGAAAGATCCTTCAGTGATACTTAGTTATTTTAGCAAGGGGAAGTCTAAGCAGATCTTTGTTTCTAGTGTTATAGTGATACAAAGTATCTTACAGAAAGTTTAAAGATTTTAATACCGCTAGCTTTCGCCATGACATTCGTTTACAGGACTGGGAATCTATAAATTCGTTTGAAGAGCCCAACAATATGTGGCGTGCCTGGAAAGACATGTTTCTAAGTGTGGTTGACAGGCACGCTCCTATTTGCACAAAACGTGTTGGTGCCTCCAAATCACCATGGATTACGTCACAATTAAAACAGCACATGCACGAAAGAGATGTCTTGAGCTAAAAGCGATTCGCTCCAACGACCCAACCGATTGGCGTGCCTTTAAAATTTGTCGTAATTCTGTAAACAATGAAGTTAAGTTAGTTAAAGAGATGTACTACAAGAAAGCTTTTCATGAGAACGAAGGCAATTCACGTAAAACCTGGAGCATCATTAATGAAGTAACCTCTAGAAAATCAAACAATTTACACATTAATGAGATTAAACAAAATGGTATTTCTATATGTAACCCCCAAGAGCTCTCCCAGACCTTTAACAATCACTTCGCTACTATTGGTCCGAAGTTCGCAAAAGAAGTCCCATTGAATGTAAATGACCGATCTTACCAAGACTATTTTGATGGCCTGTCGTACGACCAGGCGACCTTTGCACTAAAACCAACAAATAGCTCCAGAGTCCTTTCTTTCTTGACTAAACTAGATAAGATATCCGTTACACTTTTACGTGAATGTGCCGATCTAATCGCGAGCTCCCTTTGTTCAATTTTCAACTGTTCTATTGTCACCAGTATATTTACGGAAGAGTGGAAGTGCTCTAAAGTAATTCCATTATTCAAACAAGGGGAACGCGCTGATTTGAATAATTATCGACCCATATCGATTATACCGGCTGTGGCAAAAGTTTTCGAAAGAATAATTTATGATCAAGTTTTTGCCTATCTAAACGAACGTAATTTAATCTCGAACCACCAATCAGGGTTCCGACGCCTCCATTCTACAATCACTGCTCTACTCGAGGCTACGGATAACTGGGCTTTTAATATTGATAGTGGTACTGTGAATGCCGTTGTATTTTTAGACCTCAAAAAGGCGTTCGATACGGTAGACAACAATATTTTGTTATCGAAATTAAATTTGTATGGCATTAGAGGCGCCGAAAATATCTGGTTCAAGTCTTACCTGAACGATCGGAGTCAAAAGAGTTTTGTTAATGGGTGTTTTTCGGAAAACCGCTCATTAACTTGCGGTATTCCCCAAGGAACAATCCTTGGACCGCTATTATTCTTACTGTATATAAACGACCTACCAAAATGTCTAAACTATTCGCAGCCTCGAATGTATGCAGATGATACTCATTTGACTTACACAAGTAATGATGTCTCTGTCATAGAGCTAAATCTCAATCAGGACCTTGCCAATATCAATGAGTGGCTTATTGTGAACAAACTAACACTTAATAATTCAAAGACAGAATTTATGTTGATCGGGTCGAGACAAAGGCTTAATACCTTTGACGATGTCCCATCATTAGCTATCAATGGGACTCCTATAAAACAAGTACCCGTTTCAAAATCTTTGGGTGTCCATATCGACGAAAATCTGTCTTGGTCCGTTCACATTGAATCAATGTCCAAGGAAATCGCCTCCGGCATTGGAGCCCTGAAGCGCATTCGATCTTTTGTACCTCGCAAAACGCTGCAATTTATATTTAACTCTTTAGTTCAACCACATTTTGATTATTGCAGTGTTGTGTGGGGGAATTGTAATAAAACCTTCTGCCAAACTTCAGAAATTACAAAATCGCGCATCCAGAGTTTAACCTTTTCAAATTATGACGCTAATGCCGATTGTCTTTTCGAGGAACTTGGCTGGCAAAAACTTGAAACACAACGCCATATCCACAAAGCTGTCATGGTTTATAAATCTATTAACGGACTTGTCCCTGATTATCTACGTAACAAATTTGTCGACCGAAGCAGCGTTTCAAATTATTCTTTAAGAGACACTGAGGGCAAACTTGCTGTTCCTTTCCCGCGCACTAATTTTTTGAAAAACAGTTTTAGCTATAGTGGTGCAGTGATATGGAATAGCCTCCCTGTAGCATTGCGGCAAGCTAGAACTCTTAAGCAATTTTCGATCTGCCTGCAGCAGTTACTTTTCTGACATCAATATAGATTATTAAGTAGAAGCACGGCACTCATGTAAAGCAGGTCCTTTTGTTGATGTTTGTAGTCATTTAGAGTTAATTATAAATTAGAATTAAAGTTGAATATTTGTAGTTTAATAGTTCTTACAATATTTTAATCGCTTATAGTCTGTATATAAGCTTATAGTCTAATTATTATTAGTATTTTTATTGTAGTTATCTTACGTTATTTTCATATGTAAAAATCCTGATGAGTTTACCGTGGGTAAATAAAAGTTATTAAATTAAATTAAATACAACTGAGTCAGTTATGTGTCTCAGTGAAATATGAGTAGTGTGCACAACAACAGGTCCAATTTGGTTCCTCGTTAATTAACAATTTAACATTTTATACTTCTGGGCCCGGTTGTTCAAAGGGTGGATAACTCCCTATCCAGTGGATAAGTATTAACCAAACTAGCTTATTTTATCCACTGGATAGGGATTAATTCAGTGGATAAGTTAACCAAACTAGCTTATTTTATCCACTGGATAGGGATTAATTCAGTGGATAAGTATTAACCGAACTAGCTTATTTTATCCACTGGATAAGGATTTATCCGGTGGATAAAGTTATCCAACTTTTTGAACAACCGGGCTCAGAATGTTAATTCATGCCAGGAGCCCATGCATGTTTAAGGGGACACCTACCGATCTATGCTCTGTACTAGTGGTTCCTAGTAGTAGTCTACAGAATTTAGTATGTCCAGGAGCCATTACGAGTAGTATGCCCATACTGAAGTGACAGGGATGCTTGATCATGGCCCTGAAATTGAACCCTAAAATGTATGCATAACTTAAAGGAACCAAGAGCCTTGCTGATTTTGACCCCTAAAAGATCTCTTTTAAAATAACTGTTTTTAATCACAACACAGTAAAACTACAACTAACTGCATCAAACACTTTTTTCAATTAACATTTGCAAAGCATCGTCATTCAAGATGTGTTCATTACTGTTAATATCTAAACTCGTTGCCATCATCATTCTGATTTATGACACCCTATTAAAATGGTATGAAGTTGGGTTGCATAATTAGCATCTATTGATACACCCCTTAAATGGTATGCCTGCAACGTACCATTTAGGGCTGGAGCTCTGCTAATAAAAATTGTAATTTGCTAGCCTATGTGGCTATAATTTGCCGTTATTGTTGAAAACAAGGTCTTTTTTCTTTGTTAATTTGCAATATCCCCCCTTCTCCATTCCAAACCACCCAAAACAAGAAAGCGACAGTGAAGTTCTGACAGCTCTGTGTGTTGTGGTGCATTTTTTCCTCTGGTTAAAATTCTTTTGACTGATTTCGTATTTTTTAAGTTAAAACAAAATGAACCAGTTAAAAAAATTCAACCAGAGGAAAAAATTCAACCACAAATGATGTGACAAATTCACTAGACTAATACTGAAAAACCACATATTGTGCTTCTACAGGTCCTAGTAGCAAGGCAACATGACCTTGTGCTTCTACAGGTCCTAGTAGCAAGGCAACATGACCTTGTGCTTCTACAGGTCCTAGTAGCAAGGCAACATGACCTTGTGCTTCTACAGGTCCTAGTAGCAAGGCAACATGACCTTGTGCTTCTACAGGTCCTAGTAGCAAGGCAACATGACCTTGTGCTTCTACAGGTCCTAGTAGCAAGGCAACATGACCAAGAATAGCTGATTCCCAGTCTCTGTTTCTTTTTAGATCTTAAAGGGGCAATGTCAACCAAACTGAACCTCATATTTTCTTTAAAACGAAATTGAAAAAATAACGTTCCGGGATAGAAAAGAAATACCTTGTGGAAGTTCAGGTATGGTTTCCAAACCATTTTAGTTGAGGATGTCAAAGATTTAAAATGATTACAAATTTTATTCTGGCAACTTGATTTCGGTCCACGGTGGACCGAAATCAAGTTGCTCTAAATTTCTCTATAATGAAGCATTTTTCATCCACTCGAATCTTTGCAATCCTTGGTCGAAATTGGCTCAGATTTTCACAAGTATTCATGGGATACATACTCTACTTGTCTGAGTATTGTATTGTATTGTATTTTATTCGCCACTAATAGAAGTTACAAAGTACATGTAGATAATACAAAGTAAATATATATAAAGGTTAATGGCGAGGAAGCCTAAAAAGAAACCATTAAGGGCTTATGTGAATTTAGGCTTCCTCTTAAAATAACAGCAAGTGGATAGACATAACGAGTAACTATGACGAACTGGCGTTTTTTCCTCGTTATTTTTTGCGTTACCTGTATTATTTTTTGCGTTACCTGTAGTTATTTTTGTCTTTGGTGACGAAAGCAACATGCCCTTTTTGGTTGACACTGCCCCTTTAAACTACCCATAAAACCTACTCATTGTTCAAGGTACTGCCATTTTAGTAAAATGGTCAGTAAAGAACCAACCCAACATACTGTAACACATTTAACGTACATCGTATACACACATGTAACACTGTTGTTAAGCGTACAGTTCAAAATCAATCCTCTTAGAGCTATAGAACTGCCCCTCTCCTCCCTCAAACTTATCAAGAATTTTGCGCACAAGCACCCCATCTTTAAAGTAGCCTTCATTGGTCCAATGAAGCATATCATTGGATGAAAAAGGTCCATATAACTCTGCATTAGTGCTCTCCTCCCATTTATATTCCCAGTATACTTGGTCATCAACAACAGTACTTTCAGAGGTGCTTTCTGATTTCTCAGCACTTCCTTCTGCTTGTTTGTATGCAGCTTCGAGTTCATCATCCTCTTCTTTACTCATTTTCTCCTCTGTCAAAGTTTTTATCCGAAAACTTATCTTTCCGTGAGTGTCTTGATAAATTCCATAGTCACCATCTTGAAGAAGGCCATCTGCCAGCTCTGTAAGTTTAAGAAGCTTCTCTTTATTTTCTGCAACAACTTTGGGGTCATCTGTCTCCATTTTCTGCCTTTTTGCTTTTAAAATTGCAGACGCCTGTCTCCCTCCTGATTTTGACCCTAGCCGTCTCAGGGCCTTGAGCACAGTCTCCCCAGGTAGTATAATCTCCAGTATCTGCTTTAACTGCTCAGTAGTGTTAGGATCATCGGCATCTTCGAATTGCTCGGCGACTCTTTCCTCCATCTTTTCTTCACTGACTTCAGCCTTTTTCTTATCCAAATCTTTAATTTTAATCCAGTCCACAGAATCAAGCCAGTCATCTCGGATAACCTGTTCTTTCTTCAAGTAGTAGTTACCTTCGGAATCGAAGTGCCCATCCTCCATTTCCTCTGTGAGATTAAATGGGGTGATCTTTATTTCGCCATCGTGGTCTATAGTCGCGTCCTCCTGTCCATCAACATCATCTGTTGACAAGATGTTGTACAAGTCATCGTTTTCGAGTTCCTCGTCTTCCTCTTCTTCGTCACTGTCAAGTGAATGTTTTGACTTGAAACGACTTGAAGGGTCCTTTCCTTCCTTCGTTTCTTCGTTTCCCTCTTCTCTAAAGCGCACTTTTCGTATAGACATCTCCGTAAACAGAACTCAAAACCTTGTAGAACGAACACAGAACAGCGTTCAGAACCAAAAATGAAAATGGCGGAACATTCGTTTCAAACGACTTATAAATCTAACGACGTTTCTGAGTGGTTACTCTTGGGAAAAAACAGCCAATTAAATTGGAGCTTATATGCTCACCCCATTCCTCTTTCAAAACAACCGAGGTGTTCTGTTGCACAGGATTATTTAGCCTGCATTTGCATCACAGGTTGTCGTGTAATGTTTGTTTAGATGATTCTCTAGGTTGTTAGAAAGCCTTTGAGCGACTTTGAGGAACATTGAACAGTAACACGGCCCGACACACGGCCCTTTATAAACTGTGCCTCCGATATATGATTTTATATATGGATTAATTTATGGGCTTTTTGAGTTTCTGCCCGTATTTTCTGATGTCTGTGAGTGTAACTGTAAGGAAGTGAATTTCTCTGTACAACTTTAATACTACGACTATGAGGCTCTAGAGATTTCAATCCAAAATGCAGGTCGCTGTAGCCAATAACCAGGCCATAGGGAAAACACCAGATAATCGTCGACCAGCATTTGAAATAGATGGAGCAGCGGAGGTGATCGACACCTTGGCGTTGGATTTTGGTCCTTTTGAGAAAGCGAATAGATGGAGAAAGATGCCAGAGTGTGATGAGTTTGTTGGTGCAAAGTAAGTCTTGAGTATCATTCGTGAGGAGAAAAGTACAGAACATTGTGACACTGAAAAATTCATTCCTGGGTGGGTTACTGCCGTACTGAATACGTATACTGTAACAAGGATAATTTTATAAAGACATCTATTATAAAGTGATATTCATCAAATGTTGCATTAATTGACATCGATCTGTTCCTCAAAACTAACATCTTTCCTTGAGCTTCACTCTCGGAAACTGTTTGCTCTCAGAACATATAAAATTATTTATTCATTCATTCATTCCATTGATTGATTGATTGATCTATTTATTGATTGATTGATTGATTGATTGATTGATTGATTGTTTGATTTTTATTGATTGATTGATTGATTTACGTTTAGTGTGTCCAAGGATAATTACCTTTTTTCCTCCTGTTTATTTTCATTGATAGGAGGAGTAAGCACACTCTAGTAGCATGGAATGATGCATTGTATGTGTTTGGTGGAGATAATGGGTATGTACATGTATGTTCTAGCTTGTTCAATTTCCTTTAAATCGGTGCAAAACAAATTGAACCAGGGTTTAAAACTGAACTACCACATGTACATAATTACATTTTACTAGTGTTTTAAAGAGTATACGAATTATATATTATATAGTAATAGATCTTGACATTGTAAAATGTTCATTTTTTCCAGGAAGAGAATGCTAAATGACATGCTAAGGTTTGACATCAAGGAATGCTCATGGAGCAGGTACAGCAAAGCTACTTTATTTAACGTCAGTAACTCGTGACAGTCTGGTGAGACTGATAAACTTGAGGCTGACAATGTTGATTGCACAATGGTATAATCATACTCAAAGTTTGGTGCCCAGTTGAAACTCCAAAGCCACCGCGAATTCAAACAAAATGTCATAACTTTTAAGATTTTTGCCTGATTCTGCTCTATTTTTCACAAACAGTACACAATTTATACAACTGCTAATGTCAAAATCTTGACCCGATCATACATACTAATGACGTAATTGTGATGTAAGTCAACCCCACTTTTTTGACATTTTGAACCATATTACCGTATTCACTCACGGATAAGCCGCACCTTTTTACTCAAAATCTTCGTTTGAAATTGGGGGTGTGGCTTATCTGCAAGGACATCTGCACAAGGTTCCGTAAATTTACATAAATTAACATTTTCAAAGAAATAATTGTATTAACTCAAGCGAGTTAAAGTATACTACTAAACACCACACAAAACCAAATGAAACTAAGCACTGGTCATTGAGCCGTTTTGATGTAAGTTATATTCTTGCCATTAAACCTTCGTCAAAAGATATTTAACAATATGATGGTTGATAGTTGCTTTTCTGGAGCAACTAAATGTCACCACACATGGGATCTCCATTGCACCACAAAGCTTGTTGCAGTGTTGTTGTCGGCCTGTTACTTCGATGGTTATAGTTCCTCCATGAGCAAGAAAATACCACCCTATCCTTGAGTATTCGCATGGTAAACGGCCCACTGTGTCGTCATAGTTTAAAACTTTCACAGCAAATTAGTCGAACTGATCTTCCACCTCTCTTTGAGTACTAGGACTCAGAGTTTGTTTTCTACGATGTAGCTTTTAGTTTAAAAAAACATGATGTCCAAGTGTAGTCCATTCCAGATCTACATCATCGTCCCCATCTTCATCATTTTCGATAACGTTCACCTCGTCATTGGCCTGATCTTCCTGGTCAGACATAGTGATATCTTGAAGAGGAAGGGGCGCTTATTCGAGGAGGGGGTACCTATTTCAAATTTCGTAGGGGGCGCTTATTCGAGAGAGGGGTGCGCTTATTCGAGAGAGGGCGCTTATTCGATCAAATATGGTAGGTAACTAGTTTTTTTTCCAATAGATGACTTCCAGATATCCTTTCGGACATGATACATGTATCAATGTACAGCTAATGAAAAAGCAAACTACAGTACTCTATCAGTCTATGTTGTTTTGACTTCGTTCAGCGAAAACAAAACTTCTAGTGTCCAGTTTTCTCTCTTCCAACAGATGCCTGGTTACTATGCTACGGACGAAGGAGCACGTTGTTGGTTTGGTTGACATGTAAAATTCGATCTAAAAAGTGACCCGAATGAACAGATCTTGGTAAACAAATACTATGGAAAGATAGGTCATGTATCTAAGTAAGTAGACATGAAGTTTATACTATTTCAGAGCTGAAATTACAGATACAACTTTGGAGTTTTCTCCAGTTTGAAAGTCCGATGAAGGTTACAATGCCAATGGACATTTGATATTCTTCCAAAAAACTTTTTTCCTAAACTCAAGCTTCTGAACTCGGGGTGTGGCTTATCTGCAAGTGCGGCTTATCCGTGAGTGAATACGGTACTCAAAATTACATCATTATTATGTGTGATCGGGTCAGGATTTTGACATTATCAGTTGTCTCAATAGAGTGTGTGTATCGTGGTCTCAAGGGAGACTAAAGAGGGACAACTCTGAGTCTGGCTCTGTAGTTTACTGCACATACGTTCCCCGCTCAAAGTACAAAGAAAAGCGAACGCATGGTCAAGGTCAAAGATGACGTCACATGACCGGAAGTAACATTGCAGCTCAGATATCGTTACATCTTCCCTTCTTTAACGGAACTCATAAAACAACTAAAATGGAACTAAATGTCCCTGTCCTATTTAAATGAAATAATCAATTGAGTCATGTCCGTTAGTTCTATCACTGAAAGCGTACTGGAGGTCTTACAACCCTTCCACTCCGTGTAGTCGTCACAGGTGAATCCGGCTTGCTCTCTTTGGGTGAAGCTGGCATTTGTTTGCTCGGCTTCTCTGTGGTGTCTCCCGTAGGTGGCATGTGCTGTTGCTCGTTGCTCGCAACTTGGGATGGGGAAGTGGGTTGCGGTGGTGGTGGTGGTTTGTCACTCGGGTTTGCGCTAGCTGAGGAGGATTGTGCCCTACGAGGCTGTGGTAGCTCTAATTTCTCACGGGGGTGCATCACCTCGCGTTACGCCGTAAGTGCCTTCTGTTTCGCCTGTACACTCTGCCGTCCTCTGTTCGCACTTGGTAGGACCTAATGTCCACCTTTCCCTCTACTCTAGCCTGTAGCCACTCTTTACCCTTTACAACAGACCTCTGCGGTTGTAAACGTACAATGTCTCCTGGACGAAGCTCTTCTAGCTCTTTTGCACCTTTGTTGTAGTTGATGCTTTGCTTTAATAATAATAATAAAGACTTTATTTAGCGAGGGTAACACATAATAGCAACGCTAATAAACTTGTGGCCCTCCTAGTAGTTAAAATACAAACAGTGATATAAAAAGCTCTACGTTCTACATATACAATATTAAAATCTAAAAAACTACTAATCTATAACTAGCTAAATTTAAGTATAAAAATGCAAGAATATATAAAACTAGACTAGGCATAAAAATGGACAACAGGAAAAGATAACGGATAAAATTGAATTAAATAACAAAATGATGTATAAATTTTTGCTCACTAAAAATTCGATTCCACATGTTACGTCTAAAAGAATGTAAAGAGTCTTGCTTCCTTAAATCTAATGGTAGAGAGTTCCACAATTTACAACTAGTAACAGCAAATGTTCTACCTCCTTCAGTTTCTCTAGAATAACGGGGACAAATCACATTAATACCAGAGTATCTTGTGTTACGGGCATGTAATTGATTATTAAGCTTGATTTGCTCCATTAAGTAGGATGGAAGGTTGCCATGGATACGCTTATATACAATTGAACATTTACTTATTTTTGACTCTTCATAAAAAGGTAGCAAGCGCAGTTTATTAAACAGTTGAACCAGTTGCACCACTTTGCCTTCTGTAGTTTAAGTTTCTGCTCTACATCTTCTGGTATTTTCGGCTTCAGGAGTCGGTTAGATGTCGGTAGCAATGTCTTTGTTCTTCTGCCGAAGATTCTCTGCACTGGAGATGTGTTTAGTGTTTCGGTAGGAGTGTTTCTCCAGTCTAGTAGAGCCAATTGTGGATCACTCTTTGTCACGAGGGCCTTCCTCATCAGCCTCTTTGCTGTCTTGACAGCGTTTTCTACCTTTCCATTGGACTGTGCGTAGGTTGGGGAGCTTGTCAAGTGCTCAAAACCGTACAAACTGGCGAAGTCTTGGAAGTCAGCTGATGCAAATGGTTGCCCATTGTCTGAGATCACTTGGTCTGGAATGCCGTGCCTGGCCAAGTGAGCCTTAACCTTCCGTATAACTTCCTTTGCGGTCTTCGTGTTCAATTTGTCGATCTCAAAGAAGCTTGAGTAGTAGTCATCTGTAACAACAAATTCTTTACCATCGAGTTCAAAAATATCAATTCCTACCTTCTCCCAAGGTCTCGACGGGATTTCGTGACAGATCAGTGGCTCTTTGCCTTGCTCTGCTGGGTGGCTATTGCAGACTTCACACTTGACAACATATTCTTCAACATCTTTATTCATACCAGGCCAGTAGAGAACTTCTCTTGCTCTGCGCAAACACCCTTGGATGCCTATGTGACTTGCGTGTATCTTCACTAGCATGTCATCTTTTTTACCTGCTGGGATGACTAGCCTCTCACCTTTGAAAACTAGCCCGTTTTGCAGTGAGAGCTCATCTCTAAAAGGGGAAATAATCCTTGATGCTAACTGCAATGTCTTCCTTTGACGCTGGCCAACCCTTCCTGATGGTTGTTTTAAGCTCTCTTAAAACGGCATCGATTTCTGTGGCCTTCTGGATCGCAGCTTGAGTTTCTTCAGTAACGGGAAGGTATTGTATCATATTGATACTCTCTGTACATGTATCTCTCTCCGTATCTCTCTCCGTATCTCCTCTCAATTCTTCCAGATAGACTACGTCTTCTGTTTCTGCTCTGCTGGCACTGTTGCGCATTGGGAACGCTCTACTAAGAGTGTCTGCTAAGACCATTTCTGATCCTTTCTTGTATGTGACTTTCAGGTCAAATTTCTGCAGTCTCAGCAGCATACGTTGGAGTCGCTTTGGTGCGCTAATCAGGCTCTTCTTGTAAATACTCTCAAGTGGTTTATGGTCTGTTTGTACGTGGACTGGTCGACCATACACGCATTGCTCGAAGCGCTCTACCCCAAACACGATCGCCAGCATCTCTTTTTCTATTTGAGCGTAGTTGGTCTCTGTTTCTGTCATTGATCGTGAAGCGTAGGCTACTGGTTGCCCGTTTTGCACTTCTGACACCATGTATCGTGGTCTCAAGGGAGACTAAAGAGGGACAACTCTGAGTCTGGCTCTGTAGTTTATTGCACGTACGTTCCCCGCTCAAAGTACAAAGAAAAGCGAACACATGGTCAAGGTCAAAGATGACGTCACATGACCGGAAGTAACATTGCAGCTCAGATATCGTTACAGTGTGTACATACAGTTTACTAGCTGTTTGAAAAAATGTGAGCAGAATCAGACAAAAATCTTGAAAGTTATGATAATTTCTTTAAATTTGCAATGTGACTTCGGAGTTTCGATTGAGACACCTTAAGGAACACACAAAGCCCCAAGATGTAATACTGCTCCCATGGCTGATAATCCCCGCAACCCAGCCACAAGCTCCCACACCACCCAGGTACCCATCACATTGGATACAGTGGAAGGGAAACTTGTATGCTTGCATGAGTACCCAACTGTATGCTAGGTCATAATTTACATAATTGCACAGACATGCAAATAATAAATATACTGTGGGCCTGGACCTGTGTGTCTTAAGGACTTGAGGGAATATAGAAATACTTTTTTTAATCCTGATTTTTTTCTATATATTATCAGCATTTTTACATACTTGAATCGTCACAATCTATGTAAAATTGAACTTTATACATGTATATATTAATGAAAAGCGAACGTAAATAAGAGCAAAGAATGTCACTCAGTCAAATTGTCACTTGTGCCTATTTTGCACACAGTCCTTCAATTATAATATCAGCATCATTGTTCAAAGGTTGACTGCTACCACAGGTATCCCACATACAAATTGTGGAAGCTTAGGACATTGACACTTGTATATTCCATGGGAAAGTTGTTGTTTTTGTTTCTTATTAAAATTCTCATCATGTTCTAGGGCAATAACCAAAGGAGCTCCACCTGCCCCTCGGTATCACCATTCAGCTGTTATCTTTGGGCAAAGCATGTTTATCTTTGGAGGATACACAGGTGACTTGCTTGATTAATTATGTATCACTGCTGTATTTAATTACGGTAATGACATATTGTTTTACAAAATCCTTTAGAATTAAGAATTAATGTCGCTCTTCGCTCAATGATATACCAGCGCGATTTGGATGCATAAACAAAAGACAACACTGTGTTTGTGGCGGTAAATGGGGGAGACATGCCCAGCCGATAGCGTGATAAGGCTGGCGTGACGACTTTTTGTGCTCTAGCTCTTATATAACACTGTAACCATCACCTTGGCCTTTTAAGCCTCACTCATCTCCGGCACGCCCGTGCTGGATTGGATAAGGGTATTGGCAGTGCAGGCCTTGACCTTTAAGACCTCACTCATCTCCCCAGCACTCTGCGTGCTGGATCGGACAAGGGTATTGGTAGGTCAGCAAATGCAAGAAACGCACTGCAAGCTCGCAGTGACCGCTCAATAAAATACCACATAAAGCAACCCCTACATGCTTGGGGAAGTCGCCAGACAGACTTAACCGCTAACTGAAGGGATGATGACCCCAGTTTATTATTATAACTTTATCTAGCAACTACATGCAAGTACTATTACTTTGTCATAAGCAAATACTGAAGACTACAATATCAAGGGAGGGTGGGTGGGCAAAAATTTGTTAACATCGTGTACTGCTTTTGGCCAACTCCCCAAAGTATGAGAAATACTTTGACCCTGAAGCTTTATTTACCCAGACAAGTTCCCGTCATGTGACTTTGCTAACCAATGCTACAGTCTGTATTATATTGATAGTAGACGTCACAAGCCTGGAATGGAGACATGAATGCTCTATTGAGTTACTGAATACGAAAACACCCAATCACATGTACCCTTAGAAATTGCTAGCTGAGCAACAGACAAAGTGGACTTTGGAGCGGGTAAACACCTGACGCCAGACTAAACATACCAACGTAACCCGAGGCCAAGGGCTTACGGCTCCATTAACTAAAATTAATGACCCAGATCGGGTCATTAATTTGACATTAATAATATTATTGATTCAAATATTTCTGATAGTAATTTCCACCAGTATGTTAAAGTGCTCCTAGCACCATTTTAGTTTGTTTTTTCAAAGTCTAGATGAAAATTGAGGACAAATGAAATTGGTACATAATCCCTGATTTTTAAATTATGATTAAAGTTCCATACAATTATTTTGTTTCATGTCCATTGTTTGCTAGCTCTTTTATCCCAGATATATGTCAAACCTTGAAAAAAATATTTGACCAACTGTACTGTAGATTTCAGTACTGTTTGGAAATACTTTAACAGGGGAAGTGAAATTTCATCTGAGAAATCAAAGTAAAATTTCTGCTAAAAGACGATGGAAATTTCACTTGTTGAGGTGAAATTTCACTTCCCTTCTTGAAATATTTTCGAACAGACTGTATTGCATAATGTACAATGATCAGTAAGTGCACATAATTACAAACTGCATGTTATTTTCACTGCAGGTGACCTGTATTCTAATTCAAACTTACAAAACAAAAACGACCTGTTTGAGTATAAGTTCACTACAGGACAGTGGATAGAATGGAATGTGGAAGGAAGGTAAGTTCACAATAATAATTATTGTCTGTTAGTAATTATAATATTTGATAGCCTAATGATACAGGGATCTAGTGGCATTTAGATCCCTGAATGATGAAACAAAACATACTGGTACAATGTATGTTACTTTTCTTGCTTGAATAAAAAATCTGAATTTCTAACGAGGCCTGAAACGTTACCATGGGGGCTTATCAAATAATAATAATAATAAATGAGTTTATATAGCGCCTATACATTGCTGTTCTAGGCGCTTTACATGAATTTCTACAGAAAATGTCTGTATATATATATTAAAAATTAAAAATGTGACTAACATAACTGATGAAAAGAAATAAGCAAATCATTACATTTCTCTAGACTATTCGCAAGAATACTAAAAATAAGCAATAAAAATGATGAATTAGCAATAGGCCTTCTTAAAAAGAAACGTTTTTAATTTTAACGTAGTAGCCAGGTCCCGTAGTAGCCAGGTCCCGGCTACTCCACAGATAGAATTGGAATTTAGCATGTTGGTCTTTGTGGAGGGAGGAAAACTGGAGAACCCGGAGAAAAACCCTTGGAGCAAGGGCAAGATGCCAACAAACTCAACTCACATATTGCTGTGTCCCAGAATTGAACCTGGGCAACAGAGGTCACAGAGAGGCGAAGCACTTAACCACTGTTCCACCCTGGCTTGAAATTACAATGTAACATTTTAGGAAGCTTAAAGGTCAAAATGCTAAAATGAATTGTTGGAGAATTTCAAACAAATTAGTAAATTAGTGTCAAAAACTTTATACAGTTACTGTAGTTAAAACTACAATAAGTATGGTGTGTACTAATAATTTAACCCCCCAAAAAAACAGAATAGTACTTTTTTTTTAACCAACCAGTAGTCATAAATTCTTTATTCATTATATTATTATTTTTTATTGAGTATTGCACATGACATATACTAGTTTGTAATTGTTTGTTGGTTTATTAGGTTTCCTCCAGCACGATCAGCTCATGGAGCAGCCATTTACAAGGACAACCTGTGGATATTTGCTGGCTATGATGGAAATAAAAGGTTGAGAGCTCTTATCATTATGCAAATTATTTATAAAATTATGATAGTTTCACTAGAAGCATATTAAACCACACAATTTAATGTTTCTGTTGATTAACATGATACTCGTGAATATTATTATAATATTGTGTGCACCATATTGGACCTTTGAGTCTCCATAGAAATGTCAAGTGTACGTTAATTCCATTATGGACCAATAAAACTCAGAAGAATGTCATATAAAAACGAAGTTAAATTAATTGCATTATTAATGTTAATTGGAATAACATTGATCATTAAGGGACTAAATTGTGTATCATACATTACCAATTTGCATCATGGGTTCTGTACAACATATAAGATACCTGTGATATAAATGTACTGTATTATAAAATGCTACTAATTGTTTATTATTTTACAATATTTTTTATTCTGTACTCAGGTTGAATGACATGTGGACAATCTGTCTCTCAGATCCCTATCCACATTGGCAGGAGGTAAGCTGAACTGAACTCCTGACCTTTCCGAGTGTCTGATAAATATTACATTAATTAAATTAATTGATTCAATTGGTTCAATTGATTTAATTAATATCATCAATTTAATGAGACAGAATTAAAAATTCAGTAAATCATCAAATCATCAAATTAATTAAATTAATGAGGTTGCATAATGGAAGTTATCCACTAGGTGATTTCCCTCTGCTGCTCCAGATCAATTTTGAATTTAGAAATGTTTTTTTTAGGAGGGGGAAAACCTGGGAATCCATAGAAAATCCCTCTGAGCATGAAAGGGTGCAGCAGAGATACCAACAAACCCAACTCACATGTCCCCCATTCCAAAATTTAACCTTGACCCTAGTTGTGGGAGCTGAAGCATAAACCACTACAGTACCCTGGCTCCCATGGTGGGCTGTCTGATACATTTTAAAGATCTTAATCTGAGACAGTTCTACATGTACATGTAGCATTGGATTAACCCTGCTTAACCTTTTTTTTAATTAGTTGTTCATCTCCTGTGGTCAGTTTGACCAAAATGTCAGCAGTAACTTGCCTTTCTGCCATGAGTAGTATAATATAATAGTAAACACGTCTGTTTTATTGACAGGTCCATCAGTCAGGTGACTGTCCACCCACATGCTGTAACTTCCCTGTCGCTGTTGCAAGAGATAGCATGTTTGTGTTCTCTGGTCAAAGTGGAGCTAACATAACCAACGACATGTTCCAATTTATCTTCAAGGAAAACAGGTTGAATAAAATAGTTATTTTGAAGAAATAGTTTGAATTAGTTTGGTCAAAATTATCAATTATCTGCCAGTAAATATTCTATTCTTATACAGCTTTTAGATTCAGGACTGTTCATTGTAACTTAATAAACAAAAAGACTATGATGACAATGCTATGAATCCTGGGGAAACTGATGCCAAAACTTGACAAGTAGGCAGGCAAAACATGTTTGACATCATGTGTATTCATGGTTAGGTGCAAATGACAGTACAAAGAAACGACAGTAACTAGAAAGTAACATTCCAACTCTTAAAATTTCTGGGTCAGTAATCTTCACCCTACTGCAATACAGTTAACTGTATCTTTCTTTCTGTGTTTGTTTATTTTGAAATCCTTGTTTTAGTGTAAGAAAGCTTGTGGCATCACACATGAACCCTATTTTCTCTCTCTTCACTACTAAGGTGGAGCCTTATTCCTGCAGCTCATTGGTTGCGAGGGTCTTCACCACCTCCTCAGCGTCGCTATGGACACAGTATGGTGGCATATGACAGACACTTGTATGTGTATGGTGGTGTAGCTGATAACACACTACCAGCAGACTTGTACAGGTAATAGCTAATTTTTATAATCTCTGAATTTCTAACTGGACCTGAAACAATCATATGGGCTGATCAGAGCCAGGACCCGGCTAAATCACAGATCAAATTGGAATTTAGCGTGTCGGTTTTTGTTGAGGGAGGAAAACCAGAAGCCCCAGAGAAAAACCCCAGAGAAAAACCCCATAGCTAAATATAGATATAACCTGATTGCTTCGGTGGTGGTGTTAGTGGTTTTTACTGATTCATAAGATAATAAATACAGATTCCTATCATTTTTGTTACAATTTGTAAATAAGGAAAAAGCTGAAAATTACAATGAGTATGCTAAAAATGTAAAACCATCTAAAAATATAGTAATTTTATAATATAATTGTACACACTCAGGTGCAATTCTATGCTAAATATTCTATGGTAAATTACCTATATAGTGAGATCATACTTAAAAATTATGTGATTAATATAAGAATGCTTAAAACGGTTGGTATTAATTTTCAGGTGGTGGCTTAATTGTCTTTTTCCTGAGGTTATAGACCCTATGCATAAGTCCTTGTGACTTGCATGTCAACGAGGCTGGTAGGAAATGTGTGAAATGCACTAAACGAATGTTCAGTAAAACTGAACTGTAGCTATGCTATAGCATAGCAAATTAATGGCATCCTTTCACTGAACATTCGTTCAGTGCATTTCACACATCTCCCTGGGTGCTTCAATTTCAACATTCCAGAGGACCTACCAGCCTCGTTGACATGCAAGTCACCAGGACTTATGCATAGGCTCTATAGTTCGTAGTTTTAGCTTGTGGAATCATAGAATTAAGAGGATGACTATCTAAGTGCTGCCACTTTCTTAAAGATTTTTCTGTCCTGTTTTTCTAAAAGATTCCTTAAAGATTCCTTAAGAGCGGCCGTCTGTAAATATCGCCTAAAGTGTTTAGGATGAGAAAAAATGAAATTCCTCAAACTTTCTCAGAATAATGGCCTGGGTGAGTGATTCATATAAATATAATTTTTAGTTGAATCTGATTTTTATTTTCGCCAAACGGCGACAAAATCGGTTTTACGGCTCTTAGACCGGTTTTTAGGAGATCGATACCACACATCGTTAACGGCTCGCCTAAAAATGAAAATAGAAATTTATAGCAATACTGTGCAGCTAAGTACAAAGAAAAGATAATGAATTCTCTTTTCATGGGTTGTTTATTACAAATTAAATATTTTATCAATTTTTCATTATTGTGTTAATTTTAGACATTTTTGGTACGCAAAATAATGACCAAATTGAGAAGCCAAAATCTCCAATGATACATGACCTGGCTGTATTAGAGTATAACCTAGCGAAAGAGCAATGTTTCTTCTTCAAATACATGTAAAAAAATTTTGGGGCAATTAAAACTACGAATTTTCAGGGCACCAAACGCAAGTGGCACTGACGTAAGAATACTCTCTTTTCTCACAGCGTTCGAATGCACAGAATCTAAGATGAACAGAGGAAAAAAATATTATATCAACTTCTATCAGGTTAAATTTAACACTAAAGAAGCCTGAGTACTTTCAGATAGATTATATATCGGTTTCTACCAATTATGTACAAAATCAGTGGCTTTTAGCGGTATTTTTGCGATGACATATTGTTGAATCTTTACTCATGCCGGAGCGCCGACAACTTTCAATTGATAGACTTCTAAGTCAATGCGAATGATCTACAGTTGAACTATTCACTGTTAGGAATGTTAAAAGTAATTATTATGGCTTAATATGTACCTTTCATGTGGTTTCGTAGAGAATTGGTAGCTTTATAAACAGGTCTGCCGTAGTTCAACTGTCAACAGCTGAGATTGCGTTACACACAGGAAGCCCGCTTTTTCGGAACAAATGAACAACGTGTTTACGAAGAAATCTATAACTGTGGATTTCTGATTTACATCAGTTCCGATCCGGGGAACTAGTTATATTCGATATAGGATCTCAGTGTAACTGGATTTGGCTTTTATTTTTGTCTTTGAGTTTCAAACTGTATATTGGACGGCAATCGACATGTTACAATTGCTGGGAGATGGAGGGTACTTGTGCGGCGTCGGCCAGGTGTGCGGAAAGTAGCTATAAGACTGTCAGAACTCTTTTTCCAAAATGTCGAAGAAAAGAGTGCCGGAAGTCACAAGTATCTACCTCTCATTATCTGAGTACGAGGTCCGTACCATACGTTATGGAGAATGAAATGAAAAAGTCTAAAAATATATAACCCCACCAATAAGTATGAAATATTTTGCCCTTCCCCCTACAGCCAACCCTTTTTTACGACCCTCTATTTTGGGGGGTTTGAAAATGTATGACACTCCCCACGCTAAATTATATCCCATATGCCCGTTTCTCCGATCGCAGCGACCGCTGAAAAAAAGTACTTGTCAATCGTAGCGATTATATCTTGCTATCAAATGGAACTGAACCGAACTATCGGGTACAAAAAATAAATTATATCCTGGCGATCGTAATCGCTATGACCGCTTGAGAGTAGATTCCATGTTACCACTACGATCGCTATAAGGGACCGGACATTATTTAGCGGTGGGGGAGGGGGGGGCTACTAGATTTTTTATGCTCCCATTTAAGGGGGGGGGGGGGTATTTTTTTTTATGCTCCTCTTTTATAGGTTAAATATATTTATAGGCTTATCTAAGGGGAGGGTCATTATTTTGTGAGACCAGAGAACTGCAAGGTCACATTTTTTTGGGCAAGCCACAATGCAGAACTAGTAGCCTCCCACCCCCCTACCGCTAAATAATGTCCGGTCCCTAAAGCCGACTCACCTTTACGGCAGCGATCGCAGCGAACGACCAAATGAAAACCAGCCTACATTCGCGATGAAAGCAAACAATACGTATGGCATTATATATAAAATCTAAAAATAAACGATAACGATCCGGGTAATGGTCGGCCTGTTTATGTCTAAAGTATGATTTGTTTCGCTAAACACGCTGGAGAATGCAGGCACCGACTGTAGGAGGAAAAGTGTATCATGTGCCAAGCAGTACTAGTAGTAGTATATAAGTATTTTTCTGGAAGTAGCTATTCAGTCTTTATCAGCAGTGAATATATTACTTTGATGTTAAAGAGATGTTGATTTATGTTCAAGTTCTGCCCAAAAAGACCGCAAAAATGTACCGAAGGCGCTTAGGACTTAGTATTCTGTTCTTCGTTCTATCTAAGCGCTTGTGGGATCATTTTGCGTTTTTTTTAGCCGATCTAGAGTCATCCACTACTGATGAAGAAGACAACTCATTCAGGGACGGATCCAGGATTTTGTAAAAGGTGGGTTAAGCGAGTCATAGGGGGGGGGGGGAGGAGGGGTGCAGAATAATAGTGTCATACTAGAGAACTATACTTACAATATGTAACAGGTTTCATATGATATTTCTATGATAATTTTTCATGTCTGAGTAGCATACATTGAAATATGTATTTAGCTATTCATTTCTGAGTGATATCCAGGAGTAAGGAGGAACCCTGGCCACTCCCTGGATCCGCCACTGTATGTCATCTATCATTTACCAATCATAAATGCGACATCTGTTTAAGTTCTTTGGTACCTTACCTACAATGTAAGTCAATATTCTTGCAAGTTTCCATCAATATTGAGTCTTTTGGGTTCGCGAGAGATTATCAAATTCAGCAAGTTTACTATCAATGAGCTGTTTTAATACCAGGCATGGAAATATCCGGGATGGGGGAAGGGTAGCACTTGTAAAATTAATTAAATGGTAGAGGTGTGTGAAAAACGTAGCTGTGTTGGCTAGAAATAACTGACACCATAACTGTACGGTATACGCGTTGGTATAGAGCATGGGAGTCCGTTATGTGGCCATGGCTGTACCCTTTTTATTGAATTCTAATTAAAATAATTTAAGGGGACAACATAAGAATGAAGTTGACCACAATAGTAATCCGTGTAAGGCTCAGAAGACTGAGAATAATAGACTGAGAAGAATGTCTGTTGACCGCATCGGATGATTTAGCCTTTGCTGCTATCTATACCATTTTGGCAGAGTCTAAACATAAATAAGCGTCCCTTTTTAAAATAGCAAAGTAATGTATCTACTATTGATGAAGAATAACTAGTCGGGTACGAACTCAGGGGTTGTCACAACTTGATTCATTCAGTCTGTTTTATGCTCAGTTTAGTGCTTTCGAATCTACATATTGTTTTAGGATATTTAGTTCTTCCCATTTTCTATTCAATAGAAATTGTCGCATTCAGATGTAGTTTACTTTTAGAGACATTTTGTATAATGCATATGGCATCGACAACGACTAGACCTTCGATCTTAATGCATGTAATATGGTGGCTCAACTGGCCATGGTAAATTCGAAATCCGGTCACTATGCTAAATAAATCAGTCAGATATGTGAACAATATATTAATCACAATACGGGTACGTACGTATGTGCCGCCATGGGGTCCGATCCAGATCCGGTTTTCAGAGAAAGTCAGTATAGTTCCAAAACCCGATTTTCCAAGTTATTGTGAAAACGAACCCGGATTTATGTTTTATTATTCCGAGTCGTCTATAACCTGTCTTTTTGTGAAAAACTCGTACCCGGAAATCATAACCGCCACACAGTCCTCCTCCCACGGGCTCCATGGATTGTACAATCGGCAGGATAGAACTATAGAACGGTTTCCATATGTAGATCGTTACGATCGCTATCTATGATCACTGCGATCGTAACGATCCTATGGTAAACCGGGCTTTATAAAGTATGACTCGTTATCTCTCTAGCAATTCCAAACCTGCCCACTCCTCCCCTCCCCCCCCCCCCCCCCCCCCCCAGCCCCATTTGTGGAGCATTTGACTTTTGGGAATCAGAGCTTTGCAAATACCTAACCGTGGCGCTTAGGAACGAGTGCAAATCTCTAATAAATATTGATGTAAAATTCGCAACCTTGACTCTCTTTCACCAATACACCACTTTCAATATATGCTCCACTCGTCACACACAAAGGGTTCAGTATAATGATGCTCAGGGTAATTAAATTAATTTTATTCTTTGTTCAAATAATATAATATATTTAATTTACCCCGGAGACACATGTTGAAACCTTTGTGCGTGATAAGTGAAACATATATCGAACGTGGGCTATTCACCACCCCAACTATTATTTGCTGGTAAAATGCCCCACCCTGGGACAGACTGCGCGGCCAAATGCCTCACGTATACCGAAGGGGGGGGGGGGGGGGGGGCAGATTTGGAATTGATAGATACATTAACTTCTCTTGTTTGGTCAACCTACATGGCCATGGCTGCAACACCATTAATCATAAAATTACGCTTGTGATAGGCAAGCGAAAAATAAACTCACGGAAACCGAACCATAAATAACGCGGTTGCATGCATTCACGTTTTTTCACTCGGTGGCCATATTGGATCCAAGGCGAGGTTTTGCTTGGCTAAACTCGTTCTAATATCCCTCAGTGCGAGATTATAGCGTTACTAAAAATAAAACTGATTTTCTCGCTTTCGAAAGATTGAATATACGTAATTGCCGTTTTAGAACTCCTGAGAGATTATTATGCGGCCGGCGTCCGCTTCGGAACCTGACCAGGTGTGCGGAAAGTAGCTATAAAACACTTTTTTCCAAAATTTTGAGAAAAAAAGTCTAACGGATTGCTACATTTTTGCTTCAGAACCGTACTTGGGTTGCGAATTATAATAATCGGTCGGGCTCGCCAACTGGTCATACCAAAAGAGTCAAGAGACATAACATAAGTACTCCCGTCTCCTAAGGGAGATAAGGTTACGTGAAGCTTTGATTTCAATTGGCGACCAAACTCAAAGACAAAAAATAAATCCAGTGATACTGAGATCCTATATAAAATATAACTAGTTTCCCGGATCGGAACGTAAACCAAAAGTCCATATATAGTTATATTATGCGTTCATATTTCCTGATAAAGCGGGCGTCCTGTGTGTAACGCAATCTCAGCTGTTGACAGTTGAACTACGGCAGTCTTGCATTTGATAACCTCTAGTTATACTACCGATTCTCTACAAAACCACATGAAAGGTACATATTAAGCCATTACAATTACTTTTTAACATTCCTAACAGTGAATAGTTCAACTGTAGATCATTCGCATTGACTTAGAAGTCTCATAAAGGTTGTCAGCGCTCCGGCATGAGTAAAGATTCAACAATATGTCAGATATGTCATCGCAAAAATACCGCTAAAAGCCACTGATTTTGTACATAATTGGTAGAAACCGATATATAATCTATCTGTAAGTACTCAGGCTTCTTTAGTGTTAAATTTAACCTGATAGAAGTTGATATAATATTTTTTTCCTCTGTTCATCTTAGATTCTGTGCATTCGAACGCTGTGAGAAAAGAGAGTATTCTTACGTCAGTGCCACTTGCGTTTGGTGCCCTGAAAATTCGTAGTTTTAATTGCCCAAAAATTTTATTGCATGTATTTGAAGAAGAAACATTGCTCTTTCGCTAGGTTATACTCTAATACAGCCAGGTCATGTATCATTGGAGATTTTGGCTTCTCAATTTGGTCATTATTTTGCGTACCAAAAATGTCTAAAATTAACACAATAATGAAAAATTGATAAAATATTTAATTTGTAATAAACAACCCATGAAAAGAGAATTCATTATCTTTTCTTTGTACTTAGCTGCACAGTATTGCTATAAATTTCTATTTTCATTTTTAGGCGAGCCGTTAACGATGTGTGGTATCGATCTCCTAAAAACCGGTCTAAGAGCCGTAAAACCGATTTTGTCGCCGTTTGGCGAAAATAAAAATCAGATTCAACTAAAAATTATATTTATATGAATCACTCACCCAGGCCATTATTCTGAGAAAGTTTGAGGAATTTCATTTTTTCTCATCCTAAACACTTTAGGCGATATTTACAGACGGCCGCTCTTAACACTCTGAGCAACCATTCAGGAATCCCATACCTCCTATATTTCCTATATATCCTATAATTTGTATAGAATCCTATAAAGAGCCTATATTTCAAGAAATCCTCCTATATTTTCTATAAATAGGATGTATGCTGAGTGATACATTTATATTTTGCACTTTTTAGCATTTTTGTTGTGAATTAACAAAAGCAAAATTCTTTCCTATCAATAAAAAAAAAACAGGTTTGATCAAACACATTAAAAGTTCACATGTTTTAAAAATTGTGTGTTTATTGTTTACTATTTATTGTTTGAAAGCTATTTTAGCTCCTATAAAGTGGCTATATTTTTGGGGGAAATCCTATATTTTCCTATATTTAGAACTTGCACAGCCTATATTTCCTATCAAATTTGTCCAAAAAGTGGCTGGGATGTATGAACCATTTGATTTCCAGCATTGTACAGATACAGCACATAATTATTGAAAGCATGTAATTATATAGAATAGTAACACCATCAAGGGTAACCATTTTAGCATATCCTTTTACCTTGGAGGTTTGGTCTGGACAAGCAAACATGGCAAGTTGTACAACCATCTTCTGATAATCAGGTACATAGTGATGTCATGTTGATACAACTAGAATGTTTAGCACATCTAAACAGCACATGTATCTCAAAAACTCTTATTTTGGCATACACATATAAGTCACATAATTTTGACCTAATTTTTATATTGCTTTTTTGAGATACATGTAAAGACAGGGTTATATTATCTTAATGAAACTCTTGGAAATGTTGCCAGTTTAAAAAAAGTTTTAAAGGGATACCCGAGTACAAAACAATTATGGTCTCAAAGTGATGTTTGCACTGTACTGAAAACTGAAATCGCAATAAAAACTATTTATTTTGCAATGTAATCGTGTAGAGTTTTTTAAAAGGTGTATTGCACAATGTTTTGATGACGTCAGTTCTCCAAACAAAACTGAGTTACTCATTCTGCAGGAAAATCTGGCAAAAAAACTACTCTATCAAAGCAATTTGAAGAATAAAATTGTAAACAAAAAAACGGGTAATAAGTTCATGTCCTAGATACACCAATATGTTACTGACGTTCTATGACCGAAACATAATAGAACGTAATTAACCTATTGTTGTATCTAGGACATGAACTTATTACCAAAAAACGAGAATTGTACAAGAAAATGACTGAGTAGAGAGGATTATATGTGATCTCGACCACTAACTGACGTCATCAAAACTATTGTGCAATACACTTAAAAAAAAATCCCATATGCTTGCATTGCAAAGGAAATCGTTTTTATTGCGATTTCAGTTTTCATGATAGTGCAAACATCATTTTGAAACCATACATGTGTTTCGTACTCGGGTATTGCTTTAAGTAGATTAATACAATCTACTCTGGGGATCATCATTTCCTGTCCAGTACATTGTAGCATTTGAGGCTCTACTCTGGTGGCCTTATTAAAATAGCTGTATACACGGAAGGCACAAAAAAAAAATATATACCAGTTACACTATAGATCCGTGATTCAAAAAGAACTAAATAATTAGCAACCATGCATATACTCATAGATCAACAACTTTTCGGGATCAGGGGAGTTTTTATACCAAAAAAGCACTTATAACTTTCCTACACAATTGATATATATCAGATACTTCCTTTCAACATGCGAGACGTATTTAAGGGCCCCCGTTATAATTCGCGCGCACCCTATTTATGCCGCAAAGTTGGGCAACTCAACTCTTATCTGTTATTAACCAGACAACGATCGTGACGCATCTGAACTTAACGTATTACTAACTTTTTTGCCTAAGTAACAAAATATTTCAAATTTGAAGGATTCCACAGATTTTCTCGAAGTTTCAATGGACTCTACACAAGGGTTGTTTTAGTCTATAGACGAGTCGTTCACTGACCCTTTCGAAGAGTTACATGACTCGATCTTTGTCAACTCCTCGACGGGTTTACTGACCCTTCTAAGGAGTCATTTTGATCCTTCAGAGGGGTCAAAACGACCCCGGGAGTCAAAATAACTCTTACAGAGGGTCAAAAACGACTCTTCAGTAAAATAATTGAAACAACTACTTGGGGTCAAAACAACTCTTTAGTTTTTACAGTGTGCACATACAGCTAGATTGTGGTCCCCTTTGGTTCTCGTCAGCATGGCATAGCTCGGGCTGGGCCGGTTTCAGTGAAAAACTATGACTTAAATAAATGTAATGGTTAACATGGCAGTTAAGGCCAGAGAACATCATGGTATTGCATCACCTATAAACATCGCCCAAGAATTTTATCTTAACATTTCAGCCTCCTACCGGCCGCCTGTTTCATGCCGGAGTAGCGGTAAATGATGCCTTGTACATATTCGGTGGTACAGTTGACAACAACGTACGCAGTGGAGAACTATACAGATTCCAGGCAAGTGTTCCAGAGATGCTATCAGGTCAACTGTTGGTACCAGGGCTCCTCGGTCCTCCTGTGCCATGATGTGCTTATAGAGCAGGTTTAAATTGAGTGTTGAAAGTTTTCGGTGATTGCTTTGGTTTTGCGTTTACTTAGCTTTTCTATTGTCTGTGAAAATGTTTTGTAATCAGTCAGCGAATCAAACTTCAGAGTAAAACCAAACGTGGTTTTGGTCCGTCACGCCATCAATCCACGATTGCGTTTACTTTTCCTCCTGATTGGTTGCTTTCTCATGCCAGTGAAACCAATCGGTATTCACTCTAGTTCGTGATTGGTTCGTTGTAATTTTTTTTTTTTTTTTTTTTTTTTTACTACAGTCAATTGAAACCTGTTCTATAGCCTATGCAACCAATTAGGTTCAGTTGACTTTCTTTTCCATTTTCAAAACTACGGTGTTTTGAAGTTCTATTATAGCATTCTATAAGTGTTTTTTTTTTATGATCCTGTAATCTGACCCTGGGGTGATTACCATTTACATCAAATTAACTGGTTAGAAATTTAAAAATAACATAAAAATGGGAAATATAATGAAAAATAAACATAAACACAGTGCCCCAATGGCGGACTCGTGGATGCAAACTGTATTATTTTTAGCATGTTCTCAAGGCCGGTAAATATGGCAATGTTTCGAGTAAAACATGGTATGTGAGTCCACTGGAAAGACTAGAAAAACGGGAAAAGTGGATTACCTCAACCACGTTTTCCAAAACATTGCGAACTCCAAAGTAACACATATCTACACCGAAAAACCAAAAATCTAAATGGTGGTAAGCTGGTGTTGACTGTACAGCTTTATGTGTGTATACCTATTGTCTATTGCGAACAAAATCAAACAAAACTAAAATGATACAAGATCAAGGATAAAAATGAAGCACCTTTCAACTTTCTGGGGGGAAAACACTTTAATTGAATAGTATTGGTAATCATTAGTGTGCAAGTTCAATTAATGATTAATAGTGTGAGTTATTTGTGGAATTATCAAGTTCAATTATTGAATGTTGCACCCTAATGATTAACTTCTGTTACCGGTTAATAATGTACATGTAGATGAAAAAATGAAAATGACAACTGAATTAACTAGTTTTTGCATTTAATTAACTAGTTTTTGCATCGAATTAACTGTTTGTACTGCTGTTAGTGATTAACACGTCTATGTTCAGCCAATCAGAATTGAGTATTTTTGTATCTATATTATAATATTAACATTGAAATAACTATTTCAGCTGGTAAACTACCCCCGGTGCACACTTCGAGATGATTTTGGTCGACTACTCGACAGCAAACAGTTCTGTGACATGATCTTCATTGTAGGAAAGGTAATTAGATCATTCTTTACATACCGCGGTAAAACCCCTATTATGAGCCCAGGCGTGTGCTGGAATACGTTAACAGAAGACTACTTTAACGCTAGTCTCAGGTGTGCTATTGTTCAAGATACATTTTCTCTTTTATACTATGGTATTCAAACTTAAAACATTACGATAACAGCTATATGAACCGTTCTGTTTGGGGAGCTTCATAAATAACCGCATGTGATTTTCGGTTACTATATAGATTTATATCGTCCTATGATTAGGGGCAGGGGAAACACAAACAGGTGTTTCAAATAATATTCAAAGGACAGACTATACAACAGTCACTTTCATATCGCGCAAATCAGTTGTGAAACAGGCGAGACTCGGCAAGGCTATACGAGTGAGAAGGCAGTGTACTGGCCGTGGGCTTCTCGCTGTTCCCATTCTTCATGCTCGTAGCCCCGCCTGTTGCTCAACCGATTTTCCTGATATGAAGAGGACAAACCTTAAATAATTGTTTGCATACTTATAAACTTTGAATAACAATAACGATAAAATATATTGAGGTTATTTTATCGGACTTGAAAGAAGTAAACTGCTCAAGATTTCATTTTGCTGATATTCGAAATGCTCTTGTTTCTCATGGGGACATGCCCACATAGTTAACACATTGTCTTCTTGGTGCACGTTCAACGGTGCCGTACACAACTGACTGATTGTAAACTTTGTTTTCATGTAGGACGAGAATAAATCGTTCCCAGCACACGCAGCATTTATTGCGGCCAGGTCACCGTGGCTCCGCAAGCAGCTTCTACGCGTCAAGGAAAATAGCCAGGTTAGACCAAACTTAATGTCTCTACCTGTTTTCCCATTTGGGTCCTCCGCCAAAAAGTGATGCCTTACTCACAACATTTTTAGTGGTTCACAACCAGATAAAAGCATTGTTATAGAGATATAATTTTGAAGATATTTCTTCCATAAATGTTTTAGTTTTCCGTACCTTTATAGTTTGTACGTTTTTGATGGTTCTCAGCTTTGACCCAAAAAATAGATGCACAAGCATGCACACGGTATACCTGTAGACTTTCCTTTCGTCTTTCTCTCTCATTCTTTATCTGTTCTGTGATGTGAGTTGTCATGACATGTACAGAGAGTATGTTCACGGTATACCTGTAGACTTTCCTTTCTTCTTTCTCTCTCATTCTATATCTGTTCTGTGATGTGAGTTGTCATAACATGTACAGCGAGTATGTTCACGGTATACCTGTAGACTTTCCTTTCGTCTTTCTCTCTCATTCTATATCTGTTCTGTGATGTGAGTTGTCATGACATGTACAGAGAGTATGTTCACGGTATACCTGTAGACTTTCCTTTCTTCTTTCTCTCTCATTCTATATCTGTTCTGTGATGTGAGTTGTCATAACATGTACAGCGAGTATGTTCACGGTATACGTGTAGACTTTCCTTTCTTCTTTCTCTCTCATTCTATATCTGTGATGTGATGTGAGTTGTCATGACACGTACAGCGAGTATGTTCACGGTATACCTGTAGACTTTCCTTTCTTCTTTCTCTCTCATTCTATATCTGTTCTGTGATGTGAGTTGTCATAACATGTACAGCGAGTATGTTCACGGTATACCTGTAGACTTTCCTTTCGTCTTTCTCTCTCATTCTATATCTGTTCTGTGATGTGAGTTGTCATGACATGTACAGAGAGTATGTTCACGGTATACCTGTAGACTTTCCTTTCTTCTTTCTCTCTCATTCTATATCTGTTCTGTGATGTGAGTTGTCATAACATGTACAGCGAGTATGTTCACGGTATACGTGTAGACTTTCCTTTCTTCTTTCTCTCTCATTCTATATCTGTGATGTGATGTGAGTTGTCATGACACGTACAGCGAGTATGTTCACGGTATACCTGTAGACTTCCTTTTCTTCTTTCTCTCTCATTCTATATCTGTTCTGTGATACGAGTTGTCATGACACGTACAGCGAGTATGTTCACGGTATACCTGTAGACTTCCCTTTCTTCTTTCTCTCTCATTCTATATCTGTTCTCAGTGTGATGTGAGTTGTAACGACTTCTCAGACGGTAAATAACTCATATTTATTTAAGGTAATAAATAAAGCAATAAAAGCTTCTTTAGTGCGTTGCACGTTATCTTTTAGATGTCGAGTCGAGATTGTCAAGGGGAGTCACCCATGCTGGAATTAAGACTAGAGGATGTACACCCACGTGCGTTTACTATCGCCCTACGGTACATGTACACAGACTGTATCTATCCACTCGTCAAAGGTGAGGTGGCAGTACGTAGCACATTAGTCGTACACTGGTCGTGTCAGATAACCGGTTTGGATGAATTACTATACTGCAACGGCTTAGACAGCTGTCAATCAATCTAATTGAGTTCTAAGACTAATATTGTTGATTATTGGACAGCTGTGACTCACAGAATACAGGTTGACTTGAAAAGTTCCGATGTATTCGTTAAGATTCTTTATACCAACTAGCATCTCTGTTACAATATCATTTCCCTGTACTTATACCGACTACATTTAGTGACAAACTACTCATCCAGGCCTGGTCACCAAGCCTCTCTAATAACCAGGCCCTTTGACGATCCTGGGGTACTTACCGTGTACACCGAAAAAAATGAAATTCCGTTGGAAAATCGTACGCGTCATTTCGTTTGGAAAGTTTTGGAAAACCCACAGGCAGCCCAAGCTCTATTTTTGTGAGATTTTACAGAAGTTAAAGAAAAAAAATGTACGAAATCAATACAGTACTCAAATAAAGATTGTATACCTCATCAAAGTTGTGTTTTTGATTGTCCTGTGCACCCCTGGTGTGATTTTAACCACTTTCACGAGATTTCCAATTCACCGTCTCAACTGTAATAGTGCACATGACAATCAAAATGACAACTTTGAAGAGGTATATAATCTTTATTTGAGTACTGTATTGTTTTCGTACATTTTATTAACTTCTGTAAAATCTCGCAAACGACGCAAAAATAGAGCTTGGGCTGCCTGTGGAAAACCCAGGTCTCTTCATTACAACATGCATAGCCTGTGCGAGCGGCTCTTTTGGGTGGTTTTTCCGTTCATTTTACTGGTCATTATTCGATAGATTGTCCAGGATCTCAGCCGGTGATTAGCCTTATGATGGATGTTTATGGACTGGCTCTCAAAGTAAGTGGCACAGTTATGACCAGCTTTGACTTTAAGGGAAACCCAGACTGTTGAATGAAATCGCCTTTAGAATCTACGTCAAGTGCATATGGCCTCGCGCACGAAGTTGGTGTACACGACGAAAATGGAGAAAATATAGACAAAATTTGTTTTAGAATTGTTGTAACTTTGTCGTTATTTAATTGAATGTTATTAAATTCCAACCACTCTGACCTTAGTTTGATGTAGTTTCTCGAATGTGAATCTTTATCTTCGAAAGAGGGAATAACGTGACGCTGAGAATAAAAATATCAACCGTTCTCAACAGAAAAAACGTGAAAGCCGCGTAACAAAACCTCTCAATTTCAGAGTGAATTTTCATCGCGCAAATCGCGCCAATCGTGCCTTCCGGCACGCTCAATTTCTATTTTGCAAATCATGCAAATCGCGCAGATCGCGCAGATCGCGCAAATCGCGCACTTTTTGCCTTTTTTGCACTTTTTCCATCGCGCACTTTTTGCCTTTTTTGCACTTTTTGCTATCACTTTGCCAATAAATATATTTACATCAATGTGAAACTATTCATTTTATCACTTAAATTTGAGTGTTAACGTTGAATGACAAGATTATGACTTAAATGTATATTCAACAAATGAATGTTTTTTAATGGCTAGTCGCTTTCGGCTTTGTCAAAAAAATTATTATTGCTTTATGCAAATTTTGCTATCTTTGTGATCCGATGGAAATCAGCCTTAAAATGTGCACAGATCGACCGTCTTAATTCACAATGCGATGAAGTTCATTCAAGTTAAACTCCAGCACACTAGAATCCAAGAAATATTATGTAGTAACTCCAAGAAAGACCTTTCACTTTCAGTGAGTTGATCTTTTGCACGTGCCAATCTAAATTGTCTGTGATGTTGTTTACAACTTCCAACTTTGAAGAATTCCCACGGGGGTTGAATGGGCCGTAGTCTTTATGTAAACTGAGCTTAGTTTCTTTTCTTTTTTTCCAAGCTAAACAGAGGAAGTGTGTTTTTCTTTGGAAACAAAGACGTTAAGTTTTGGAAGCATCGTGCACACCACAAATGAGAAATCTTTGATACAAAACCACGGTTTATTTCATCCGCTTTATTTCGCAAGAGCTGTACTTGGGAGTTTATAAAATACAAGCAAAAAGCCGCTATGTTTTAAGATGCACATTTTGTATTTACTGTTTGTATTTTACAAACATGTCAGCCTACGATTACAATCTACTAACTCGGGCGCGATTTGCATGATTTGCGCGATGGAAAAAGTGCGCGATTGGCGCGGTAGAAAAAGGGCGCGATTGGCGCGATGGAAAAAGGGCGCGATTGGCGCGAAATGCGTGATTTGCGCGATCAAAGGCAAAAAAGGCACGATGAAAGCTTGGAACGAGAGTTTTTTTCCGACATTGATTTTTTTCTAACGCTAGTTTTTGACTGATATTTCCTTTGAAGAAAGCATAAAGTACAACAAAACCACAACGTTTTGTGGCGAATTTCAAGTGCACCTCACCTAGAAGTACATATGCAAATTTTCTTCTCCGATATTTCTTAAACGATAAAAAATCATTGTGATGTGGAGTAAAAATCGGGTGGAAAATGACGAACTTTTTCAGACAGAATTCGAACAAATTCGTTTGTTTTTTCAAATAAAACCGTTTTCGAATGTATTTTGCTCGTTTTTCTGTGCACCTAGACTGAAGTTTTATTTTCTGAAGTCCTAGGGTTATAGGATGTTTAGATTTTGAGAAAAATAATAAAACGTAGCGTTAGAATTTTATGTTACGCTCGTGTACACCAACTCCGTGCACAAGGCCATATTGATTTTTGTATTAAAAATAAGCAAAACTAATTTTAGGTTATGAAAGAAATCAAGCCATTTTGTTCGAGTTCCTAAGGAGAGGAATCGCTCACTTAATTAATTCATGAAATGACCATATAAACTAACATAAATTAGCAGTGGTTTTAAATTGTACAAATTTGACAGCATTTGAGCGACGATGGTTGTTTAGTGTAGTGGTTGCGACGTTTGCCTTACGAGTAGGCGGCAGCAGGGTTCGAGTTCCAGAAAATCTCTTTTTTTTTTACCTCACCATTTTCTTGAGAAGTTTTTCTTGAGAACTCTAGGTGGGTAAGATCTTGTTTACTGACCGGTAGGGTTGTTTTATTTTTCAGGGTAGGATTTTAGTTAGTTTATATTGTCATTTCATGAATAAATTAAGTGAGCGAGAGCTCGTCTATTTTGCGGACTCCGCCATCTTGGACTGATGACGTCACACGGCTGCCATGTTGTTAGTTAATGGGCATTGATGTTGGAATTAAAACCAAAATATTATTTTTCTTACTAACTACAGTTGAATTGCCCCTAACCCCATTTTAGTTTTATTTATTTTCAAAGTCTGAGGTGAAAATTAAGGACGAAAGTAAAAGAAAAAAGTTAAATCGGTCTAATCCCTTATTTTGAAATCGTTACTTAAAGTCCCGCGCATTTTGTTTCTCAACCGCGCAGTTTGGAGTCTTGTTCGAGTGACGTAAGATCAGGCAAAAACCCATTGTTCATTTGCACTTGTTGTAGTTTCTATGGTGGTGGATTCCCGATCTTCCAACACACACAATGTACTAGCAAGGCCAATGCTCCCAATTAGTGTACTGTGGCTCGGTCGTGAAAAGAGCCAGGTCACTTTTCGCCTTTTTTTGGAAATTACAACAGGTTGTAGACAATCAAGGATTCAAGCAAAAACAAAACTTTTTTTCGCAGAATTACTCTAAATATTATAAGAATTTATATTAAGAAAAATAATAATGGGATTAGGGGCTCTTTAAAAATCAGTCGAAACTGTAGAGTCAAGCAACCAGCCTCCATCGAGCAGCCCTAACACGTCATCAGCTGCCTTTTAAGATGGCGGTATCATCGACACGTGGATTGGTTTATTTTCGCGGGAAAAAAATCCAAACGAAAGGCCTTTTGCAGTCTTGTAAAAAGGAAAAACCGATTGAAACTTACCAAGAGATGATGATGTAAGAGAACGAATCCCCATGCCTCATGATAATTATTTGAAATCTATTTTAAGTTTCACAACACGTGATGTAAGTTATTTTTATCTTGTTCTGGTAGAGGTAGCCTGCTATGCATTTTTCACTCATAAATTCGAAGAAAAAAGTAACGTCTGCTTACCCGAGCGCTTAATTAGTTTCCAATATGCAAGCATGACGTCAGCACGTTTGTTTTATTTCTCTGCCCAATCAAAGCCATTGTTACAATTTTAGTGAATTGGCGCGCCAGTGATTGGTCAATGGCAAATGTATTGTCTGAATTCCTTTTAAATGTAACATTACGTCACTTTCCAAGATAGGGAAGGTAAAATCGGATTGGTCCATAACACAATGAGGTGTACATATTGGAAACTAATTAAGTGCTCGGGTAAGCAGACGTTACTTTTTTGTTCGAATTTATGAGAGTGAAAAAATACGTCTGCATAGCAGGCTATCTGGTAGGCTTCCCTCGTGAGTTTATATCCCCTGGGTCCAAATAGCATCGTTTTTAATCTCTCCTAAACACAAGAGCGCCACTTTACGCCAATCAGGTGTCTTTCTTAAAATAACCAGGCTGTGTCCTGTTAATCTAAAAATAGATTTCAAATAATTATCATTGGAACAAACCCATGTATGAGGATTCGTTCTCTTACTTCATTCTCTCTTGATTCAAGGTGGGATTGAAGGGGTGTTGTGATGAGCTCTGTGCCTTACTTTCAGTTGTATCTGTCTGTCTGTACAGCTGGAGATTGGTTCCCTTGAACAACTGTGTGTCCAGTACATCGAGTCGTCCATCAGTCAAGACAACGTGTTAGTGGCACTGGAGAGTACTGCCAGGCTACAGTTAGACTCACTCAAGGTAAGTAATCACAGTACACTTACACAGCGGTTAAACGTGTTAGTGGCACTTGAGAGTACTGCCAGGCTACAAGGTATAAATAATCACAGTACACTTACACAGTGGTTAAACGTGTTAGTGGCACTTGAGAGAACTGCCAGGGTACAAGGAATAAGTAATCACAGTACACTTACACAGTGGTTAAACGTGTTTGTGACATTTGAGAGTACTGCCAGGCTACAAGGTATAAGTAACCACAGTACACTTACACAGCGGTTAAACGTGTTAGAGGCACTTGAGAGTACTGCCAGGCTACAAGGTATAAGTAATCACAGTACACTTACACAGCGGTTAAACATGTTAGTGGCACTTGAGAGAACTGCCAGGCTACAAGGTATAAGTAATCACAGTACACTTACACAGTGGTTAAACGTGTTAGTGGCACTTGAGAGAACTGCACTTGAGAGAACTGCACTTGAGAGAACTGCACTTGAGATAACATGAAATACTGAGTTCTGTTTGAATTTCAGACATAGAAAAACCAAAGTATAGAAAAATATATTACAGTACAGGCAATGTGTGATCCAGTGTTAAGACATAGATAGAGGATATTACACGGTGGTGAGAAGATATGAAGTTTATCCTCGAGAGTCGAAAACATTTCACGAGTGAGCGCAGCGAACGAGTGAAATGTTTTCGACTCAAGAGGATAAATTTCATTTATTCAAACCACCGTGTAATTTTCTTTTTATTATATGGACAACAAGAGCCCATCTGGGCTTACACTCGGGCCACGTGAGACTGAAGATGAAATACACTTTCATTTGAAATCCTCTTAGTAACTAGGTATTGAATACATAGAGTTCTAGCATATTTTGTCATATATGGTTTGTGCTAGGGGAGCCCGAGAATTGGTTCACTACTGATGCTCTTGTGATAATTTATATATAATGGCACTACAAATGTCAAAATGCCCCATGTATGCCCAGAAAGGAGGGGGTGGGGGTCAGGTTTGGAAATGATAGAGCCAAAATACACACACAACACACATACATACATGCTGTACATGTACATTTCAGCCACAATTTCTTTCAATTATGTAGTTTAATATTACTTTCTTTTCAATAATAGTTCCTTGAGGATCTTTAGAATTATAAAAAGTTGGTATGGGTGTTGTTGATTGAAGTGCAATGGTTAACATTTGAGTAGTAATTCCAAATAATGTTTCTCGGCTATTCCTTGTGAATATTTAGAATGTGTCATTCTACATGTGAAATAAAGTCATCTATCTAGATCTGTCTAGATGTTTGAGTAAAACTTATTATACAAAAGCATGCTGGTAGAGACAAATTACCTATTTTTAAATTATAACTTATCAAAGTGATTTTACCCAAAAAATCAAAAATTAGAAAATAGCTTAATTCACAAGCACAAAGAAATTCAGCAAATGTTGGTGATGAACCACTGTTTTCAAGTGATCTTTCGAAATGGCGGGGTATTCTGCAGTCTAGCCCAAGTGGAGTGAGTTTCAACTATTCTCTTCTCTTATTCCTAAATTCTAAAGTGTATAGTTTTTACAATGAACCAAGTGCCGGGGTATTCTGCAATCGCTCCGCCGGACTGGTCTCGTGGTAACGACGCCATACTGTATCAAGTAAAAAAAAACAACAATAAATCTGATTTTGTTGTAATTACTCCAGCTGCCCGTGGATTCTACATGTATCTATTTCTCTAAACCTAGAAACCTGCAGTCTATACTGTCTTATCCACGTTATTTGTATATACTAGGACACGAAAAAGGCGGGAAATCTATGGATGTTTAATTTTTTACACTAGCTAGAAAATAGCAGTTCCCGTACGGTATTCTTAACGCTACGTGGGGCTAAAATTTTCAGGAGCCACACGGGGCCCAAGCTCTGCCGGTCCGAGTTTGAAACGATATCAAGTAGTTCGTTTACAAATATACACAGTTTGCTGCTGTCCACTGGACGAACAGAACAGTCACACTATTATTATAAAGTATATCACGTGGTTTTAATAAGCGTTTATTGTCGATAACATTAACCGCGTTGCGAATGATTATTTATAGGAATGAAGTAAAAACTATATATACTGATGTATTAATACCATTTTGCTCCAGGCAGCTCAATAGTACAACCAAACAGCGGTAATACAAATACAAAACAAGATAGCGGATCTACGAAACGAACGGACTACTATCAATGAATAGATTCTCAGACTGTGCCTTGTGTATTTGCATGGAATTAAACTTGGGCAGTATATCATTATGGATGTGCCCGGGGGTGGGGCATTTTCCTTACTTCTTTGGCTCCACTGTGGGGCATTTGAACACCTTGCTTGTCCCCACGGTGGGATTTTTTTTTTTTTTTTTACGAAAATGGCTAATGCCCGGGGGTTGTCCCGGGGGGGGGGGGGGATGGGCATTGCTGGAATTGACTGATGCATATGTCACGAGTGGATCCTTGAGTGGATCTGGATATGTGATAAATTCCCGTCCAAAGCCCGTGAAACACCTCTCAGCTTTAGAAAAGACAAAAATCTTGGTATTGCACTTGAAGGAACCTTTGGTTTACACAAAAAAACAGCTGATATTAAAGGTTTTGCTAAGTCAAAACTCCCAGTTTACTCCCACTCGTCGCCATCTTTAAAAACCTGAAAATCACATGTCACATGGCTGGCGCAACGTACGTGTCACGTGACCAGTCGAAATCTGATTGGTCGACGGCACCAACCAGCGACACAAATAAAAAATAAAAATTAACACTTGCGATTTCTGAAGGCCTGGCCCGAGTAATTAAACTGCTCTAAGAATTCTTATCTATCCATTTTACTTACTGTCAGTACAAACTTCTTCGTGATCTTTCTAAGCTGTTCTGGGGAGTTTCATCGGGTTTTCTTGTCTCTTCGTTGCAGTCGAGAAAATCTTGAGAGTGTTTTAGATGGTATTTGGCTTTTTGTGCTCGGAACATTCATGTCATGCAGCTCATTTAAGCTGTTTACATCTTCCTCTGTGATTTTCCCAAATTGCCGCCATCTTTGTAGTTGAAAAGGCGGCAAATGTGTTGTCATCGATATTTTCACTAGTGAGGATATGGAAAATACGCTACTCAGTACCCGGATGTAGTTTCGTATGACTTCTGTGAGTGGTTTATTTCTCAGTAAATCGCTATCGTCCATATAATAATATACAATAAGAATATATTTACATTATTTACAAGCAGAAGTTTGAACTTTCATGACTGATTATCAAGTAGGTAATGCTCTTTTTGAAAGTATTATGTAGTTGGCATTTGATATGAAAGGGTAATTTCTCCCATATTCTCGAGGCAGTTGTTTTGAATCTTGATTGACCATAATTTGTTCTGGAGGCTGTTCTGTATAGACTCTTTTGTCTGCATATCTGGTATTATAGTTATGGATGTCTGGCGGATGGAACTAAGTCAGAGAAGATAGCTGGAAAGTCTTTTTTAACAAAACAAATTATTTGATTATGTGGATAAGGGAGGGAATTTTAAGATTAAATGCATTTTCAAGTTTAAGAATTTGTAAAAGTTTGTAGTATGGGGTCGCACTTTCTAATCTATCAGGAAAGAAAATACAGCGAATGCATTTATTTGCTTGATTGTAAATGTTGATCAATAAAAACACCAATATATTTTAACTGTGTTTTTATGTTCTATGTTGCAGGTTCAGGTTAATTTTTATATTAGGCTTTTTCCTAAGAGATACTATATCAGCATGTAGTTTGTCTTCTTAAAATTAATTGATACCTTATTTGCTGAGTAATATTTTAATACATTATTGAGTTCTAGCCTCCTCCTCAGGCAACTCCCGTAAAATAGGATTCCTGTGCGGAATCTCCCCCTCACCTGAACCTTCCACAGGAAGTCCGCTCAGATGATCCTTCCACCACAGGAATCCCGGTGATTCAAAGTTCTTATTTCTTATTATTTAGGAGTTGCCTGCGGAGGAGGCTAATTGATTTCATCATTTACCACTTTTTTCCAGTTCAAGATTATTTGAAGAATATAATATATTTGTATCGTCAGCAAACATCACCGCGAAGATAGCGATAGCTCTGAAGTGCTCACACTGTTCCACATTGTTAAGAATGTAGCTCGATGTGGAAATGTAAGCCCGTTTATCATTTGCTCATCGTTGCAGGAGTTTTGTCTTCGCTTCATCGTGCGAGAGGCGAACTACAATAACATTATAATGAGCAAGGAGTTCGAGTGTGTTTCTAGGGGATTGATGGTGGATATTATACGTAGAAGACAAGTACACCCACAGGTTAGTCTGTGTGTCAACAAATACTGAACCCACAATGGGTTTGTTTGGCAGTACTAATGAATTGCATACTTTAAAGCCACTGTTACAATGCATTTTTTCGTTAAACTACAACTCAATGGCGTAACATGGTGGGCTCGTGAAACGTTTTGGCGTTGTAACGTGGTGGGCTCGTGAAATGTTTTGGCGTTGTAACATGGTGGGCTCGTGAAACGTTTTGGCGTTGTAACGTGGTGGGCTCGTGAAATGTTTTGGCGTTGTTATGTAACGTGGGCTCGTGAAACGTTTTGGCGTTGTAACGTGGTGGGCTCGTGAAATGTTTTGGCGTTGTTATGTAACGTGGGCTCGTGAAACGTTTTGGCGTTGTAACATGGTGGGCTCGTGAAATGTTTTGGCGTTGTTATGTAACGTGGGCTCGTGAAACGTTTTGGCGTTGTAACATGGTGGGCTCGTGAAATGTTTTGGCGTTGTTATGTAACGTGGGCTCGTGAAACGTTTTGGCATTGTTACAGTGAAACGTTTGGCGTTGTAGTTTCACGAAAAAGTAGAATTCCCTTTTACTCAGACAACGGCTTTAACAAAACTTTCTGAAACGTTCCATCTGATAACATCCTTGTGAAGCGTTCCATCTGATAACATCCTTGTGAAACGTTCCATCGGATAACATCCTTGTGAAACGTTCCTTGCGTGCAATGCCATTGCATGAACCTTTAATTATAACAGCACCTTAGTGGAACATATCCGTGCATGCACTTGTATTAAAGTAAGTTGCTTTCAGTTGCAGGCCCCAGCAGTTTATCCGACCTGTGATAACCAGAGATCATTACATCCAGGTAGGTGTGCTGCACTCTGGCACAGAGCTCTAAAGTGGAGTCCGCCAGGGTGTCTGACGTATGAGTGGAAAAGTTACTCCAATGACTTACGTCGTGGTTACCGTTTGGCATGCACTGAATGGCTTCCCCATTGTTTAATCTGTGTGCTCGGCGCACCGTACGGTCAGGCTATAGCCTTTTCGTATTTCTTTCCCACTGAAACAAAATCTGCTCTACGCATCCCTGTTATTTGATTGGATCAGAAAGGCGCAACTCTTGGGAAACCATTTCAGTGTGAAACTTAGTCATTTAGAACTTAGTCATTTACCATATCTAAATATAACTTCGCCAGTTTCAAAGAAACTAGCATTGTAGTTTTTTGCTCTGACGAAGGGCTAGCACTCGAAACATCAGCTGCTATATACTCGCTCCCAACGGCGGTCAGCATACCTTACTTGACTTTTAGTTGATTATACCAGTGTTTATCTTCCCCACCGATGCAGATCAACACTAGGTTTTACAGTAACTAGTCACCTATCGTAACTAGTATTGTATCCATGATTTGTACGCTTTTGCAATTTGTTTTGCACTAAAAATAATGTTTAAAAAGAGCCTTGTGACAGTGTCTGGACAAGTGAACTGTGCCGCAGCGATAAACCATCAAATAAGCACGTCAACTTCAATTATGTCCCCGAACAACAGAACAAAACTTGGAGCAGGCCATGGCCGAGTTCCTGTGCAGTGCACGTGGACAGGAATTTCACGACATCACGCTGATCCTGGACGGGAACCCTGTGGGAGCACACAAGGTTTGTTATTAACATTCTATTTTGTTTGAATTTTCTTTGGTACATCTTGTTTTTTTATACGTCCGTCTGTATAAGCCAAGATGCCTCGAATGTTTGGTGTGTGTTCTCATGCGTATGCAAAATAGGCTAACACATGTATTGGCTATATTATTAGGAAAGAGAGACAGGATTTTATCAACCGTCCCCCAAGAAACGGCTTGATTTTTATGACGTTCGTCAAGTCACTCAATCATAAAATATTTAATTAGTTCTGACGATTAACCAGCAAACTATTCGCTAATGGTGTAAACGTGCCATAACTATTGACGGAGTACCATACACATAGCGTGCAATCAAAGCTATCTTCAGTTTCGTCTGCCCGTCCCACCTCTACTGTTTGTAGCACTTTTTCTCCGCACGAAATTGATTATGTCTACGGGTTCTCAGTTCATAAGGTCGTGGGTTTGAGCCCACGACCGCGATCGTACGTGCATTGTTTTTCTTCCTCTTTTATTATTACAGTAGTATCAGTTGTACTCACGGTTGCCCATTACTCTTCTCTCCAGACCATTCTAGCTGCAAGGTGCAGGTAAGGTGTGGTATACTAAGTGTTAATTTCCATCGTGACGATAACCAAAATATCACTTCGCTGAACATTTAAAAGCAGTAAAACTAAAATGAACTGATTTGATAAGGAACGCAATATTAGCTCACTCGAAACATCAGATGTAGCTCGCTTCCCACGGCTGTTAGCATACCTTATCAACTGTTAGTTACCTTATCAACTGTTAGTTACCTTATCAACTGTTAGTTACCTTATCAACTGTTAGCATACCTTATCAACTGTTAGTTGATAAAAACAGTGTTTAACGATGTAGAGCTCAACTTGTTTTACAGAAACTAGTTATCCATTGTACTTAATTAGAAATCTTGGTTATATTATCAGCATAATAAATGTTCTAGTATTAATTGTGTTTCAGCTATTTCGAAGCCATGTTCAGATCATTCATGCCACAGAGCAACACCGTTACGGTAAGCCAGCCGAGAAAAGATTCAGTTTTTAGGTTGCATTTCGTCACTTGGGCCTATCTATCTATTAAATACTACAGCAAAAATCTCCTAGCGGAATAACGCGCCACAGGGGGTAGTAGACGAAGTACTCAAGATTACGTGGTCTGAGAGGCTATTCCACTCAAGGATAGTTTTAACAAAAAAAGAGTTTCTAAATTGTTCTGTGTTACAAGACAACTGCCGGAACTTGGCAGAGTTTGATCTACATGTAGTTCTATCATAGCCCGGCACGAGGTAATCTTCCTTTGGGATCTTTACAATACTATTGACGACTTTGAACAGTAGAATTAATCTTTGATTGCGCCTCCTTGTTTTGAGATCTTGCCATCCCAGTTGCTTAAAGGGGCTATGTCATGGTACTGCGCATGTGTCGAGTAATCGCTCGTTTAGTGGCTGTTATTTGGGTACAAACAGTTAAACTTCCCTCCCTCAATGCCTGATTGAAAGGATTTTCAATATTTTCCCTGGAGACTGTTTATATACACCGTTTGTTAGTCATTTTTGCATATTTGCTTTCATTTTAAGCATCCCACACGGCCGAGAGATTCGTTAGTTCATATCAAAATCGGTGGAAATAGCTCTTTCCGGCCCGGAAAAACGAATGTAAAGTCTTACCGTGACACAGCCCCTTTAAGCATTTCGGAAACACTGCTATCCCATTGATAATTTGCACATGTAAACCATGCTGCCCTTCGCTGGATGCGATTCTTAATGTCCTTTTTCAAGTAAGGATCCCAGGTCGTGCAGCAGTATTGTTTACATGAAGGGAGGTTGGCCCAGGAACAAGGGCTATGTTTATAGTATTATAATCCCTCGAGACTGTTTTGCATAGGATTAACCTCCCTTCATGTAAACAGTCTTTACTGCGAGAATTAAATAACTTCAGAGATTTTAGGCTCAAGAAAATCGAGTCTAATAAACGTATATATTTTCAAATGTGGCGAAAGCTCTGGGATTGAATTGTGGTGTAGATGTTCTGAATATGTTATAAACTCAAATCATGATCATCACCTTTATTAGGATTGGTAATAAATACAGCAATAACTGAGATTACTCCAACCAGTTGCTCACAAAATCAATGCAATCTTTCGGGGTGTTTTCGATACCATGCTGGAAAAGCCAGCGTTGTTTAGTGAACTCTTATCGCTCGATCTCCTCAGGTGCATTAAGGCCTGGGTCTCAAAATGGCCGCCGCAAATCAAGAGGGGTAGTCTATCTCTTTCTCTTCGTCATCTTTTTTCTTAAAACTTTAACAAATATGATGTTGTCACAACCTTAACAATTACACATCACAGTTTCCATGGAAACATGGAGTGCGACCTTTGAACTTTTATTATGAGAATTTTATTTAAAGACGCTGTGTCATGGTTTTGCGCATGTCTGGAATCAATGTTCGATTGGTGGCTGTTAATTGGCTTCAAACAGTTAAAGTCGCCTCCCTTAATGCTTGATTGAAAGGATATGCAATATTTTCCTTGAAGACTAGATCTACGCACAATTTGTTAGTCATTTTTGCACATTTACTTTGATTTCATCCATCCCACACGTGTGCTAGGGTCGTCAGTTTATATGAAAATCACTGAAAATAATGTTGTTCCAGCCCGGAACATAAAGGCCCTCACCGTGACACAGCTCCTTTAACAGCCTCCTGCAGCAAGGTAAATACTTTCATATGCCGGGGATATTTATGCATGTAAATCAGAGATGGTCCATAGTTTATAAGTCAAATAAGGACAGTTCAAAACATTATGGGGAAGACTGATGTGAAGACTGATGTGAAAATGTGAAATTTGATACGCTAAAGTTACGACTGTTTAATAAAAACGTTATCTAGTGTCCTTGTTGGAGTTATAAACTATGGACTGATCTCTGAATCACATGCATAAAAATCCCGGCATATGAAAAGACTTTACCTAGGAGGCTTTTAGATAAATTCTTTTAATTACAGTTCAAAGGTCACATTCCATGTTTCCATGGAAACTTTCAAAGTTTTGAGAAAAAATATGACCTCTTGATTTGCGGCCATTTTGAAACCTAGGCCTTAATGCACCTCGTTCGATGTCTATATAAGGCGAGTAGAAGTCAGTAGTTGTTACAGAAGCTGTGCAATTAATCAGCTTTATATGCTTTAAGGAAAAAACCATGTGAACATTAATGTATCGTGGTTGTTCGTTGGTCATACACCCTAGGGACTAACTAAGAAAACCAATCGGTTAATTTAGCCCCTAGGACGCACAAATTTCTTCCAGATTGAAAATTTAATTCATAATGTAAGTTTGTATAGATTGTATTATTGTAAAATTAAGTATGTATAGTGTGTGAATAAAGATGATGATGATGATGACCCAAGCTATTCACCCTGGCACCAGATTCCTTCCTTTGCTATTGCATCCTTGTTTTGGCGTTAACACAGAAATGATTTTAGTGGCATGAAAACATTACTCGTCTATCTTGTGTTTTAGATCACTATCGGGGAGACAGTACCGTCGAGGAAAGCATTCGACTCGTTGCTTCAATACATCTACTACGGTGACGTCACCATGCCGCCCGAGGACTCGCTGTATCCTTAAACTATGTCCCAGTCTCCTCGGACCGAGTTCTTAGCACACTCAGTGATCATGTAGGAGCCAGGGAAAAAAACAGGGCTTTCTAAGCGAGAACTCGACTAAACCATAGATCGAAATAGAGTTTAGCGTTGTTTGGTGTTTTAGGGTAGTATCGTCGTCTACGTCATAAACTTCTCCTTGTTACCTCGTGTTTCGCTATTAATACCATGGAGGACAAATTAATCCCTAATTTCAACCTGAAATTTCACGCGTAATTTGTAATTTCACATGTAAAATTTCAAACGCCGGCTACGCGCGCTTAAAATAATGTGTTTCTGGACCGTAATTTGCCCTCCATACTATTAATGGTAATCAAATAGTGACGAGTGAAATTAGGGATAAAGATAAATTTCACGCGTGTTTGTCAAAATCGAAGTCCATTGGATTACCTATACGAATAATTTGAGACTGAGAAATCCGAATCGAACATTTCACGCGAGACCAGTAATTACAAATAAGTGAATGTAGACTCGAAAACCTGACGGCAGTCTTGGAGTTTCGTTTTTAGATTTCGTATGTTGACCCACAGCACGCTCGATAGCTTTGCCATTTTCCAGCACTAAATTAACAAATTTAGAAAAAAGTAACGCTGTCAATCAGTATGTCATTTAATTTCATTCTGTAATATTTGATACGCCGTTGGAGCTGATTTTGATGCAAATAGTTGCCGTCGATTACATCTCCAAATCCATGTGAAGGCTTTGAAAAGTCCGTTGTAGTTGTATGTGTTACTGGTGTGAGATCACATAGCTGTAAGTCTGTACGTCTCCAAGAAACACTGATAAAGAGAGTGAATGAAGTCCAGAGAGACCTCCTTGACCAGACCAACCAGATATCTTCTCTCTTCGCCGTTCTTCTTTGGATTCACGAATAACAGACTTCAGGTGAGGCGTCTGTACGTAATTCCCAGTTGTCAAGTGTTTTTTTATGTTTCTGTGTGCAACACTTTGTCTCGAAGTTTTCAGATTTAAACTGTTTCAAGTATAGCTGCGTAGATAATTTTGTTTAGATTGTTATTCGCACGGAAGCAGAAACATAAAGCAATTATTGGACGAGGCTGAGTAAAATTGTTCGTTGTCCCGCTATCAGTTATCTGCCTTAGGCATCGGCCAATAACTCACAGCTCGCCAAGAATAAATCATGATATTAGTCGAGTTCAATAACTTAAATCGAGCTTCCGTGTTTACAAAATGGATAGGTCAATAGTCCGCATGCTCGAAAAATTATTTATAGCAACAGTTACATCATTCTCGTTCCCAGTGCCTCAGTTAGTCGAGGAGGCACTGGGAACGAGAATGCAGTTACATTTGCAGTCAGTTATTTGCAGGTGAATCAGGCAATCAGAATTGGAATTCCCGAAAAGAAAATGGCCACTTTTGGTTGACTGCGGACCGCGAGATATAACTCCACGGCAAATAGAAGTTCTATACATCTTAGCCACCATAGATTTCCTTTTTACTCAGTCGTGGTCTGCTTTTTCACACTATAGTTTATTCCTACATTTTTTCAACACCAGTATGTCCTTGAGTAAGAGTAAATCTTGGTCTTCAAAAACAAGTTATTTTACGTCGATCTACCCTGCTAGTTAGCAAGAGGTCTTTCGCAGTAACATATGATCTGCTAGCAGGGAAGTATCAACCGACCTCAAGAGAATAAGCTTTTTAACGTTTTTAATGATACTCATCAGTTTAAAATTACTTTATTCTGACTACACTAACAAGAGACTTCATAATGATAGTTTATTGTGGGATAGTCGCCAGACAAATCGATAAGCTAACACAATTAACTAATTAATATAAATTGTATTCTTAACTAATGGGAAACTGCCAGATACGAAAAACCGCTAAACCACGAAAAAAAAAACCCTGGGATTGTGCCGCCAAAAAACTTGGAAATGTGCGGAAACGAATACAGATAGATAGATGACCTTTATTTAGACACGATGATGATAAAAGCTACAAAGCTTATGGGGTCGTGTATAAAAATACAATTTAATAAAAACCTACTATGTACTCTATTTACAATATGTGAATGTTCGTCGTTAAAAATAAATAAATCGTTCAGTTATAAATAAAATCAGTGTTTCTGAAATTGGCGTTGCGGTGAAATTAAAAACATTAAATTCGTATATGTTTCTTAAGATATTGTCGAGGTCTTTGGTACGCACTTCTGCGACAGACTTATCACGGGCAATCACTGCGTTCCATATTGCAGGACCTCTGTATGAAACAGAGTGTTGCAGAAGTTTATAGTGCTAAAGCGCGGGATTACAAGTGCTCCTTGCGTTCTAAGTGCAGCAACCCGAATTCTCCGAGGGCTAAAGAACTGACTACTAACTTACTACGTTGACAAAAAGCAGCCGTTTATAATTAATAAAATTTACATGAACCAAAGTGGAGCTGACTGGCCTAGAATGACTACTTTCCTGTTCGAATCATTATATATGCTAGAAGCATTACCCATAATGCTATTGTTTCGTGTCCAAACCTCTTTACCGTGTCGGTCTGGCCATATCGCTCCTGCGTCGCTCAAACGTCAGAAATTACAGTATTCTCTAATTATTTTATCTTGCAGGCATTTTGTAAAGAGAATCTGGAGAAGAATGTGTCCTTCCAGAATGTTGTCGAAGTAAGCACGAAAACAAAACAAAATAAAACAAATTTAAAACCCTGTTATGTAAGCGATGCTTAATTGCGAGCGATGTCTCGCCTTTTATTTCAATAACAGATTATTTGGTTACTTTCATTCATCATCAAAAGCAGGGTAAAGACCGGGATTTATGTTGGTACTTTTTCAACACCCTCAATTCCTTAATTGTCCCAATAAAACTGTTGTAGCAATCACATATTTGCCCATACAAAGATTTAGAATTTGTTTCCTCAAGCCCACATAGGATCGGTTTTTTTCACAAGCTTTCCGTCCATGTTTAGAGCGGTTTTCAATTGAGTGTAGTAAAACCAAACGCAAATTACCCACAGCCAGCCAATCATAGGAGCCAGTAATCACAAGTAACTCGTAAATGGCTTCCCTGTAAGCCAATGACAAACCAAAGCAAAACCAAAATCAATTTGCGTTTGGTTTTACTTTGGAGTTTGATTGGTTGGTTTACCTTCTCAGCCAATAGGAGAGCTTAGTAAACGCAAAACCAAAACACTTCCGACACTCAATTGAAATCCGCTCTAATGCTACAGTTGAATGTACCAATGAAGATCGATAAATGCCCACAAGAAATGCTGGAAATGAAATTTCGCCATTTGCATCTGGGGGAAATGTCATTAACCCACAGTTTTAAGAAAGAGACTTTGTTAACTCCAGCATAACCAATGAGATTAAGTCTGTCAAACATCTGGAGAGACGTAGACTGATAACTTGTTTGTACCTCTGTGGTGTGAGGCCAGCTGGGCCCCTAAACGTTCGAACATTGTTGTACAACATTGTGCCAACATTGTTGGTTCCAATAAAAAGATGTTAGACTGTTTAGTGCCCCATATTGAACCAACAATTTTAGACTGTTTTGTGCCCCATGTTGAACCAACAATGTTAGACTGTTTAGCACCCCATGTTGAACCAACAATGTTTGACTGTTTAGCACCCCAGGTTGGACGATGTTGCATTGTCAGAAATCTATTCCATTGTGGGCGGGACGTAAAATTATGCAATAGAGCCTGTCAATCATCAATCACTAGTTCTCAGGCCATCTTCTACTCTTTTTGCATTGTTTTTTTTACTGCAAATCCTCTGTTTTGTAATAATCTGTCATTTAAAAGCTTAATAAGGCTTTTTGCTGTCAAATGTCTGTCCTTTAGCGTTCCCCATATCAACAGACATGCATATGGTATCTCAATCCAACAGAAAGATTCTCTTAAGGCCAAATTATTTTGTAAAGCATAACTCAGCATGTGTTTGGAATGTTAAACATCTTCAGTTCTTGCCACCCATTCCAGGCGCGGATCCAGACCCGTTTACCCGGAAATCGGTCAGATTTTAAGCAATTTGCAAGGCTCCATCCAAGGAAAATTGAACTTGGCAATATCCTGTCCGACGATTGACTCGATATATAACGGGGGAGATCTAAAAATGTCATCGGAAATCGGTCAGCTTTTTGTCTGGATCGGCGCCTGCATTCACTACATATTCAGGCAAGTATTGCAGAAGTTCTGACATCATGGAATGAGCTAGCGAAAGAATGACAATTTTATCGTAGACCGAGTGTGTTTTATCGGGAACACACTCGAGATGTTTTTCCATTTTCGTTTTTATATCGCCGCCGGCGCCCCCGCCAAAACAAAACTTAAAAGTCAGATTCAACCAATCACACTGAGTTACGAATAAACTAGTTAGCAGGCTCTTACAGGCTAATCGAGAGCAATATGGCGAATGAAAGTTCAGAGACGAGCTCCTAAATACAGGAATGGCTCACTTAATTAATTCATGAAATGACAATATAAACTAACTAAAATCCTACCCTGGATCGGCATAAAGAATCACGTTCGAATCACATTTAGCCACTTGTCCAACATTACGAACCAACAATGTTGACCTATATTGTACAAAAATGTTCGAAAGTGTAACACCGGCTTAACATAGAAAGTACTCGGATTTTAGAGAAAATCTAACCTGCCCATCTATGATTCATTTTTTACTGTAGATTCTCGAAGCAGCACACAGGATAGGCGCTGTTGACATGAAGAAACACGCTCTCGACATCATCGTTCACAACTTCTCCAAGGTAGTTAAACATTTTATGTGGAAGCCAACAGGATGGCGCACGCGGACGTACTCATGTTCTTTTCTCCTTCTTTTGAAGATTGCGAGGTCACCAAAATTACGAAGCCTTAGCAGAGAACTACTGCTGGAGATCTTGGACGCCATAGCAGATTACATGAAGGAAATTAGTCTAGGGGACGGCTTATAACGCAACAAGTTTAGGGAACGACATGTAACGAACAACAGAGAAGCTTGACATCGTGTAGCGAAACCAGCATATCGGGCACCATGTTAATGCGTGACGCGACGGGAACCGTGACAGCGAAACGTGACACCGTGTAACGAAACATGCAAAATATGAACAGTAGAGAGGCAAATTTTTAATTTACATGTGTTTCCTAATTGACAGTTAGTTTAAGTAGAAACCAACTAGTTTTACAATTTTAAACTAAAACAAGAATACTCTTTGGGAAGCCAGGGTGGCGCAGTGGTTAAGCGCTTCGCCTCTAACCTCTGTGTCCCAGGTTCGATTCCCGGACGGGGCGCCATATGTGAGTTGAGTTTGTTGGTACCTCGCCCTTGCTCCGAGGGTTTTTCTCCGGGTTCTCCGGTTTTACTCCCTCCGCAAAATTCCAATTCGATCTGTGGATTAGCCGGGACCTGGCTTTCTTCAGCCCCCATGGTTGTTTCAGGTCTCGTTAGAAATTCAGAGTTTTTGGTATTTTGACGAACTTTGTTTCATAAAACCGGCTTTTTCGCTTCGCGCTATCCATCGCTCAATAGATAGAAGTTTAGCCAATCAGATCGCAAAATTTGCTATAAAACACTTTATTGGTTTCTACTAATTAACATTAGTTAACATGAATTGCACTCAAGCTGAGCAAACAAAACTATATAAATTGATGCCAACCCCCTCGTTATTGATGGCCGATAGAGAGGGGTTGGCTTCTCCTCCCTATCGAACCAAAAGACCGCTCCATGGTGACGTTATGGTTTCCCTGGCTTCTCCCTATCGAACCAAAAGACCGCTCCATGGTGACGTTATGGTCTCCCTGGCTTCTCCCTATCGAATCAAAAGACCGCTCCATGGTGAAGTTATGGTCTCCCTGGCTTCTCCCCATCGAATCAAAAGACCGCTCCATGGTGACGTTATGATCTCCCTGGCTTCTCCCTATCGAATCAAAAGACCGCTCCATGGTGACGTTATGATCTCCCTGGCTTCTCCCTATCGAATCAAAAGACCGCTCCATGGTGAAGTTATGGTCTCCCTGGCTTCTCCCTATCGAATCAAAAGACCGCTCCATGGTGACGTTATGGTCTCCCTGGCTTCTCCCTATCGAATCAAAAGACCGCTCCATGGTGACGTTATGGTCTCCCTGGCTTCTCCCTATCGAATCGAAAGACCGCTCCATGGTGACGTTATGGTTTCCCTGGCTTCTCCCTATCGAACCAAAAGACCGCTCCATGGTGACGATATGGTCTCCCTGGCTTCTCCCTATCGAACCAAAAGACCGCTCCATGGTGACGTTATGGTCTCCCTGGCTTCTCCCTATCGAACCAAAAGACCGCTCCATGGTGACTTTATAGGCTCACCATGGAGCAGCCTCTTGGTTCGATTGGAGCAGTCTTTTGGCTCATGGTGACGTCATTATGATACCCTTGGACATCTTTCGAATTTATTTGCATTTTATTCTGTGAAAATTAATATATTATTTACTGGCCGGGAGGTCATTAGTCTTCTTCGCAGCCGCCGGGGCGTTGCGTGACGAAAGGTCATTAAAGAGAAAAACCTTGCCAGAGTTTTTTAGTACGGACCGAGGCCGCATACCGTAAAATCCCGGTTATAAGCCCTGGGCTTATACTCATTCGTAAGTTTTTTTTGGGGTGGGCTTATAACCGGCAGGAAAAAAGTGTTTGGGATTCAGAGGAAATGATTTTATGAAAAATGTCTTCGCTTTATTTTACCAACCAATGATAGTAAATAAATCCGAAATAACAACTACTTATGCTTAAAAGATTGGATACCGTATATCTTATAATCAAACTTGAAAAGCAAGTAACCACGTTGTCTGGTTTTTAGCAATATCGTTATGTCCGATTATCAGGAGCTCATTACCAGGAGCGTCCATATATACTATACCCGCGAGTCAGCGTATGACCAGTTTGAGAACATGTTTCCTGGGTAACTGCCTGCTGACTCAGCTGCGATCGTCCATATGCTTGCCGTAATTATCGAGATTAAGAATTATCTGTTGTTCTTTGAGGTGATTTTACTAACGCTGCATTGTCCTGACTGGTTTGATTGGATTCCCAAAGTGTAGGCACGTGAACTCCCGTGAGATCTGTTCTAAATATAGCTCAATCCGGTCATACGCTGACTCACAGACCTAGTATGGGAGATGGACGCTCCTGGTAATGGGCTTCTGCGATTATATATTAGCTCATTTTTCACTCGACATCAAACGGAATAAACATGAGATGGGCTTATAACCTGAAGGACGGGTGGGATCATAACCGGGAGGGGGCGTATAACTGGGACAGGCTTATAACCGGAATTTTACGGTATTCGGACCGATCAAGGTCGGTAAATAACGTTTTTCTTCCTTGTGGTTGTTAGTGTGATTGTTCGCAATCTGATTGGCTAATTGCCATCATCAATAAGAGGACAGACACATAGCTGACGTCATTCGTCACACAAGTATTTCATCACTAGAAAATCGGTCATACTTCTGTAAGGGAATACTTGCGCAACTTTGGAAAACTAATCGTTTTGGGGCTTGAAAACATAATTTTCTTGCGGAATGCAAGAAGGGAATTAGAACTAAATTTTCCTCGTGAATATGCAAGAGAGAAATTTAGGCGAGCATGCTGACCGCATCGGGTTAGAGTAAGTACTGGATGATACTTTTCATCTAACCCTGCATGCACACTCTGTCGATGTTTCACTGCGCGAACAACCTGACTTGATTCCCTTATACCTCCGTCTTCCATGTGGGATTCTTATTGAAATTTACGCATGCCTAATATGGATCAGATCTATTTAGTCTTGTCTATCGTATTCATCATACCACACGTGCCCATTTCCTGAACACTGTTTGACAAGAAAAAGTTATGTAATTGGCAGTTTGAAAGCAACCCAACCGCGACGTGTCGTAGTTTATAGTAGTAGTAGTAGTAATTTATTTAACCACGTATCACAGGTTGAGCACAGAGGCTCTTTTAAACGTGAGCGTGCAATATTACAAGATTAAACTGTATACAAATGATGGTTGCAGTAAAAGCATAAAAAGACATACATGAGTGGAATAAGTTACAATGCTATAATACTAATAATGATCATACTACAGATAAGGTTTTAGTTAATATAATGATAATAGCAATAAATACTCTAAATTAAGACTTAATATATATATGTATATGTGATATTGGATAATGCTATTTACATATGTGACAGTTGCAGTTAAGTGAAGACGAAATGGGCATACTTTGAAGTTTACTTTTAAAGACTGGTAGAGATTCTATTCTTCTGACACTATCTGGTAGATTATTCCATAATTTAGAAGCTGTATAGGTAAAGGAGTGCTGCCTGTAAGATGAAGTTATTGTAGGAAGTTTAAGCTTCAAGTGACCTCTAAGATTATAGTTATCTAGTACACGTAATGAGAACATCTCAGTAATGTACAGAGGTGCTAGATTATAAATACATTTGTAGACTAGCACAAGTGCCTGTACACAACGGCGATGCTCTAGTGTATTAATTGACGCTAACTTTAATAGATCGTCATAGGACGTACTTTTGGGCATATTGAGTATTGTTCTGAGAGCATAGGCGTTAGTTAATTCTAGTTTCTGGGATAGGTTATTACTGATACCAATTAATAGCTGAGAACAGTATTCGAACTGGGATAGGATGAAGGCTTTGTAAACTTTTAGCATTAGGTCAGTAGGGATCATTTTACGGATACGTCTCAGGATAGAGACTTTCGCGTTAACTTTTCTACATATTTCTTTAATATGTTGCTTGAAAGAAAGGGATTTGTCAATTATGAAGCCAAGTAGCTTAATTTCGTTAACAGTTTCAAGTTTGTTGTTGTCCATCATAAGTTGAAGTGGCATACTAGATTTGCCTAGAATAATGGTCTGTGTCTTTGTATTATTCACTAATAGAAAGTTTTGATTAAACCACGCGACAAGTATATTAAGATCTGTTTGCAGGTATGCTTGTAATATATCAGGACTTGCGTGTGATGCATATTCGGTTGTGTCATCTGCATATAACCTCAGCGAGGTGTTGAGAGCTGCAAAGTTAAGATCATTAATAAATATGTTAAACAAGAGGGGGCCCAGGATGGAGCCTGAGGTACTCCATGCTTAACGTTCATCCATTCTGAGTAATCGTTGCCAATTTTTACTCGTTGTCTTCTCTCCGATAGGTAGGAGCAAAGCAGTTGAACAGCGTCTTCGGAGAGGCCATAAGCCTCAAGTTTTGCCAGTAAAAGGCTATGACAGACAGAGTCAAATGCCTTTGACAGGTCTATGGTTATGGCCGCCGTGTTTTCCTTTAAATCAAGAGCACTTCGAAAGTCTTCAGACATCTTCAGAAGAGCAGTAGAGCATGAGTGGCCCCTCAAAAAACCTGATAGGTTATCACTCAGGAAACCAAGGGAATATTCATATAGTTGGTCAAACTGGACCTTTTCAAAGACTTTGGAGAGGGCTGTGAGAACCGAGATTGGGCGGTAGTTACTTTTGATTGTTTCACTGTCTTTCTTGTAGATTGGTGAGATGTTAGACACTTTCCATTGTATGGGCCATGACTTGGTGGTGATACACGAGTTTATAAGATAAACTAAACTTCTGGCAGATTAGTTCGCTTCCTCGGAGATCATAGTATTACAAACTAATTCCATGATATTTCGGGAGATTAGTTACCAAATTGCCCTGCGAGGATTTGTAAAAGTCGCCGGCTCCTGCGGCGCGGGACTTCCACAAATCCCTCCCTCGGCTCGCAGGGCAATTTAGTAACTAATCTCCCTAATGTCATGGTATTACTTGTAACTAAAATGCTGCTACAATTTTCAATGATGTCTTTCTGTTTTTGCCAACAAGGAATAAGCAATGGTCACGTCTCGTCAACAATTTAAGACCAAATCAGGAAGTTAATGTAGATCGAAAAATGTTTTCCTTTTGGTTTCTTGTTTTTCTTTGTTTTATTTTGACATTGAACTTATTTATCTCGGTTAAGTTAGTCCTGAAAAAATAATTCCAATTGGTTGTTTTTTGACATAAATCGTAGATTGACTTTAAAACTAAACCCTGACCATCTGAAAGAGAGAAGGATAATGATATTGAAACAACTATTAGCTAGAGTCATGCGGATCTCCATCGTCTCCAACTGAAAATGGCGTATGGAGGTCCTGAAAGTAGAGGGAAAATGGAGGGGGGGGGGGGGCAAAAATGATGAATTCTGGGACGTTTCATTGATGAATTTGCCCTATTTGTACAAATGGTGTCGAAGATGATGAACTTTTTTTGATAAAATGCCCAGCATACCGCAATGTAAGGAAAATCTTTTCGATTATTTGGAGGATCAATTGAAAATCAAAATAAACGAATGACGCCTAATGAGGTATTTTTACTAATCATAAACCCTCCAAACAAGGATATAGCTGTGCAAAGACAAATTGCCAGATTTCTCTATGAATGCGTAAAAGAGGGAAAGAAAAGGACAACTACCACAACTTCATTACACTCTTGTGATTAATTTTTATTTATTGATATATAAGTTAGCAAGTACGATATATAAATGCCTGAGGAAAGTGTGTGCTATCTCTGTAGCATTCGACAAAGTCTGATGTCCAAACTATCAAGTCGAACATGGTCTGTTTTGTCGGCGCGGTCTGCACCTTGAACTGACGACCTAGCGGAGTTGAACAGAGAACTGAGTCGATTAAATCAACTCGGCCATAATTTGTGCTGAACTATCCAGTAGAGCGGATTTCAATTGAGTGTCGGAAGTGTTTTGGTTTTGTGTTTACTAAGCTCTCCTAAAGGCTGAGAAAGTAAACCAACCAATCAGATTCCAAAGTAAAACCAAACGCAAATTGGATTTGGTTTCGGTTTGTCATTGGCTCACAGGAAAGCCATTCATGAGTTACTTGTGATTACTCGCTCCTATAATTGGCTGGCTGTGGGTAATTTGCGTTTGGTTTTACTCAACTCCACTCAACTGAAAACATACAGATACCAAAACTACAAACAGTAAGATGACCTGGCTGAAGAGAAATCAAAGGTTGAGTTTTCTAGATAAGGTGAATGAATTCCTTGGAGAAAATAATAAGCTAGAAACAACAAAATATCGTTGAATTGTATTGAATTGCTCGTTATAAATCAGTGCAAGGGATGTATGAGAAAAGTTCTCGGGATGTATCTGAATACATCCCGGGAACTTTTCTCATACATCCCTTGCATTTATAATGCGGTATGTATGGCAAATAAAGCCTCACGAAGAACAAAGAAAACCGTGTCAAGTATGAAATAACTAACAATAAACACTTAATGACTAGCCCCGAGGGAATCAGTGAGTTTTGTTTCCCCGAGATCCTCGATGTTCCCCGAGACGGAGTCGAGGGAAAACAAAACTAACTGATTCCCGAAGGGATAGTCATTAAGTGATTTGTTATATAGACATAAGTGTTACTACCTGATACGAGCGAGGCTTGTCGTCTTCTCTTCGGGAAGCTGCTGTTCAACTCAAAACGCTGCCAGCATCGCTACGGCATTTTTAGCATCGTTTTCTGTCTGTCTTGCATCCTTTTTTAGCTACCAATTTCTTTCTCTTGCGCTTGATGAAGATGTAAATTGTTTCTTTGGAGCTGATTTCATTTTGAATACTTTCTTTCGACGAAATATGGTCAGCTTTTGATGAAGATTTAGACATTTTGGTAAACAAATATTTCCCGCCTTTAAGGTGATGTTACACGAGACGATTTTTAGCGACGATTTTTCGCGCAAAGTCAACATAGTGTAACATGGCGCTCTGGACGATTTTTAACGCAATCTTCGTTGCGGCAAGATGTTGCAAGTGTTGAATTACCTTCAAAAACATGCAACATTGCTGCCCGAATTTTGTTGGAGTTGCTTCGTGTAACACCCTCGCCGTTGACTTTTCGCACAACGTCGTCCCAGAAACCTGTTCGCTACGCCCACGGAAACGAGGCTACGTCAACAAACAAAGACTACTAGTCAGCCATGTTTCTAAACGAGGGTGTCGGAGTAGGAGCCTAGGTGCTAGCTAGATGTTGCGCTAAAAATCGTCCCGTGTAACATACCCGTTGCCGCAACAATGTTGCGCTAAAAGTTGTCTCGTGTAACATGCATTAAAAATTGTCGCGAAAAATCGTCTCGTGTAACATCACCTTTAGCTAGCCAGTGGCGCGTGCGACACCATCTTCTGTCACGCGATGTGATTACGTGGCGGCATGGATCTTTATGATCCATGGTGGCGGCGGACAACAATTGATGAATTGTTGCCCGCGCGGGAAACATTGGATTTTGATGACTGCCACGTGACCCCGAATCAGCCAATGAGAGCGTGCGTTGTGTCTGGAAAACTTATGGCTATGTAACAATGGCACTCAATATTCTGCAGCCAACCTTGTTCTCGCTTGAAAAATAATGTGAATGCCGTGAAGGAACTGCATGGGATGTAGCCTATGCACAATGCATATATAGTTTATGTTTAGTATTGTGAATGCTAGGAACTGGAATGCAGTTTATACACATCTGAATAGCCGTAGCTAGCTATAGGGTAGCCTATAAATTTTCAGACGGTACGAGGTCGTCCGCTTACTTCCTCCCCCTCCCCATCTGATGGACTTCATAGACTTTCGTGTTCCTGACGTCATAATGTCAACCAATCAGAGCGAACTTTACACTTTTGGCAAAGTCTGGAATTTAAGGAATGTGCCCGCATATTTTTCTAAATGGCGTTGGGGAAGAACTTGAGCAGTGTGTCGACCGAAGTTGTAAATTTTTCAGGTTTTCGAAGCTATATCCAGAGCAGAAGAAAGCATTGGAATCGTTCATTCATTGAAACGATGTGTTTGTGAATCTACGTACGGGATTTGGTAAATCACTAATCTTCCTCTGCTTATATAAATCGCATTCATTAGATCCCGGGATTAGATCTGAAACATTCTCCTAGGTTTATGGCTTTTAGAAGACCAAATCTTTCATGGAATATTATGATTTTTCTGCAGGAGTGAACACACATACTGAGTATGTCATAGAAAAAGTTTCATGGCACTTGGGTGAATATTTTTGTTTTCAGAATTATGAACACACTTCCGTAAGTTCATGTACGGCAATGGGTAAGTACAAAACACTGACCCCCGGTCCATGGACCCCTATAAAATTTTCTCAAATTCTAAAAAAAAAAATTTTTGCGAATGTACGTTATCCTTTCCTTACAATTTTCGCTTCGGTGAAAATGTTTCGAACAACAACTAAGGTCATGCTAACAAATAAGTCTAATGACGAAGTGCGATAAGGATCGTGAGAACATGTTATTTTGATTGACAACGGAGCGGTGCTTCTTTGCATACTTCACTTACTAGACGAGAATGATTTAGTGAATAATTACCGCTGTCGCTCTGTCACGCAACGCTCGACTATGATATTTTGGACATCAGTTGCAGTTTTGCACTGCGATACATTGCATTTTAGACATTTTCACGATAAATTATAGAGGAAAACTAAGCTTCAGAAAGTTCCCATTGTAACCTAATTACTCGGGCTGCCTGTGGCAGCACCGAGTCTTAATCTGCAAGCCGTTATTTTTTGTTTGTTTTTTTATTTCGTGCAACAAAATTTCTGCGCATGCGTTAAAGTTCAAGTTAACACCAATCAGATTGCACTGTGCTGGTCACGCAACAATCGCCAGGTTAATTTATTTACATAATTTAATACAGTAAATCAAGATGGTGGAGGACCCGCGAGGAACTTTCTCTCTAATTTGGAGTCCCATCTCTCAAATGTAAGCAGTTTAATGTTTTATTTAACTTCACTCGTGCGAAAGCCTTCCAACAGGCTGAGGATATTTCAACTGGCGCTATTGTCGGAGCCGAAGGACCGCGTTTTTTACCCAGATGGCCAGTGATTTTATATACGACACGTACGACGACCTGAAGCCAGTGAAGGGGTCAGGATCCGGAAAGCTAAAATTCGAAGAAATAGATATTGGAATCTATAAGCCATCGGCTCACTGTGCTGCATTTAAAACATCCGCGGAGAACATCTTATTTTGGGTGAAGGCACTTCAAGACCAATATTATGAGTCTCTTAAAAACTGTCAGAGATTTCAATTTACCGTAAGTTGGTCAGAGAGTATTGAGATCAAGTTATTTCGTTCCAGCGAGGATATTGACCTAGCGGAAACGGTACAAGCTGTCGAAGGATTTTACTTATAACCATCCACGTCTACTTAACAACAGGAATAGTTATGTGCCAAGGCATGGGCAAAGATTGAGTTTCCCAGATTACAGATGAAAGTGAGAACTTAATGAATGAAGAAACAGAGGTCACGCGCGACATGCTTGAGAACATGTTCAACACTTTATGTTATACTAAGAAAAGAAAACAAGTTACTGAGAGCCTGTAAGTTCACAAGTCAATGAAAAACCCCAAGAGTCTGTAGTTTTGAATCAACATATCCTTGAAACTCCAAAAGCAACATACACATGAGTCAAATTCAAACCGGAAGAGACGGAATTCTTTAGATTCTTCACGAGGATCAGGTTAGCCCGCAATAAGAACTCTCTCGCTGATTTAATGACCTTGATTTGTAACATGGAGGCTGACCTAACTGATATGCGTAATGAATTCTTACTCTCGTCACATCAAAACACGAATCAAGAAACGAAACTCAGTCATTTGGAAGACAAATTAGTGCAGCAAGATAATATATACAAGACCGAAATCAAGATGCTGTCATCACGTATTATTGACCTAGAAGTTGAAAATGGCGAGTTGAAAGCGGATATAATAAAGATGAGATCCGACTTTCAAACTTAAAAAAAAATCAAGAATACAAAAAAGAAGACAATGAAAGACCAAGGTCTCCAGTGTTCCGAGACTACCCAACCTACTGAAGCTTTAGCAACGAATCAGTTTGTTCAAGAGCCATCTTTCTTACATGCCAACCCGATCCCTATTCATCAGAATGCATTTTCTGTGCTAAATGACGAGAGTTTACAATCACCTGACCGACAACCCACTACTAAAGAAAGGGACCATGAAGTACGGTAGTACGGTTAATTCTCGGGTTCAAAACAATGAATATATGCCTGCTCAAATGCAGTGTGTTAAACGAATAAGTAGTGTTTAAATTAAAAGGTCAACATACGAGAAAAACAAAAATATTAAATTACATATATACTAGGGGAGCAGAGAATGAAAGTCACCGCGCTACTGGCCACTCCTAAAGACTGCTAAATTCAGCTAATAATTCTTCCCTTTGGTTATTACTAAGAGGATTTCAAATGAAAGTGTATTTCATCTTCAATCTCATGTGGCCCGAGTGAAAGCCCAGATGGGCTCTTGTTGTCCTTGTCGAGGCAGGACGTTTGAAAAGTGTTATTCTTCCAATGAGCTGCCATAAGCAAAGTGACATGTCGAGTTTCGATCGGGTCAGTAAACTCCTGTTTATTCGTCGTTGAGTTTTGGGAGCATAATTGTGAAATGATTTTATTTACAAGTCTAATTTTACGCCACTGAAATGAAATGTGCGATGTCGGTCGATGTTTCATATATTCTCATCTTGTATATATTTTTATATATTGGATATTGGTTTTGTTGCCACGTATGATTTATTTAATACTATGTAGTCTTGATCTGCCATGACCTGATTGCCTGTATAAGCTTGTATATTATATTATTGAATGTAGCTACAGTACTTTGTAAAAGCCCGTAAGGGTTTATTTAGCCGTATCAGTTACATGTATGATGATACTGTGAAAAAAGTAATTTTGTGAATATAAACACTGATTGATTGATTCAGCGCAATATCCGATACTGATGAAGGAGGCTTTTAACACCTCATCATCAGACTTATTTCTCAGCACGACCTTATTTCCTGGCCGAAGCGGAAACATTTCGCAAAATTTATGTTTTTTTTAGAATTTGAGAAAATTTTATAGGGGTCCATGGACAGGTGGTCCATGGACCGGGTCCACGATGGGGTCCATGGACCGGGGGTCAATGTTTTGTACCTACCCTACGGCAATGGCATCTAAACTTTGCACAAAAGTCCGGTTAAAACAATCTCTGATACCAAAAAAATGCAATAGGACAACTTCAGGGTCTTGTGTGACTAATCGGCATACATATCAAGCTCAAACAGGATAACATTCCGAGAAATCGACAGAAGTTTGAAGCTGTATAATTTTTTTTCCAGTGCATGAAAGCTGATAGATCCAACTAGTAAAATCCGCTACTGCACGACTGTTCTACACTCCACGCTTCAATTCTTATGCGTGATCGTATTGGCTTATTGTAAAAACAAAGGTTGATGACGTCAGGAACATGAAAGTTTATGAAGTCCATCAGACGGGGAGGGGGAGGAAGTGAGCGGACGACCTCGTACCGTCTGAAAATCAGGCTAGCTATAGGGTTGATTTGTGTTCTACACTAACTTCAATTATTGCTTTACACTGTATACCACACGGCAAAATGTGCTACGAATGCTCAAATGAATCATTACCATATATAAACACACATGTATACTTAAAATCACGCTTACAGCGTGTCCAGCTTGCTGCTGCTGGTTTTGTTCTCAATCGTTATGCTAGTAGAACTGATATCTTAAAACTTTGTTGGCTACCCGTCTTAGAACGCAGAAAATTTCACTTGTTAAAGTTTGTATATAAGGCCCTTCATTATAGTGACTGGCCACTTTATCTTCCATTAGAATTGTACATACCCAATAGAACACTAAGGTCAGCCAGCAGTAAACAGTTAAAGGTCCCACCTGAAAATGGCACATTCCAGCCGGATACCAGTTCATCCGTGTTCAATAATTTACCTGTAAATATTAGGAACTCTGCAACCTTTGCTGAATTTTGTCGGTTATCGAAAGGATATCTAAAGAACTGCGCTGCCGACAGACTCCATTGATTAATTTTACAATAGTTACGTATGGCCATGTTTTAATCCTTGGTACGGTTATCATTACATCTCTGTTATATCTTAGTCATATTTTATCAATATTTTATATTTTACATTATTACTCGGGCTGCCTATGGCAGCGCCGAGTCTTAAAATGCAAGTGGTTTTTTTTTTTTTTTTTAATCAGTGTCAGACGGCTTCTGCGCATGCGTTAAAGGTCAAATTCGAACCAATCAGATTGCACTATGCTGGTCACGCAAACAAAGGTTAGATTTCCTCAGGCGCGCTCAGATAAGAAAATTCAAAGCTCAGACTAGGCGAGACAAGGAGATATCAATTTCAAATAGTCATTGTCAGAAATCTATTCCATCGTGGGCAATGATGCAATACAACCTAAATTTGGGTCAGGTCCATGTTTTACGACAGAATAACCAGAGTCTTTCTACTGGATTCGGAGAGCTCGAGACATTATACAAGTCTGCTAATATGGGGAAAACTGAAACAAAAAATGAACTTTGACGGCAGAAACCCTCATATTTGAGCCAAGCGGAATATTTACATGATCCGCTAAGATATTTACAAATCTAATTAGTTAAGCAGATGTACGCAGTGTATGCCAACTGAAATGCTGTGCTCGTTTTGTGGTTACGGCTCAGTGGGGCAACTACACGTACAAGAAGCATGAACTGCCAGCAAAGAGAGAGGAATTGATCGGAGACGTTAAATTACGTTACTGTGAAGAGGATCAAAATTCAAGTTTTGTAGCTTGAGACTGTCTTCTGCCGTGACTCGTGAGAGAAATTGGAAAAGATCTAGCTGTTTCATTCAGACACTGGCAAATTTATTGAAAGCTACGGGCTTACTTTATGAGATTATTATTCATTGTGGAATGAAAGGAAACAGGTTAGCTGAAAGTTAAGTTCGAGGTAGGCTTCGACTTTCATGCATTCCGATTCAGTGCATATGTGCACGAAGGTGTCAGTTACGTAAGTACTGTAAGTAAACTCTTTTTGATTTGAATAAATTTCCTCTCAGTTTGTCTGTTAATGTACTTTTCCTTCTAATTATCGCTTTATTTAACATCTGATTTAGAGTATGCGTACCTCAGAATAAATTATTTGAAAGGTCAACTGAATTCTTGTGTCGATAAGCGCAAATGTTTTTTGTGAAACAGTCTGTGTATATGAGAAGCGGCTTAATAGAAGAGCTTTCTCATTTATAGGAATTACAATTGTTTTTCTTGCTATGAAATTTATGTTTCATTTCACATTTATTCATACAGTTTTAGCCGGACATTTCCCCGAGTTTTGATCTATTTTCAATCAAATTCAAAGTCTGAATATGTCATTGTATTGCATTTATACACTTGAATTTGCCAGTATTCTGTTGTTCGAATCCTGCGTTATCATAGTCATGCCATAAAAGCGATTAATAGACCAGTCTGTTTTTTTGACGTTCTCACTGGCGAATTAAAGCACGACTTGATACTAAGAGGATTTCAAATGAAAGTGTATTTCATCTTCAATCTCATGTGGCCCGAGTGAAAGCCCAGATGGGCTCTTGTTTAGATTAATAGGCGAAGAGCCGTCCAGTGGAAGTACTGTTAATAAACCATTTTTATTATTATTAAAGCTAATGATGAAACAATCTCGTACCCAGATCCCATTTGTTTCTTACTGCGCATGCTCGAAGAAAAAATAGGGCTATGGAAGAATCCAATTTTTGTGTATTCTGATTGGCTGTTCTGAACAATGCAATTTCACCGGAAGTCAAACATAGCTTTTGGGAGTTGGACAAAGGCATTGGAAATTGGGGGTAATCTAAACGCTAAAAACCGTTGGATTTTACCTAAATGGATGCCGCTAAAAATCTTCAGGGATTCTTAGATATTTGCTTGCATCCTATCGGGAGTTCATATCACTTCACGGCCAACACACATCGCACACAGTACATGAATTCTCAGAATTACAAAATCGAACCCAACTGGATATAGCCGAGGGATTTACCGTAACAGATAGGTAATACTACACATTCCCATATTAACAACAATGTTCGTAAGTGCTCTATAGGCAGAAGTGGCATTTTCCGATCTCATAAACTTGTGCCGACAGGCGGTGATCGCTTAAATATAAGCGTTTGTATGGGAATGCAACGAACTCCAGCCTTCAAGAAGCTAAAATACGAGACTCGTAAGTCAAAATGCCTTGACTTACATCTACGGTGTATTCAGTTGCTGTTTATGTGGTCATTGGGCTCGAGTAAGGCGATACTGGAATCTGTGATGTCTGATCATGAATCCACCGTACGATATTAGAGAAACACGAGCCTGATGCATGAAAATAAAGCCTTAAAATCCAAACTAAAAACGGCAGAAGATGAAAGAGACTCCCAAAGGCTTGCCCTGACGCTAGTAAGCAAAGGATCACTATCAAAATACCGGGTGAACTTCCAAATCTAAAACAAAACCTAGGCCTGAGGCGCTGAGCGAGAAACGACTTCTCAGGGTGACGTAATGATAAGCATGTGCAGAGTCGCCAGAAGTCCGTGATTCGCGGATTCTTCCAGAGCCCTATTTTTTCGTCGAGCATGCGGAGTTAGAAACAAATGGGATCTGGGTACGAGATTGATGATGAAACTGACCCTGAAAATTATCGTCCAATCTCCCTATTATCTGTATATAACAAATTATTTGAGAAATTAATGAACTCAAGGTTAATAACATTTGTTAGTAAATTTAATATACTCTTTGACTCAGTATGGTTTCCATAGCTCACATAACACTCAACAAGCCGTTCTTTACATCATAAATAATATACATAAGTATATCGATCAAGGTAAATACACTTGTGGAATTTTTATAGATCTTATAAAAGCATTTGATACGGTGAATCACGAAATACTCTTAGGGAAACTTTATAACTACGGTATTAGAGGTGTTATATACGACTGGTTTAAATCTTATTTAACAGATCGCAAACAAACAACTATAGTAAATGACTTTATATCAGATCAGGAACCAACCACTTCTGGTGTACCACAGTCAGTCCTTGGACCCTTACTATTCCTGATCTATGTGGAAATGACATTCATAAATCCACAAATGCTTTTACCTTTTTGCCAGCATATTATATGCGAACAAAGATTTGAAAAAGCTGAACGTAAGTAAATACGGAATTTTCAAAAATCTGTGATTGGCTGAGGGCCAATAAATTAGCGCTTAATATAAATAAATCAAAATTTTATTATATTTCGGCCACGACAGAAAACCCTATTATTTATCCCTCAAAGTTAAAGTATTTGATTACCTAACCAACACCTATAAATCCCTGGAGATGAAAGACTAGGAGTCTTTATAACAACATCTAGATTATGCATGCAAGAAAGTTAGTAAATCAGTCGGAATCATTGCAAAATTAAGACAGTTCATCCCTTGTCAACCTTTACTTAGTATTTTTCGATCTCTAATAACCCCATATTTAAATTATGGCATTTGTGCCTGGGGACAATGTGCCAAAACATATCGTAATAAGTTGTTAACTCTACAGAAAAGAGCACTTCGGTTGATTTTTTGCCAAAGCAAGAGATCATGCAATTCCTTATTTTATACAAACAAAATCCCCGCTCCCACTATCATCCTTATACCAGTTTGAATGTCTTAGTATCTTAATGTTGTATGACGCCATCACCGAGTAGCCCCAGTGAATATACTATATATTTTTTTAAACTTGTGAAATTCATAGTTATAGGACTCGATCTTCCACAAATGATTACTTTTATATTCATTATTCAAGAACTGAAAAAATGAGATCTTCCTTCTCAAGAATTGGAGCTCAAATATGGAATGGTATCCCGCAATCAATAAAATCACTTAGTAAACCTCAATTTAAATCAGAGATCAGAGAAATGCTTTTCAACATACTTCAGAAAGAGGATGACTACGTTATGGTCTCCCAAATATTGTCTCTGATCAAATTTAAATAAATATAATCCTGGCTATAGTAGTATCAGCTTATATCCTGCCTACATTAACCCTCATTATTTTTGATAAACTTATAATTTTTCACTTCTAGTCGTTACAGAAAAGCTTCTGGTGTATCAATTAATTGTTAGTGTAACCAAATATATTTTGTCCCCGCCTAGAATAGCTCTAAGTTCGTTAATTGCGGGTGACAATAATAATTGTAAAATTGATTGTTTATTAAAAGTTTGTTGTTGTTGTTGTATACATATAGCCACATAAGCAACCCATGTTACACAAAGGGATAGAGTTCATTAATTAATCTACACTGGTTGAATTTCTAACGGACCTGAAACAAGGCTGATCAAACACTGATCAAAGCCAGGACCTGGCTACCAACATTGACCATAAATTATTCTGCAACTAACAATGGCAGCTAACCTTGTTCTCACTTGAAAAATAATGTGAATGCTCTGAAGGAACTGCATGGGGTGTAGTTTATACACATGCATATATAGTTTATGTTCTACACTGGAGTGTACTTAGTATTGTGAATGCTAGGAACTGGAACTGATGCAGTTTATACATATCTGAATAGCCGTATAGTTAGCTATAGGGTTGATTTGTGTTCTACACTAACTCCAATTATTGCTTTACACTGTATATCACACAGCAAAATGTGCTACGAATGCTTAAATGAATGCCATAACCATATAAAACACACATGTATACATATAGCCACATAAGCATCGCAACCAATGATTTAATGTTACACAAAGATAATTACAGTTTTATACCCAGATGTATCCCCTTGTATATTAACTTATAAGTCAAGACATCAAAATTTTCACATTAGTTAAAACAAGCATTTTTTATCAGGATTACTTACACCGTCCACATCATTGCAGCAATCTTTCAGCCTTTTGTGCTACCACATGCAGTCCTTTCTCACAAAAAAATATGTCGAACGCACTTTGATAAGCTACCGAACTAGCTGAGACGAGATTAACATAAGACAGCCAGGTAGTTCTGATTCGATAGCCTTTTAGATTTTTTTTTAGAACTTTCCTACTCTGCTGTTACATTTTTCAGTCTTTCCTACATTCTAGAGTAAAAATAAACTTCTTGTTCTTGACAAATCACAGATCGATGCAAGGAGTACTTGTGATCTTTAGAGCTCATCTGTGGATTCAGTTTTCTCAACTGGATCAGGTTTCAACTCGTCAGTGTCTATCAACTTGTGAATCATCTGGAGCTCTGCACGAACCGGACGTGAAACACAATTCACCGTACTCTCCTCTCACGTCGGCGGCGGAGTTGCTGAATGTGTGGTGATTGTTTGGTGCAAGCGCTGGACCAAGGTCCTCATTTTGGTGTATTTTAGCGCAGTTATAGGCAGAATTGGCCAATTCTGAGCACTTCACGGCCTTGTCTATAGAGGAGACAACCTCTTTCCAGCATTTCGCATCGCGAGCGGGTTTTACCGCTTCGAGTGTTTCTGTGTCATTGCCATCGTAAACCAATGTGTCTTTAGGGTAATACTCATCTTTACTTTGACTGCTTGTTCCACAGTTCCATGTTACTTTATTAACCAGCCTTGCCAGATCGCTTTCAAAACGCGTCTTGCTGCAAAATGGATGAGTTTGAACTTTCTCATTGAGGCACTTAAACATCTGATTCTGGAACCAGCCACGAGGTTTAAGGTTTACTCGACAGTAGCCATTTGTTGCCCATGAGAGCTGGGCGTTTCCTGGGGACAGCATACTATTCAAGCTAAATAATAAAGCTTTGTCAAACGGCATAGGTCCCAGTTTGTAATTCTGATCCCATGCAATAACCATTGAGGTCATGCTGTTCTTCAACTCTGTCAACTTGGCATTAATTTTCCCAGCACATCCATTAGCACAGTTCTGGACAAGAGGGGCTCCACAGCACGGGCTGTTTTTTGAAAACAAGAATAGTTGAGGCTTCGTTTGATATTTTGCAATGTATGAGTTTATCATATCATCTGCATACGCAAGAATACGATATTCTGTATGCTCTTTGCCTTTACCCATGAAATAAGCTGCGGCGTAATTCTTCCCAATAGCAAGCCCTTCTTTGTTGAACGCTTCTGGCTCGGGATCCAAGTAATATTTATTGGAAAGCCGTCCAACCACCAATATCGCATACTGTGGTTTACGTTTTGGCAGAAAATTTTCAAATTTCTCACATAAGTATTTGAAGATAGCCTCATCTGCTTTCAGCATTTTCCAGTTCACGCTTTCATCATTATCTGTCTCTTTCTTGCTCTTTTCTTGTATCTTTGAATCCTTCTTAACACAACACAACTTTTCTTTGGTTTTTGATGACGTGCAGCATTTGCCATTCTTTTTCGCGCAACACCCATATCCACAACACGAAGTTCCTTCCTCGCAGCAATGGTTCTCTTCTCCTTCACAACACTTGGCAGTCTTTTCGCAGCAGACGTTTCCACAGCACTTCGGGTGATCTTCTTGGCACGCTCCGTCTCGACAGCAAATAGGGAAACTCGGGCATAAGCACCACCGATCACAGCTGTTACGGCAACCTGGTCGTGGACAACAACCTTTACGATCCACAGTACAGTAGGTATTTCCAGGGCAGTAATAACAAGTGCTTCCAATGCAGTAACAAATCTCGGCTTTCACATTCACCACTGTTTTATCAGACACACCAACATAAGGTACAAGACGACTGACCTCAGACGCTCTGTGTGTTTGGTTTTCCGTCGTTGCAATTGAGGATGCATCCGTCTGCCAACAGCACCAAACCACGATCAGCAGATAAATGAAACAGCTCATCTCAGATATCTACAAGTCGAAATTTGAACTAAAATTAATCGATTTGCTAGGGGATCTGCAGGAATCGATTTTTATTTATTTATTTTTATTAAGACAGTGCAGAGTGGCCGTTCTGTATGCTCTCTTTTCGTTTTAACTTATTTATAAATATCAAACTCTTTCTCGTATAATCAATCAAACAAACATTAAGTTTCGTATGTTGTTTTGAATACCTATGAAATAGGTGCCCAAAATGAATAAAAATGGAGCCGTGAGTGAGCGAGCGAATCAGTGCCGAGCGAATGAGTGACTAAAAAGTAAAGTAAAATTCCTTACTCTCCAAAGAGACAATGGGTATTGCATGGTCTCCGTTTAATCCGTAGAGGGCAATTAATGCTACCACATAACAGATCATTAAAACTATATAGTATTCAGTTTTAGAGCAATGTAGAGAATTGGTGTTGAGTAATAAATGCAGAGAAAAGATGAAAGCGAGGCCAGTTTTTTTCTACGTTGTAAATCTCTTGAATTTCAAATCACTGTAACTTCATTGCTTTTCTATGCTACAATACTCAGATTGCACAAGATCCCTAAGTGTCAATATGTTCTTTCACATGGTAATGCATGATAATGTCTTCTGTACATGTGGATAACCCTTATAGAAACAGGAATCGGTGTAGTAAGTCAGTAAAGAGATTGCCAGTTCGGTATTAAGCCCCGTATGATGTATTTCAAACTGTCATAACGTATTCAGTTCTCGCTTTAAAGTGGTTCAGAGCTTACTAATTATAAGATATGATATGATGATGAAGGACAAGACATAAAGCTCTACACTTATGACAAATATTTCTACGAACTGAACCGGAAACAACCATGACTTCTAAAATTGACCCTTTTCATAAAGAATAATGAACTTGTGACCTAATTTTCAGTCTATATGGATGGCAAAGCACGAATTATGCCTCATTATTTGAAAGAAAAATGTTATATATCATACTGGAATCATTAACAAATAAACAGCAAATAAATACGCAGCGTTCTGATCTGTGTTCTGAGAAGCCATTTGTGAACGCCCCTCCCAATCTAAACAACCTACATTTCCCATCGGTTTCGAAACTCAATTTCGTCACTATTTGGCGACCAGAACTGCAATATGTGTCAGGTTACTTTTCTGGCATTCAAGTTCTAATGCTAAAAAAAATATTTTGTTATAGCAGGCTGAGTATTACAGTTTACAGCTGGTGGGGGCCTGCTTTTACTCCTCACACACTCCCCACTACATTAACTGTTTTGGACACACTACACTCGACTCATGTTAATTCACTTCACTTTTATAATTTAAACTTGATATCCATCCAGCTGTGGTATTGTCGGTGCATGAGCAACCAGAACAACATATTATTTGTATTTACGAGAAATGAAACGTGAACTGAGCTCAACTGATAACACCGTAAACTTGCACGCTCATTGGGGCTCCGTACTTTGCGGAAAATGCATTGCTATACCAAGAATCAAGATGTTATTTGTCATTGGGGAAATTGAAACCGAAAGTGAAAATCGTCTGGAAACTGTTGTATGGACTTTTAGAATGATTTCTGTTACTCAATAACCTAGTTTGGAAGTGCTATATATAACTTCACAGAAACTTGTTCTGAAAAGAAAGGTTAAAAGTGTGCCACACCAGTCTATGTATATTACCTATACATATCTTCATTATATCAAGATACGCAAACTGAAAGAACACGGATCCCGCATCTGTCTACGAAACATGAATTTTGCCCGGGGGGGGGGGGGGGGGGGGGGGGGGGGTACTCCTGTTTATGATGTATTATGTAAGTGCCGCGGAGGTGGGTCAGGGTTTTGAGCTCAGTTTGGGCAGGTAGGGACAGGGTTTTGACCTGATTTGGGCAGATCAGGGTCAGGATTTGAGTTTAATTTAGGTGCAGTCAGGGGCGGGGTTCAGTATTTTTTGGCTACTATGTAAAAAGACATTCTGTTGCGGCATTTTGATCGCCTGGACATGCAAGCACTGAGGTCCCCAGACATCGTGACGACGCTAATTCGTACTTCAGTACTTATCTATGTACTTCAATTCATCTGCTGATTTGTTTACCCAATGCCACGTCCCGATTGAAATGTTCCGTATTTTGCATGCAATCCCGGTACGCGGTATACCGGCCGGGGTATATATCCGACCGTGTTTTGAAAACAATTTAAAGAAGGGGCATTCAGTTTTTTTTCCCAAAAAAGGGGGCAATCAGGGTTTTGGAGCTCGCATTTTGGGTCAAACAGGGTCAGGGTTTGAGCCTCTTGGCCTCACATACATACCAGTTTGTTGAGGAAGCTAGCTATGTTACAATGGTTAATCAAAGTCTTTGTACACTACAGGAGGCTAAAACAGATTATCCAAGAAATGGCAAAGCTTTGGAATCACTTTCGTTTCGTCGTTTCAAAAGAATCAGTACGAGTAACCCGTTCCACATTCGTTACCTTTTTTCTTTATGGTTTTATCTGTAAAAATGTAATTGCTTTTCGATGACATAAGTAAACACAGGAATACTCCCAGTATCAGATAGAGTACCATCATTTATGTACTTACCAATATGTAGAGAAACTCGACTTGTTCCTGGTAGATTGCGTTCTAAGTCTTGTGTCATTTAATGCAACAAGGCGTTGTCATTTTTATAGGAGTTTCTTAAACCAGTTTAACTTGCAAAGTAACAGGGATTAAAATGGCTACTGATGGCTACTATAATTCCTGTTATTTACAAGTAAAACCGGTTTCGTCGGGGGCGTATCTACACAACTGCAATGCCACACACGTGTCCTGATAAATCTTGCAGTTCTATTTGTCAAATAGAATTTCGAAACAGGAAAATGTAGGTTGTTTAGATTGGGAGGGGTTTTCGCGGAATGGCTTCTCAGAACACAAAGCGCTGTCTACTAACTGAATATGCATCGTTATTTTAGCTTCGTACGTGTTTCATAAACGATAGCATTAATTACGGAAGACAAGAGTTCGTTTAACATTTACTGTTGCCGTTTATTCGACTCGTGTGACTTTTAGGTTCTTGTAAAGAATCTACATTCTCTGCGGAACATCGCATTTCGTAAACAACATGTAATTATTTAAGTGGTGTAATCAACGCTGAACGTTAACAGTATATCGGATCCGATAGATAGAATTTAAAATTCCCTAAAAATAGTAAAAACAAAGTAATGCAATAGGGAACGAAAATGCAGAATGCATTACACAGAATGTAATCATATCCGGAATCGGTTTATCGGCAAAATGTTTCCTTTTAAAATTTGCATCTCTGACTTATTTATTTAGAGGCACTCTCAACCATGATCCCTCGGGTGCCTCTTTATTTAACATAGTTTTCCTCCATACCCATACTGTAACTTATTGTACTGTAACTCTGTAATTTGATTGGATCAGCAGGATAAATACAATTGGAAACCATGTCAAAGTCACGGTATCATGCCATACAGTAATCGTGCCGTAATCAGTGCCGTGGTTTGTCCCACTCGTACCACGAAATCTGCTCTATCTGACCCACCGTGAATGTAATAACTCCTAACCGTAACTGTAATCAAGGCATGTCTATACGTAAGTAATGGTACTTCCCTGGTAGCTCATGGTATGCCAATCGTTCTTCATTTTGAAGAGTCATCACTGCCCGCGTACCGTAGGTCAAACAAAATTTGGAAACAAATTTGATTCCTGTTTTAAACTGTCATAAAGTATTCAGTTCTCGCTTTAAAGTGGTTCAGAACTTACTAAAGATATGATGATGAAGAACGACAAGAAATAGAGCTGTACATTTATGAAAAATACGACTCATATTAGTGTTTCTAAAATTGACCCATTTCATTTATAGAAGAAAATTTCTCCATTCGTTCAACCGATCAACACGAAAAACAGTAAGGGAGCGCACGTCACGCTCAGATTTATATTAATTTTGCGGGTTGTTTATAAAAAAATTATATTCAATTGTGTTTTCAACAGCTTAGCTTTTTGGACAAGTACTTTATTCGAACAAAGAGACACTTATATGCAATTACCGGAATTACCGTTATTTCTAAAGCCGCGTTATAAGGCATTTATGCCACTTATCGTATAATATTGAAGGGAAGGAATAAAACGGTTAGAATCGATACGAAATGTTCAGTCTCCGAAAGGTGAAACACAAAATTAATTATGTTCGAGTTTGCAACCTAAATTCCAATTCGAGTTCGAATACCAATTCTAATTCCCTCCCTGGAGTTCGTAAACCTCTGGCTTGGGAGACCTGGTAACACCTCCCTAGCTGTATATCTTCGACGGTGCAAAATAAACTATTTAGCATTGGCATACCTAAACAACGTGTGAACTGTTCTATACCGCATGTTAATTAGTAATGTGTTATGTGCTTTTATTTCGTGTACTATTTTGTCGTTAGTTTCGAATGACTTAACTTTTCGTTTCATTATACTATAAATAAGTTATTAGTCTTAATGATTCCACGTATTACACCACTGTTTCTTATCATAACTCGAAAATATAGGTCTTCGATTATACTTCTGGCCCAAAAATTTGATCACAATATATTAATGCAACATAACTATAGACCTATAAACACGTACAATTTACGTCCGCCATTACTCGAACTAGAATGGAGTAGATGACGTCATAGTAGCAAAAACGTGGCTACTATAGTCTAGTATGCAGAAGGAAAGGGTATTATAGAAACGTCTAGAGAGCTTGTACACAAAGTTTGAACCTGATAAAATGCCTTATAGTCGCTGTGTCGCAGATCTGTGTCGCGAAATAATTTCTCTGTTGATAGTCTTTTAGCCGACTTGGACTACATTCCATGGAGTACAATGGATATGTTTACAGACTTTAATGATGCCTTAGGGCACTGATACAGTTTAATTTATTTAACAGCGTAATTGACTCGCACGTGCCTTTTAGGAAACGACGAGTAAAAAGGCAGTTTCAGCCCGAGTGGTTTTCCGCTGAGATAGGTACGGCTATTAATAGGCGCAATAATTGGCATAAGAAAGTTATTTTGGAAAACAATGAATCCTGTTGGCGCGAGTACTGCGCGGCGCGTGATACAGTAGTGCATCTTATTAGAAACGCAAAGCGCGCATTTTATCATGAATCTATCAACCGCAACCTGGATAATCCAAAGAATCTATGGCGCATTATTCGTAATCTGGCTCCTTCTAAATGCCCTAATCTGCCTAGCCACCTGACCATTGATGGCAAGAACTATCACAATAATTTTGACATTGCTAACTTATTCAACGATCACCTTCGGCTAATATTACATCTACTGTTAAACTCAGCAGCCCTCCTGGTAGTCCCAATTGGGACCACCTTAACGAGTTTATCATCTCCAAGCTACCATCTGGTGTTTCATTCGACATTCCACCTGTTTCTGAGGAATTCGTCTCCTCAAGTCTTCAACGCTTGTCCACTGGCAAGGCTGCCGGTTTGGACGGTCTTAACAGCTATTTTCTGAAAATTGCCGCTTCCTCAATTTTCCCTTCACTGACGGCAATTTTTAATCTGAGCATTTCATCTGGTATTTTCCCAGACCTGTGGAGAATTGTTAAAGTCTCGCCAATGTCTAAAGACGGCTCGCTCTTTGACCGTTCCAATTTTCGTCCAATATCCATCCTCGCCGTGGTCTCTAAAGTCCTAGAGCGCCACGTACACTTATCTTTTTACGACTTTCTTGCTCAGCACGAGCTCCTAACAGACTCACAGTTATGCTTTAGAAGGTTCAACCGTTCATGTGAGCTGGCCATCGCTGATCTCTCGGACAAGATACTGAGCAATATAGATAACAAACTCCTAAATGGACTCCTCCTCATTGATCTGAAAAAGGCATTTGACCTGGTCGATCACAATACACTACTCTACAAGCTCCATGTCTATGGCTGTTCCCCCTCGACTATCGTGTGGTTCTGTTCCTATCTGTCAGGGCGTACACAGAGAACCCTATTCCGGGGCACTCTGTCGGACGCACTTCCAGTGTCTGCCGTAGGTGTACCACAAGGCAGCATCCTCGGGCCGCTTTTCTTTCTTATATTTATTTATGACCTACCTTTGCAGTTATCCTCTAACACCTACCAGACAATGTTTGCCGACGACACTACTATACTCACTTATGGCCACTCTATCTCCACTGTCAGTTCTCAATTGAATGAAGTCGCCTTAGCTGTGTCTTCATGGACAAGGCAAAATAAAATGGCACTCAACATATCTAAGACCAAGTCTCTACTTGTAAAAATAACTTCCTCTCAGAAATTCCGTACGCTACCTTGCTCTACATTAAATGTGGTAGTCGATGGTAACAGTATCGAGCAGGTCTCTTGGATGCCGACTTTTGTCAACCCTCTGTTCATCTGTTCTCCCAGCTTCAGTGGATTCCGATTACCGACCTGATTAAATGTAGGAAACTTCTACTTCTCTTCAGCACATTTCTTAATCCTGATGCACCTACATGTTTTAAGAACATGTTCCATTTCCTCTCTACTACTCGTAGAGCTTCTGGCCGCTGCACCAGAGCCAGCATGCATAACCTAGCTATACCTTACCCTCGCAGTAATTCTGGCAAGCGCACTCTGGCTTATAGCGTTGCTATTCTTTTCAATTCCTTGGATCCTGACTTCAAGCAGCTTGCAACAGCTACTTCTACGCTCTCTTCTGATACTTTGCCTACCAGGCTGGCTTCTATTAAGCATAAGCCGAGCTTCGTAACGTTTTTCTTCCGCACATCTCCTCTGTTAACCATCTAGAGGAGCTACTCTGCTATAATTGTCGCTTCTTGCTTCACTGCTACTGCATTTCTGGCGCCGAGTCCAGTGCATAGCCCCTTCCCCTTCGCAGGCTACGTTCAACGCGATGTTTGATGAAAACGTTTGAGCGTTTAGCCGGGGCTTAACTGGCGGCAGCTATGCGGAATTGAATACGGTGTAACAAACGAATTCACCAGACTTTTAGCAACACCCATAATCCATTTCGGTCTGGGTATGTCGCTCGTCGCTTGTCCGAGACAACCTTTTTGAAACCACAGGCAGCCCAATCTCATGATTTGTGTATTTATACGCTTACAAGTTCCTATTATAAATACTTCCAAAACATGTATGTTAGACAAATAAATACACGACTTCACCCTACAATGTTTTTTTTTCGAACCTCTTTCCCTCACCTCCTTATAAAACCTCCTTTATACAAATATCTATATCATAACTATATCTTTCGCAAGGCACTGACACGTTTAGTTCAGATTTCCTTGGTTTTTGGCTTTTCGCCACACGTAATGACGTGTGAGCCGATAACCAAGCATTTCTGTTGCTCGAAACTAGATGCTTTTTAGCTCAGTCCGGGTCGATGGTGCAGTGGTACCGAAGCCTGCGTGCTGTTTGCTATGCCATACTGACGAGTTCTAATAAGAACGAAACAGCTGTCTATGGCTGCAATCTGGTCCGAGCGCTTTTCGTGTTAGGCCTAGCTAACCGTAGTGCTTTGTGTTAGATTTTTACGTTGTATATCAGCTTTGCTGTAGTCTTCGGACTTTTCATTCGTTATTGTTTATATTTTTGGCTGCATAGGTCCTCACTTCGGATCCAACGTATTTTAACAGGATTTTTGTCCACGGTATTTGCTTATGAGTTTTCTATTATGTATTTTTGTACCGTAGGTCTTATATAGATCCGATCATTCCTGTTGTCATCATTTATAAAGCTGGTCTGGCCAGCATAACTATATCTTTCGCAAGGCACTGACACGTTTAGTTCAGATTTCCTTGGTTTTTGGCTTTTCGCCACACGTAATGACGTGTGAGCCGATAACCAAGCATTTCTGTTGCTCGAAACTAGATGCTTTTTAGCTCAGTCCGGGTCGATGGTGCAGTGGTACCGAAGCCTGCGTGCTGTTTGCTATGCCATACTGACGAGTTCTAATAAGAACGAAACAGCTGTCTATGGCTGCAATCTGGTCCGAGCGCTTTTCGTATCAGGCCTAGCTAACCGTAGTGCTTTGTGTTAGATTTTTACGTTGTATATCAGCTTTGCTGTAGTCTTCGGACTTTTCATTCGTTATTGTTTATATTTTTGGCTGCATAGGTCCTCACTTCGGATCCAACGTATTTTAATAGGATTTTTGTCCACGGTATTTGCTTATGAGTTTTCTATTATGTATTTTTGTACCGTAGGTCTTATATAGATCCGATCATTCCTGTTGTCATCATTTATAAAGCTGGTCTGGCCAGCATAACTATATCTTTCGCAAGGCACTGACACGTTTAGTTCAGATTTCCTTGGTTTTTGGCTTTTCGCCACACGTAATGACGTGTGAGCCGATAACCAAGCATTTCTGTTGCTCGAAACTAGATGCTTTTTAGCTCAGTCCGGGTCGATGGTGCAGTGGTACCGAAGCCTGCGTGCTGTTTGCTATGCCATACTGACGAGTTCTAATAAGAACGAAACAGCTGTCTATGGCTGCAATCTGGTCCGAGCGCTTTTCGTGTCAGGCCTAGCTAACCGTAGTGCTTTGTGTTAGATTTTTACGTTGTATATCAGCTTTGCTGTAGTCTTCGGACTTTTCATTCGTTATTGTTTATATTTTTGGCTGCATAGGTCCTCACTTCGGATCCAACGTATTTTAATAGGATTTTTGTCCACGGTATTTGCTTATGAGTTTTCTATTATGTATTTTTGTACCGTAGGTCTTATATAGATCCGATCATTCCTGTTGTCATCATTTATAAAGCTGGTCTGGCCAGCATAACTATATCTTTCGCAAGGCACTGACACGTTTAGTTCAGATTTCCTTGGTTTTTGGCTTTTCGCCACACGTAATGACGTGTGAGCCGATAACCAAGCATTTCTGTTGCTCGAAACTAGATGCTTTTTAGCTCAGTCCGGGTCGATGGTGCAGTGGTACCGAAGCCTGCGTGCTGTTTGCTATGCCATACTGACGAGTTCTAATAAGAACGAAACAGCTGTCTATGGCTGCAATCTGGTCCGAGCGCTTTTCGTGTCAGGCCTAGCTAACCGTAGTGCTTTGTGTTAGATTTTTACGTTGTATATCAGCTTTGCTGTAGTCTTCGGACTTTTCATTCGTTATTGTTTATATTTTTGGCTGCATAGGTCCTCACTTCGGATCCAACGTATTTTAACAGGATTTTTGTCCACGGTATTTGCTTATGAGTTTTATACAAACTCCAAAGTTTCCAGATGCTTTGGAAAAACGTTACTAGAATCATGATGTTTGAGGGAAAAATACTTCCCGAATTCGTCGTCGAAGCTCGAAGGTCACAACAACACGCTGTCGAGGAAACGCCACGAGTGAGACTGTTTGAGCCATACACCGCTGAGCATGACGTCAAGCACCAGATCGAGGCAAATGTTGTGGACATCGCTAAATACTGGTCAACCACAGGGAGCCCTAGCAGCAATTAATTCGCATTACATATCTACGCGTGCATCTCGTCGTATTTAATTATTGGGAGTTCCGCTCATAGGCTTGCCTATACATATTAGACTTTTGTATAAGATGTGGCAGTCATGCGTCACAGCCTCGTTTTGAGGTTTTTCCAGATTCAAAAACGCAGGAGCCCATTACCAGGAGCGTCCATCTACCCCATTGGGTCTGTTCCCAGCACAGGAGTAGATGTGGCTATTTTTAGAATTGCATTTCGCGCGAAATAAACAAAGGCCATGTTGTCTTAGCCAATCAGATAGCTAACGTCACTTCTCATTATCATTCATTATCATTCTTTTCACTTTCAACGCAGGAATTCGAATTGCTGGTTTTCACTCAATCCCCAGAGATTCAAATGACAAAGGGCATGGCGGCCATGTTGGTGCCCCAACAAAAGAAACTAACGAAGAATCTATTGTTTAAGGGCACCAACTGGCGGCTATGACGTCAAGTAAAAAAACAGCAATTCTAAATATAGCCACATCTACTCCTGTGCTGGGGGCCCAGCCCATGACATAGGAACGCTCCTGGTAATGGGCTCCTGAAAACGTTGATAACTACGCAAACAAATATAAATTCATTTTCCAACTTCTACAGTTTACTTACATAAATATCCTCTTTTAGAGGAAATAGTTATTTCTCCTTAAAACTTTTAACTTTGACATTATGCAAATTAGGTGTACTATTATGTAGGTGTAAATTATATACTCGAAGTAACTAGTATTGATTTGATACGCTTTTGCATCAGTACAAAATCGGTGTTTGAACTGTGCAGCTCAGTATGCGATAAACCATCAAATGATCAAATAATCACGTCAATATGAATTATGCGCTTGGAGCAGGTCATGGCCACGTTTCTGAGCAGCACATGTGGACGGGATCCCACAAGATTTGCAATTTGTCATTTGGATATATTTTCTGCGGTACATCTTGATTTTTTTGCGTTCGTCTGTGTAAGAAAATATTTCTCGAATATGTGGTGTGTGTTTTGTACAGTAGTATCAGTTGTACCGGCTCACGGTTTCCCATTTCTCTCTCTTCTCTCCAGACCATTCTAGTTGAAAAATGCATGCGTCGTGACGATAACCGACTTCGCCGGCTGAACATTCATGCAAAGGCCGTAGAACTCGCAATGAAATGATTTTCAGATAATGAACGCAATATTGCCGATGGCCGATGGGGAAAGATGCCCGACTTCATCTGTAGAAGGAAACTAATGCTAAGACATGAAAGATCATATTAAAACTAGTAATAGTATTTAGTTTTAGAGCAATGTGAGAAATTGCTGTTGAGTTATATGCATCTCAAAAACATGAACGCGATGCTAGAAAGGCCTCCGTTGCTTTTCTCATACAAACCTCTAATTTATAATGGCTGTAACTCCCGGACAGGGAAGGGGGGGAAGGGGGGGGGGGGAGGGGGGGGGGGGCCGCTCCGATACCAAAATGACGGGGTGCTCGGCGGTCACTTTGAAAATGATCCCTAAAAGGTACGCATAAATTAAAATTCATAAAGTGATTCCTCCGTGTACGTTGTAAAAGAACCTTAATTTTCCAATTCTGAACCCCTAAAAGGTACGACTCGGGTTGCGTGACTAACTCGTGCGCACAGGACCCCTACAAGGTACGACTCGGGTTGCGTAACTAACTCGTGCGCACAGGACCCCTAAAAGGTACGACTCGGGTTGCGTGACTAACTCGTGCGCACAGGACCCCTGAGAGGTACGACTCGAGTTGCGTAACTAACTCGTGCGCACAGGACCCCTGAGAGGTACGACTCGGGTTGCGTGACTAACTCGTGCGCACAGGACCCCTGAGAGGTACGACTCGGGTTGCGTGACTATCTCGTGCGCACAGGACCCCTAAAAGGTACGACTCGGGTTGCGTGACTAACTCGTGCGCACAGCACCCCTGAGAGGTACGACTCGGGTTGCCTAACTAACTCGTGCGCACAGGACCCCTGAGAGGTACGACTCGGGTTGCGTGACTAACTCGTGCGCACAGGACCCCTGAGAGGTACGACTCGAGTTGCGTAACTAACTCGTGCGCACAGGACCCCTGAGAGGTACGACTCGGGTTGCGTGACTAACTCGTGCGCACAGGACCCCTGAGAGGTACGACTCGAGTTGCGTAACTAACTCGTGCGCACAGGACCCCTGAGAGGTACGACTCGGGTTGCGTGACTAACTCGTGCGCACAGGACCCCTAAAAGGTACGGTTACGAGAAGTTTTACCCCTAAACCCCTTTATGTGGATAAACTATTGAAACGGCAGAAATACACATTTATGAATGCTCTCTATATCAAGAAGTCTTTTGGTATATTTGCATATTCAGTTGTGTAAAAAATATTTAATCATAAAAAAATTATTCACTGAAAATACCACTAAATAAAAACGGTCAACTGATACGAACGCACTCAGCACGCTATTGTCATTGTCTTCAGTCTGTTTTGATAGTTTCTTCTTTTTCTTTTTCATTACATTTTTTTATATTCACCTAATATTTAATACTCTGTTTATTACTATGTTATCATATTGTCCTTTCCACATCCTTAGATGAGCTTACCTGCTCTTGGGGCAAACGCTAAGAATCTATAATATGCTTCCGTTGTCTGGCTTTTTTGTCTGCATATTGAGAAACACCGCCCTTTTTGCACTAGAAACTTTCTTTATTTCTTCTCGATTTCCTTCCCATTAGTACCCTGGACAGATGTTAAATGTTTTGCCTTTTGTTGCCAAGTAGCAAGTGACGAAGGCGTAAGTGTTTTGGCGAGCAAAAATACATGTTTTTGCTCGCCAAAATACTTCACGCCTTCCCTCTCGCCAACCTGGAAAACATACCAACTTTAAGGGTAAAACGTTTAACATCTGGTTTCCAGGGTAGGATTAGAGAAGTTGCAGCTATTAGACTAATGTTTATAGCTAATGCGCAAATTCTTACTTCCTTTGCTGAAAATTAAATTCGTTTAAAGCTATTTTGATTTAAAGCGCAGTACGGGAAAGAAAGAGGCCAGGGCCTAGAATAGAAATTGAGGTGCGTCTGAATGTACGTCGGCCCTTTATAACTGAAAAGAAACCGGTAATAGTAGAAGTAGAAGGACCGGATCACCTTGGATGGGATGTAATCAACAAAATTGTAGAAGTAATAAATAAAGACGGTTCAATGAGCTTATTATTTCCAAGTGTGTTCGCAATATGATTGATGGCTCTATGAATATGGAATCTCAAGTGTCATTTGTAAAACTTCATTTTTTGGTCTTCCACTGAATCTTATACAGACTTCAGTTAGTCCACAGTGACTGTGTAGCCCGTTTATAAATCTTGCGTAGGAGAAAATTTGATCATGTAACGCCTATACTCAATTACTTATAGAACTTGTTCCATTGGCTTCCTGTAACTAACTCAGCGCATTATTTTACTTTTTGGCACCGATTTACTCCCGGGGGGGGTACTCCCTAAAAATTAGGATGGGGGTGTGCCGCTGAGCCTTGAAATCCTTACCCTGTTCCAGACCAAGAAATTGTATTTTTGCGACACTGTTCCAGACAATATGGCAAAAAGGTATCTTGTTCCAGGATAGAAACAACGAAAACATACCCTGTTCCAGGAAAAATGGCAAAAAGATATCATATTCCAGACCAGACTAGCGTCTGATATGCGAGAGACGTAGTGCTCCACTCGCCACTCGAATCATCAGATAAACGGAGTCTGCGTTTGCAGCGGCAAGGGACGGTGAGTGACTCAAACCATCCTGAGGCCCCAGTATGGGTACGGAGGAAAACTATGTTCAATAAAGAGGCCCCAAAAAATTACGGCCCTGTTCCATTCAAAAAGAGTGATTTATATACCCTGTTCCAGGCTAAGAATTGTCGAGCGGCACGTACCCGTACAGCCTATATATGAAGTCATAAATACTTAGGCATTCAATTAAGTGCCTACGGAAATTTTGCTCTCGCTAAACAAGAGCTTAAAAAGGTAGCGCTAAAAGCATTGTATAAATTAAGGAAAGAAATGAGTGACCATTTTAGAGAAAATATTAATGACCATAAATTTTTTTGATGCGCTAATAACCCCTATTTTACTTTACGGTAGCGAAGTATGGGGGGTGGATTGTAAAGAAAAACTAGACAAAGACCCAATTGAGTCAGTCCAAACAAAATTTTGCAAATGGCTCTTAGGCGTTAGCAAGTTGTGTAGCAACAATGCATGTAGAGCAGAGCTAGGGAGATTTCCTTTTCGTTACCAAGATCAATTTCTGGCTGAAACTGAATGACCCTGAGCAAATGAAGTTATCCTGTACAATATATAACGATATAAAAAAATAAGGAAAGCAAAGAATTTTGGCACCAAAAAGTAAAAGCCCTGCTGTATCATATAGGGCTCGGGGAAATATGGACAAACGTACAAACATCAGTTCCTGATCGCAAAACCATTTTGAGTATTATAAGCCAGAGACTAAAGGACATAGAGTACCAAACTTGGCTTAGTGACCTAAATAACGATAAAAGAAAAGATCCCCGCCAAAGACAATAAATTAAGGACTTTCCGCAGATTCAAGTCCAACTATGAATTGTGAAGACTACCTCATACAGGCCACCAATACCAATCACAGAATAGCATTGACAAAAGCTGAGGCTAAGTAATCACAAATTAGCAATTGAAACTGGCGTTACTCGAAACCTTACAAAATACCCGAAGAAAGAATTTGCCCCATTTGTACAAATGGCGTCGAAGATGAAGAACATTTTTTAATAAAATGCCCAGCATACCGCAATATAAGGAAAAACCTTTTCGATTATTTGGAGGATCAAATGAAAATAAAATAAACAGAATGACACCTAATGAGGTATTTTTACTAATCATAAACCCCCCAAACAAGGATAGAGCTGTGCAAAAACAAATTGCCAATGTATCTATGAATGCGTAAAAGAAAGAAAGAAAAGGACAACTTCATAACATCTATGATTAACTTTTATTTATTGATATAACTTGTCTTTTATGTAAATTTATTTGGCTCAAATAAAATCATCTGTCTGTCTGTCTTGTCTATGGGAGTACCCCCCACCACCCCCACACCCCCCTCCCCCCCCCCCCCCCCCCCCCCGATTTACTAAAACAACTTGTTAGAGAAATATGCATCAGGGTTTACAAATTGTAAAAGACAACCGAATCTGAATATTATAGACCTGCTAGGATAACCAGAATGGCCTTTGTACTTTTTAAATCGAATAAATCTAAACAAATTTATCCCGGCTTCCGCTCCTTTCCTCCCCCTCTAAGTTTTTAATATTCATTGTCCGAGCGCAGAAGGCTCGAAGTAAGAGTCATGGTTCCGATTGTTTGTGCATCGAACAACGAAAGATGTCAGAAACGGCTGGCAAGCGAGGGTATGATGGACCTTTATTCATACGTTATCTCCACCATTTGTTTTGTTTGAGTGTACCTTCTTATGAAATATGCATTTTGTAGGTTAAAACTCCATTCGATCATTGAAAAACTGTCGGAGCAGTGTGGAAGAAGCAGTCCCGATCCCTCGCATGTAAGTTTCCTGTTCGGCACTTTAACTCGAGTATTTTCAAATATGGAAACTCGCAAAATTCGTAATTTACTCACTCCATATGATCGTTTGGGCCGATCGTTTTATAATTAAGCTGAGAGATTATATAATATTCGTGTTTAATGTAATTTTTTCTGGTACTGGCATCGGTTGTCTTTACAAAATAAGGGGGCACTGAACAAGTCGAGGCACTGAATCCAAAATGGTGGACTCGATTGCCGCGACGAGCACCCTTAAATACATATACATGAGATTCGGTTTAGGGCAATGATTTTTTAAATCTATAAACTTCTTTTATGTGTAAAATAACTTAATCTCCAGCTAAAGTTTTTTTTTTTTCAAAGACTGATTTAAAAAGTATCTTGGCTCAAATACATTTTTCACATTTTTTTTAGTACATGTTTAAAGCTAGAGCAGGTTTCAATAATTGACTGTCGTAAAACCAAAACCAAAGCAATTACAACGAACCAATCACAAACTAAAGTCAATACCGATTGGCTTTACTGGTATGAGAAAGCAACCAATCGGGAGGAAAAGTAAACGCAATTGTGGATGGATTGCGTGATGGACCAAAACCAAAACTACAATTGGTTTTACTCTGGAATTTGATTCGCTGACTGATAACAAAACATTTTCACAGCCAAGAAAAGCTAAGTAAACGCAAAACCAAAGCAATCACCAAAAACGTTTAACACTCAATTGAAACCTGCTCTAACATGTTACAGTGTACATGTAAACCTAATGCAGGTTTAAAATTGTACATGTAAACCTAATGCATGTTAATTACCTGTCATTGAGGGTAAAACTCAAGTCTCTTTTGCTCTGATGAAGGGCTAGCACTCGAAACATCAGCTGCTACTCACTTTCCACGGCGGTTAGCATAATATACCTCAATGTCGATACAATACATGTAAGATATGGACCAAGTGTATTTCCCCTGCTGTAATATGGCTCAAGCACGAAGCGTGTGTGTGTGGGCCATACTGCAAAGGGGAAATGAGGATTCATAACTCATGGTACAGAATGAGCAAGTGAGTTTAATGTTTGTTATAAGTATGCCTCAAAAGTATTCAAAACCAGCTTTGCTTCAATTTTGCGGTCTGTACATTGCAGGAAGTTACATTGTATGAACCACAAACTCACCAAACGTACATGAGCTCACAAAGTTAACTAGCCAATAAGTTATGATTGTATTTATTTGTTCAGGAAGAGGGCCTTATTGTTTTTGTGTCAGTTTTTGGCTCAAATGTTAATTTATCAACAGATGAAGACACTATGTTGTATTCTGACTCCTAAGTTTTCCTGTACTGTTGCTTTCTCCATTTTCCAGTTAATGTTACATTTGTTTTTAGGATGGAGATTAGTGAAGATGATGGGCTGGAACTCATCAGAAATTATTGATAAGAGGTAAACAGTAGCATTATATTGTTAGGGGCTAATTAATTAAAAGGTGATGCAGAAGTTGTTACAGTTTTCATTGAAGTGCGACTGTGGAAGTTTCAAATTGCATATGGAAAATTGCATTTAGCTGATTGTCAATCAAATGAGTACTGCCTAGATTTAATTAAGTCTAGATGGTACACCTTTGAAAGCTATGAGAGCAGACTCTACATTTGATTGACTGTCAGAGGTTTGCACTTTAATGAAAACAGTATATAATAATGATATAACCATGCTGTTTCCACAATATCCTACATGTACATACATGTTTGGCTGATGGTTTGGTACATTTGTACTGTATATTAATATTTGTTGTTTACAGTCCCACTCAAAAACTTTGCAACCGTCAGCTCCACCAGAGCCACTAAAATTTTAGTGGCTGTCAGAGCATTAGTGGTTTGGTGGCACTAACGGTTAACGCTAGGGCTAGCCATCAACGGGCTGAAGACATTTGTGGCTAGCTTCAATGGCTGAAGATGTTTAATTTGGTGGCTATATACATGTATCCGTTAGTGTCTCAAGACATTTGGTGGATAGCTGTCTGTGCACAATTGAATAATTTTTCACTGCACTGTGAGTGAATGTAAACAAACTGAATTAGAAAATTAGCACATTAACATGCAGTTGCATCGTATCTGACAGATTCGAAGACCAATGTATTTTTGGGAACTTCAAATATCACAGATTTTCCCTAGAATAACTATAAAAGAAAATCACTTCAAAACAGTTCAGTCAAACTTGGCCAGCTAACTACACTAAACGTTATTCCTGTTTCATACTCCGATCAATAAACATGCAACATGCTGTGTGTTTATTTCTAAATGTATCTCTTTACTTTCTGGAAAAGTCCCACCCCTTCCCCACATTTCACCCTAACCTTTAATGGTGAATCATTCAACTAATATGCATATCTTGGAAGGGAGGGGTGGGTGGGTAGTTTCTCAGAAAAGTAAATCCAAACAACACTGTTTGTGCATTTATGAATTGGTTTCTAGAGAATTAACTAAAGAAAATCACTTCAAAATAGTTCTCAAACTCGGCCAGTACTCTAGCTGCACTAAACTTTATTCCTGTTTCATTCTTCAATATGTTGCTTTAAACCACTTTCCCTTTTGAGACATTGTCTGGTTTTTGACACAACAACACTGGAGTGCCATGCTGTGAACTTCATGGGAAGTGTGACTTGTAGTTAAATTCACCACACAACTACTGAACATTATGTTATGGAAAATATATTCAATAAAATATTCTGGAGTTCTTTTATTGATGTTGAACCTCCTCACCTTTGAAAACTGATCTAAGACATGGAAGTGTGACATTTTCCGCAAACTGATTTGAATAATCAATACTAGTATGGTCATCAGTGTTTGTTTACACAACTCTTATACTATATAGCTCTAGTGCACTATCTACATTATTTGCTTTTTATATATCCTGTATTTGTCTTATATACAGTGTATCTATTTATTTAAATAATTAAGTTCAATTTATTCATACTTGCTTAGTTTACAAAAAAGGTACAAATGTATGGCTGTTGCAGGTTATAATGAGAGAATAAGAGGAAGAAAAACAAGGCTGTTTACAAACTAAGTTTGGATATATATAGGGTATTACAATACAGAATAATATAGATATTTACAGTACATATTTATAATTGATATACATATATTATAGATGCAGCTAACATTTTGTATCTGGCTTCCAAGGAGGAAGAGCTTATACTGTTTTTTTAACTGTTATGAGGCAAGCATTTTATCTTGATCAGTACTGTTTCTCATATTTTTGATGACATTACTTTAAATCTTGTAAGTCCATAATTGGTTTCTTGAGGCTGGTCTGTATAGGTTTTGATTAGAGTATACCTAGTGTTATAATATTGAACTTCAGAGGCATACAGAACCAAGTCAGAAAAAATAGTAGGGATTTCCATTGACACATACATGTACTTGATTTTATGTACAAGAGAAGACATTTCAAGATTAAAGACATTTTCAAGTTTAAGAATTTTTAGAATTTTTAAATAAAGAGCAGCACTCTCCCTGTTATGTGCAAAGAAGTTACAACAGAGGCATTTTATTTTGTTTTACTTATTTTTTTTCCAGTATGGATTGGCAGGCAGTTCCCCAGCTCATTAGACCGTAATTTAAATAGGGATACACAAGAGTGTAGTAGAACTGTTTTAATGTGTTTATTGAAACAAAATGTCTTAACTTGTAAAGAATTCCTGTATTTTTTTGGCCAATTTATCGCTGACATGTTTAAGCTGTGCATCCCACCAGACATTTTCTAAAGCCAAAATTTTATTTAGAAATTGAGACACCTTCTGAATCAAATGTTCTGGAAGTTTTTATTTCATTTTCGTTTCGTGTCTGAACAGTTTCACCTGATGCGGGAAATGCTTTGAGTCGATCTCTAAAGGCCTAGGTTAAATTGACTTGGGATCCATTTGACCTGCTAGGTTAAATTGACTCCGGTTCAATATGGCCTACAACATATAATTACCACTAACTTCATTATCAGCAAATAACTCCCAGCTTGTCTCAGATCATGACATTAAATTAATATTTTGCTTAGCCTCATCCAATACATGCATATTATTGACATGTAATTTTATGCCTCAAAGAATTTTACTGCTTCAAACAATTGGCCCTTCTATTAACTGTAACGTGAACAGTGTGTCATATGTTTTGGACCAGAAAAAAATAACTGCATGCCCCTCTTGATGCCTCAAAATGAAGGAAATAACCATTTCTGTCTGTTTATCTGTCCCAGCCTAAACAGTTAACCAACTACATGTAGTAAGTGAAAATGTTAAGTATCAAATTGGCTGTATTGATTCACTTGACCTGTAACAAGACATTTTTTTTAATGCATTGTTGTTCACTCAGAAGGAAACGGGGGAGCAGCAGAGTAAAGAAAGTCAGAAGAGATGAGGAAGACACAGTTGAAGACATTAATGTAGAGACTGTGGAAAGTGAAGTTGTGGTGCATATCAATGGACAGGAAAGTCAACAAAGAGGGGGTAAAAGGAAGCTTAGAGGGAAGTATCGAGTAAAACGACCAAGCAAACAGTATGCAAACTTGCAAAGGAAAAAGGTTACAAAAAAGAAAAGACCTGCAAATAATTCCTTTAAGAAAAAGAGAAACCTAGCCATACGGAAGGGAAAGAATAAAGGAAGTTGCCAAAGAGTTGATGAAGACCTTTGTATTGATGTAAATGCTCTGATGACTATAATACCTCAAGTACAAGACATTGACGTTGTTGGAGATGATGTGTCATCATCTGTGTCACCACAGGGGACATGCCGTCTGTGTTTTGAACCTGTCAACAGCAAGACAAATTTCCTGGAACACTTCAGAAAAGCACATCCAGGTATGGAGTACTGATATGGAAAAGAAATTTTCCATTATACCTCAGTTTCATTTTTATTGAGGAACACATTGAAAAATGTAAGATAAGGGATGGAGATATCGAAATAATTATTTATTTTAGCCAGCATATTTTTCCACAATAGCCAGCACTTACATGAACCACAGCCATTATTTTCAACCCTCACCAGCTTCTTATGAATTTTAACCTCAGCATGTATAAATTAATTCAGGTTAAATGTTTAAGAATCCGTCAGTCATTCAAAGATAATATTGCCCATGCACATAATTCACTCTTTTCATCCAGTGGCCATCTTGGATTCAATGTGAGGCAATCCTTTGTTTTTGCTAGACTAAACTCATTCTGATATCCCTCAATGTGATGCTAACCTGCGAAAACAAAGGATTGCCTCACTCTGAATCCAAGATGGCCACCAGGTGAAAAGAATGAATGAAATGCTATAATTATAAGCTGTGGTGCATAATTCAGATATGGAACCTGCATATATTAGCTGTGATAAAATAATGCCTGTACAAGCTACAGTAGTATTTTTATATTAGTAATTAATATTCCAACTTTGTGCACAGTACAACATCCCAGCAGGTGATTGGCTAATGACAGCGCTTTACTGGTGATCACAGCACGCTGTGTGCTCAGTTGGAATATTAAAAGGGTTAGAGACTATTGTTTTACTTTCATTGTGTTTTATCGACAAATACAGGCACTTGCTGACTGTACAATGAACTCAAAATTTCTTCATACTTCAGTTTCATGTAGTATTAATTACAGTATTTTTCGTTCATCATACAGTCAGCATGGACCTGCATTTGTCAATCAAACATGCATGCCAATCTCTAACCCTTTAATCTCTAACCTAAGTTCTGCAGTGAAGATTATCAAAAATAGAGGCTTGCATTCCCATGAGGAGAATGTGTAGAAATGTTTTCTGTGATTCAGCACTTAATGTACAATGTAAGCTTTCTTATCCTGATTTTATTAGCTACTTATGACACCTTGCAACAGCTTAACCTATAACAAGTGAACAAAAGTAACGAAACAAAGGGACATCTTTGGTTGTCATAATGTTGCAATAATTTTTGTTCTGGTCATTTCATCCAAAAAGGCGCAATCAATCAACACGTTCAAACATTTTTTATCAGAATGTATCAAGGCAAATGATCCATTTGAAGAGGAGGAAGAAAGTGAAGATTCAGAGTCACAATCAGCTGCCGACCCAGACTTTGAAGACATGGTCGGTGAGGTGTTATATGATGCTGATGATGAAGTGCTAGAGGCAGCAGTCATGCCGTCGTCCACGAAAAGAAGGAGAAGCACAAGGCTGAAGGCAAAGAAGCAAGGTGCCACTGAAAAGGAGCCTCATGAGGTGAGATGCAACAACTAACTAGTACAAGAAATATTTTCTTGCTTACAGGAGCAACATTGTATGTACTATTTACAATATGAGTGACCAAACTGTATGGGATTTACAATGGCGAGCCGCTTCGGTGAGCCATTGTAAATCTCATATAATTTGGACACAAATATTGTAATGTGTTTATGATATGCACTATATAAAATTTAAAACATTTCTGAAATTTTGAAGAAAAGCGTAAAAAATGCTTTGGAGCAATAGTTTGTGCCACAGACATGCGCAGCATGCACAAAAACATGTCCCACATTGGAGAGATGGTTACATGTAAACTGGTTTACATAAATGCTATGCCGTTTTAGCAGTATTTAGACTTAATCTGTAAAATGCTTTCAGCCACTCATAAATATTATCGAGATCGAGATCAATATTTATTTTTATTTCTATTTCGAAGCTGGACTCACTTGCCATTGTAATGCTAGTATCGTCAGCATACATGTACATTTGAGTGTCAGAGAACTTTAGACAATTTGGAAGGTCATTTATATATATTAAAAACAACAAAGGCCCTAAAATGTCTGTATGCATTAAGAGCAGTTGCACGAACCTTGCAATTTCACCCTGCCCGGGATAGAGGAAGTCAGTGATAGGTTGTGAGATCTCCCTCATACTAATGCTAGCATGTTAGTATCCTGTATCATTCAACACAGGATTCTAGTTAGCTTAGGTAGTATTCTGTATCATTCAACACAGGATTCTAGTTAGCTTAGGTAGTATTCTGTATCATTCAACACAGGATTCTAGTTAGGTTAGGTAGTATTCTGTATCATTAATTTTGATACAGAGTACTAATAGGCTTATTAGTATTCTGTATCAAATGATACAGAATACTAATAAGTTGACTACAATCTTGTATGGGGTTTACAGGGTATCCATGTGACTTGAATGCTGTCTGTTTGTAAATAAGTTTGTAATTAATTTCATAAATAGGTTTTTCTATTTTTACTTTTTACCAATGTACATGTGTAAGGCGCATTGGGTTTTAGAAATGCGCCATATAAGAATGTAAATATTATTATTATTATCACTTGAAATGCTCAAAAATCACATTCAAATTTATAGTTAAACTGAAAAATAACGGTCTTTTTGCATTTAAAGATACTTCATAAGTCAGGTGAAACAGATTCAGAAAAGCCTATTGGGTGCTATAAATGGCAAGGGTGGATTTCTTAAAAATGAACATCACTATATACAATGTATGGAGGGCTTTCATTAGAAACTGGCTACTGCTTGAGTTCCGGTGGCTATAATGAGTATACTCATTCTCATACAGCCACCTACTATACTCTATCTGTTACTGCTGATAAAGCTATTGAAATAAAGCTAAAAGAGCCACCTACCTTTCTTTCATGGCCACTTACTCACAAATGTATTGAAAGGCCTGAATACATGTAGGTAACTTTAGTGTTTAAAAAGTATTTTTTGTACTTATAATCAGAAAATTCTAGTTAAATAGTTAATGAATATTATTATTAGTTTCAATGATCATCTTTCTTTTCAAGTGCTTTTCCCTTTTCCACTAAGTGAAAACATTTTCATGGGATATTTTATCACTTCTCATGTTGACAACTTGCATTGGACTTGCATTTCATTTGGCCACCCACTTGCATGCATGGCCGTGTGATGACTTGCTTTGGCTTTGATCGCACTCAAATTTGCATACAAGTCGATGCAATAAGTTTTTCACCATTTGGCCACCCAATGCAAGTTGACTGCAAGTCAAAAGTGGTAATAGAAATGCATAAAAAATATCAATAAAAATTGTGAAGGTTGTGGAGGATTTTAATTAAGCAGTATGAAAATGGCTTTTTATGGCTAAACTTGTGATCTACATTTACATAATAACTTGCGAGTCCATTTGGCCACTTATCCACAAGCCTCAGAGTACAAGGCTTAGTTTTAATTTCGAAACTTGCATTGACTTAATGTGTCGACTTGTGAATCCATTTGGACAAGGCTTTAAGCAGTATAGTAAATTCATATACTTTCATATATGTTCTTTCAGCCTGAAGCTGGTTCTAACAAAGACAGTGAATCAGACATTGATGTTGAAGGAGACATTGATGTCATTGGTGACATTGATGTTAGTGTTGATAATAATAATGCCAAAGAAGACACAACAAGCCACCCAATAAAAAACAAGCGAAGTGCTGAAAAGACAACAAAGATCATCCCGTGCAAGGTGCAGTTTAGCCTTAATTTATATTTCTCAAAGTTCATTTCATATCGTTAGAAAATTTTATTATAATTGTATTGCTGTTTTCAACATTACTCTGAGATTTAAATCACATCAATAGCTTTATTGTTTGAATGTTCTGCTCCCCAGTGTCTTTTAATAAAGGATTACTTTGATTTCTTAGTACAAATTAGAGCAGTTTCCATTTGAGTGTAGAAAGTACTTCAGTGATTGCTTTGGTTTTGCATTTGCTTAGTTTTTCTATTGGCTGTGAAAAATGTTTTGTAATTATCCTACCAATCAGAGATGACCAAAGTCAAAATCCTGTTATTTCAGCCAGTCAAGTCCAACATTGTTTTGGTTTAAGTTATCCACTATTGCATTTTATATACTGTTCCTCGTGATTGGTTCAAGTAAAGCCAATCACAATTAAATTACTTAAGTTTATGATTGGCTACATGTACAATGTACTTGCTCTGGGGCGGATTTAGGGGAGAGGCGGAGGGGGCCACTGCCTCCCCTTTCGTTGTTGGCTGGGATACATGTCCCTGCACCCCGTAGCTAATCACACCTATACAGTGCGAAGTTCGGCTTATGCCCCAGCCCCATCTTTCTGCATTTCCTGGATCCACCCCTGTTGCTCCCGTGATTGGCTCTGTAATTACTTTGGTTTTGGTTTTACAACACTCAATCAAAAACTGCTCTTGGCTTAGTAATATAATGTAAGGTAATTACTGTTAAATATGCAGAGATGTAGTAATTGTTTTAGAGAGTAGGGCCAGGCTGAATAATGGCCAATCATGGTTTCACAACTTTCATCTTCAATATTTACTGCCTGTGCATACATGTACATACTGTCATGAGCTGGTCGAAAACAGCTGGGGAAATGGTCTGTTGCCTGGCTATTATCTACATCTCTGAATATATATTTATTAATTACATAATTGTGTTAGATTCATTACAAGCAACGAAAAGAGAAGACAGCAAGTTATGTATCACAGACTTGTGTTATCTTTTCATCAAACTGCTAGGTGCTTTGTTTTACAAAAGAAATATATATGCCATGATGACTCTTACCCTAAGAACCATGGATCAATGATGATTTATGGGAACCCCCACCCTACTTCACCCCCACCCTGTTTCATCCTAAATTTATGTTTAATCCTTAATTATACACATGTACATGTATACCAAAGGGAGGGGTGGGTACTGTGATTTATCAATCGAGCCATACACAAATACACTAAAATAAAACTTGAATATAACTACTGTTATTATTATCTGGTTTTTAAGTTATGTGACAACACATTTTACTGGCAAGCGGAGCTACTAATCCACATTGAGGAGGACCACGCTGGTAGCGAGGAGGCTGATGATGGTAAACCAGGGGATAAACACACCTGGAACTACTGTGATCACTGCAATAAAACCTTCTTCTGGAAAGAGGCACTCAAACTACATGTCAAGAAAATGGTGAAGCGAATGGAGGACTCTCATCGACCCAAACAACAACGAGGTATGCATGCAGTCACGTAAATGTGAATGATTGCTGGGGGAAATGGGATTTTTGAATCCACTAGAATTAATTAACCTTCACATTGGTATCACACAGCTTCCTTCAGGGGCACCCTTCAGCAATTTTCGGCTTACTATCTGTTTGGGAAGAAGGTTGTGTAAACTTTTCGGTATTTCAAAACTGTTAGGCTAAAATGTTCGTAAAATTGTAAAAACAGAAAAAGTTGTAAAAATTTTGGAACATTGGCGAAAAAATGAATATACTTGCCTAAAACTTGTGTATGTAACAATTACTATAATTACTGACATAATATAACAGATTTTTGCTTCATAAATTATTAATGATTTTTGAAGTTTTCTTCAAGGCTTCCGTCACACCTAAGAATTTCGGAATGATAATAAAAGTGCCTTAAAAAGTTAGAAATAATCTAAATATAAGTTCCCCTACATTTTGTAGGACAGATGTATTACTTTCGATGCACCTCTTTCATACATTAGTTATTAGCCAATTCTTACATACTGTAGCGAAGTCTGGGGACTCAACGGGAAATACAATGAACTAAAATATTGCAAACAACTTCTCGGTGTAACCAACAAAGCAGTCAACAAGGTTTGCTGTGCCAAACTCAGGCAATTTCCCATTATTACTGAAATAAAACTAAAAATAGTAAGTACTTTCTGTGCCCGTACCTTAACCCTAAATGAAAATAGACTCGTGAAACCGCATAGATAATTGTACTTAGATATGATATGATTAATAGTCCAACCGAAAAAATTGGGCTTCACAAGTTAAGATGTTTTTTAAAATTTCAAAATGGCTTTGAATTATGTGGGATTCCCAACTAAGTGCAATTTAGTTTTGATGATATAGAATTAAAAAGATTTAAAAACGTTTTTGAACAGAGGACAAGAGAGTGTGAAATGCGCGAACTACAAAATTGGAGATCAAGCCTTTGCGACGACAGTAACAGATCGGTCGGTAGAAACAAATTAAGAACATATCGATAATTAAAAAGCGATTATATATTTGAAAAGTATTTATCGGAAGTTAAAAAACAACATCGAAGAGCCCTAACCAAACTTAGAATAATTACATATTAAGCGACCACATTCTTGAAATTGAACGTGGCTGCTATAATAAAACGTACATGTATGTCAGCCCGGAATTTAGAAAATGTCCCAATAATATTGTACATCTTGCATGGAAAACGAAAAACACTGAATGTATCTTTTTTGGAAAATAGAAAAATTGTCCTCAACAAAATAAGAAAAGATAGAGTTTCATTTACAGATTTAATAGCCCCAACAAAACATAAAGCTCTCGTAGCTAAATTCATTTTCGAAAACTTTGAAATTAGAAAAACTGTATAATCTATTGAAGCCCAAACTGATGTAACACCTCGTCACAAGGTTTTCTAATAAACATGGTCTTGGCTTGTCATTATACATATGTCCCTTTTTTATCATCCATACAAAGCTGAAGATGAACAAAAGAAGTGTCCAAAGTGTGACAAGACTTTCAAGTCAAGCCTTCGCTTAAGTAAGCATGTGGTTACACACTCTGATGAGCGGCCTCATAAATGCAAAGTATGTGGACGAGGATTCAAGGACAAGAACTATGTGTATCGCCACATGACCACCCACACTGGTATCAAAAAGTACACATGTGAAGAGTGTGGCAAGCTGTTCGCACACAAAGGTGGGACACTCATCTTAACTTGGTAGAAATGCTAACGACATGGTAATCAATTATTAACCACTCGGGTTACGCACATACCTACATATTTACAGGGATGTAGATCAAAGCCAGTAGCTGGGGAAAATACCCGGCTGTTACAACTACTTTTCTGGCTTAGAAATCAGAAACAGCGTTTTTAAATGTGAGTTACTTTGATGAATACCCGCTTGTACTTCCAAGATGCCCACCTATTTAAAAAACTAGATACATCCCTGATTTACGGCCTTTTTATTTGACAAGTGCCCCCACCCTATACCCACCGGGTTCATTGTCAAGAAAACCCGCCAAAAGATGGATTACATGCAGTCTAGCCCTTACTTGTCTTACTTACTAAGCACTGGTTGTCTTTCTATCCACCAAATTAAGGAGTCTCTCGGTGCACAAACATCCCTTACCCCTCTTGCTTACTAAGCACTGGTTGAGTCTCCACACAAAGATCCCTTACTGACCTGCCTTACTCATTAAGCACTGGTTGTCTTTATATCCACCATTGAGTCTCCGTACATACATCCCTTACCTGTCTTACTTACTAAGCACTGGTTGTCTTTATCCACCAGGGAGTCTCCGCACACACATCCCTTACCTGTTTTACTTACTAAGCACTGGCTGTCTTTATCTACCAGGGAGTCTCCGTACACACATCCCTTACCTGTCTTACTTACTAAGCACTGGCTGTCTTTATCCACCAGGGAGTCTCCGTACACACATTATGATCCACACTGGCGAGCGACCACACAAATGTCACTACTGTGACATGGGCTTCATTAGCAACTTCGCTCTCAGGATCCACGAGAACAAACACACTGGAAACATGCCGTACAAATGTCCGCAGTGTAACAAGGGCTTCCCCAAGTCTTACGGCCTCAAAATGCACATGATATCCCATTCGAACGAAAAGCCATTTGCGTGCGAGGTAGGTTTAGTCTGAACAAACAAATATACTCATCTCGAGTCAGTTCTTCCAGTCGAGTTGTGGCGCTCTATTAATTGGGGTCACTTTATTTCACTTTAGTTTTGTGCTCATCTTTATACAATACAGTGTGAAATGCGCGATCTCATTGGCTAATAGCCATGTGTTACTAGAGTACAGATGACGTCACGTTTGGCATGAAATCCTTCTTTTTTCGCTAATTATTATATAAAACAAATATATGTCATTTAAGCGACCGTCTGTCCTCTTATAGATGTACAGACTACGTCTCGTGGCGTACTTGTTTGTTTTCGTCACGTTTTGACGTCTTCTGTGCATTTATAACGAGAGAGACACACGGTAAAACGACGTCTAGTTATGTAGGCGTTTCTTGCGGGTTTATGCGAAGTGTGGATTTTCTACCCGTCGTCCACCAGGAAAAGAGAAAAAAAGAAGGCGTTTTCAGCATTGTACCGAAGCCAACAAAAAACGGCTGCACTGCTGTAAACTTGACGACACCTTAAGCATTATTAGAGGATGGGAAGAGAAAGAAACAAGAATGACACCCCAATCTTACCCAAGGTTACAATAAACACTTCATGACTAGCCCCGAGGGAAACAGTGAGTTTTGTTTCGCCGAGATCCTCGATGTTCCCCGAGAGAGAGTCGAGGAGATCCTCGAGGATCGAGGGGAAACAAAACTCACTGATTCCCGAAGGGACAGTCATTAAGTGATTTGTTATATAGACATAAGTTTTACTACCTGATACGAGCGAGGTTTGTCGTCTTCTAGTCGGGAAGCTGCTTTTCAACTCAAAACGCTGCCAGCGTCGCTACGGCATTTTTAGTATCGTTTTGTGTCTTTCTTGCATCCTTTTTTATCTACCAATTTCTCTCTCTTGCGCTTGATAAAGATGTAAATTGTCTCTTTGGAGCTGGTTCCATTTTTAATGCTTTCTTTCGACGAAAAATGGTCAGCTTAGACATTTGGTAAACAAATATTTCCCGCCTTTAGCTAGCCAGTAGCGCGCGACACATCACACCATCTTCTGTCACGATGTGATCACGTGGCGTTGTTGCCTGCGCGGGATACATTGGATTTTGATGACTGCCACGTGACCTTGAATCAGCCAATGAGAGCGTGCGTTGTGTCTGGAAAACATATGGCTATGTAACAATAATGAGATGAATGTCGAGAAGGCGTACGGTCTTAAACCATGCATTCGCAACCTTCCATATCGAGATTGTTTCATGAAGGTACATTCTCTTAAAGTATTTAGTAGGTGGCGATGGGGCTAAGTGTACTGCCTCGGGCTCACCTTGTCAGGTCCAGCCTCACACATGCACAGTTGTGAAACCTTTTTTTCCGTTTTAGTTCGCACATCAGTATTTTGCGAAGTTTGTACCTCAGTAAAGAGGTTCTCGTTTGTTCTAAAGTGAAGAACACGATGCTCCAGATAACTCAGATAAACAAACCCTCGGAAATACATCATTCACTTATTGCAGAAATGAGTTCTGTCTTTTCATTCCAGGTGTGTGGTAAAGCTTTCAAGCGCCGCGATCACTTACGAGAGCACAAGATCATCCACTCTGAGAACAAACCCTTCAAGTGCGACACTTGTAACAAGACATTCAACCAGAACATTTGCCTTCGAAAACACCTACCCTGTAAAGAGCTGGAGAAACGACAGAAACGAGAAACCGCTGCTAAGGAACCGAAACCACAGAAAATGGCTAGAAAACCTAGGACACCCAAAACAACGCAAACACAGAAAACGGCAAAGACACCTACAGAACCAAAAGACGATGGAACATCAACCCAAACTAATCAAGACGCTCCTTCTGATTTCACGAAAGAACAAGAACTGGATCCTTCATCCGACAGTGTCCCTCGGGGACGTGATTTTAACTGGGCTGTTAACGAAGAAGTGGCATCGCGCCCATCACTGGACAGTGACTCTCTTGGGAGAGAAGGGAGCTTAGCTCACACTGTTGACAAACTGGGCACAACCGCTGATAGCCAAATGACTCCTCTGGGTAGCTCGGCTTTGTCCTTATCACGGAATGATCATGACACTCAGCGAAGTAGCCCGCCTGCAGTGCCGTTGTTGGGTACCAATCTTGAGCCCCCTTCATCTAATCATCACCATATTAACCCTAATAATGTCCCTGAGGCACTGTCTTCTCGCTTCCAAGGCACCAGCGAGAGAAACGTTCCCGTAGCGACACCGTTTCTTAACCAGGGCATCAGTCCTGTTGCACTTGTGGGTGTCTCTCCACCCGGTGGCACCAATATGAACCCAATGGACGTAAGAATAACACGGGCAGAGCCAAGCGCTGGGTCATCTATAGGATCAGTTATAATGCCAAGTCGTCGGTTCTCCCCGCCTGCTCTAATAAATGGTAGATCAAGTTTTCCAAAAAGTCCCAACAGCCGAACCTTCCACATACACGGCAGCCCGTTCGATTACGACAAGAATCAAGACACGAGGAATCGGTCTCATCTGCACGCCGCGGGACCTGGAACTGCAGGAGCCTTCTCGGCAGCAAGTAGGATGTACCAACAGACCAGGTTCTCGGACCCTTGCATGTTCAGCTCAAACGTTCCACAGCCGTTTGTACCGTTCAGCTGCACTTCTGAAGGTTCCAGTATGGCTTTCCATGGTACGGAAGGACTGCAACTAGATTCCATGCATTGTACAAATCACGGTAATGGAGCTCACATGCTAGTGGACAGAGCGTACCCACATGACACTCCTACTGACTTGAGTAATGCCCTTCTTGCTGCCATGGATCCTGATCACCTCAGTGGTATCGTGGACCATTCCACTGTGTTTTTCTCCAATACGTAACACAAACATTTACAATCAGCTCAGTAACACGATGGACCATTCCACTGGTCCACAGATTAAAGGGACCAGTAATTAATTAGGGAGCTTAAGTAACCAGGACGGCAGTGACGACGGGACGCAGATATGTGTTTTCTGCCGAAATTTGGTGTTTGTTCGCCTTTAATTGTTTCTCATAAGCAGATTTTCGAAAAATATGATGAACATAGAGTTCCGTTCACGTCGAACGAAAAACGGATTGATTATCTTTCCTACGTTCGCGTTCTCTTTAAACGTGACATTTGGGGGGTTCACGTTGTGTTTTTGCAGACAACGGTTGTAATGTAGTCGACTGCTTGCATTTTCATGTGCAGTTATTGTATTTTGCAATTAAGGCTATTGTTTTATGCCGTCGTCCTTGACGTTGCCGTTGTGGTTGCATGCTGAAGTTCCCTGTTATGGGAACACACAATTAATGACCGGTCCGGCTAAGTATGCTCCATAATTCTTAAAGGGATACAAATGTAGAATAGAACTCTAGGTTCAGGAGAGCAAAGGAAAACGAGTATGTAGAAGCATGAAAACCTTTTTTTCTTTTTATTTATCGCAATAGCTTTGATCAACATAACCACTACTCAACGTAACCCACTGATTTTGACAATCCGCGATATCAGCAAAAGGTATTTAGTTCTGTGAATGAGTCTCTTCAGTGTACAAAACTTATTTGGGGCATCGATAGCGAACAGATAAATCTGGAAACTAAATATTTCTTATCAAGAGAGTTTGCTGGGACAGGAAAATATTAGCAAGTCAGTCATTGAGCAATCAGGGCCCCTCCAATCAGATTGGAATTGTAGTTCTTAATTAAGGAATTGGTCTTACGAATTTCGCTTGTTTTCGCAAACGTTGCTGTTCTGTGTGAAGACATTTATCACTTGGTAGACGTTACGTTATAGTTTCTCTTAATTTTAAATAGAAAAATATTTTCAATCTTTGATTAAATGTGTATCATGGGTTAAATCGTACAATAAATAGAATGAGGTTCAGTGATCGCTATGTACAGTTGTTTTAGTAAAAGTTTCGTATGTCCCAAGGAAACGTTTAAGCTAGTTTTAAAATTTTCAGAAGCTTCTCAAGGTATGTATAGTACATGGTGTAACATGGTAAGTTTGTCCCATGTGTATAGTACATGAGTAACATGATGTAACATGGTAAGTTTGTCCCATGTGTATAGTACATGATGTAACATGGTAAGTTTGTCCCATGTGTATAGTACATGAGTAACATGATGTAACATGGTAAGTTTGTCCCATGTGTATAGTACATGATGTAACATGGTAAGTTTGTCCCATGTGTAGTAAGTACATGATGTAACATGGTAAGTTTGTCCCATGTGTATAGTACATGATGTAACATGGTAAGTTTGTCCCATGTGTGTAGTACATGATGTAACATGGTAAGTTTGTCCCATGTGTGTAGTACATGATGTAACATGGTAAGTTTGTCCCATGTGTGTAGTACATGATGTAACATGGTAAGTTTGTCCCATGTGTGTAGTACATGATGTAACATGGTAAGTTTGTCCCATGTGTGTAGTACATGATGTAACATGGTAAGTTTGTCCCATGTGTATAGTACATGAGTAACATGGTAAGTTTGTCCCATGTGTATAGTACATGATGTAACATGGTAAGTTTGTCCCATGTGTATAGTACATGAGTAACATGGTAAATTTGTCCCATGTGTATAGTACATGATGTAACATGGTAAGTTTGTCCCATGTGTATAGTATATGAGTAACATGGTAAGTTTGTTCCATACTCCCATGGTAAGTTTGTCCCATGTGTATTGTACATCATGTAACATTGTACGTTTGTCCCATGTGTAGTGTATCTATAATTAATTATAAGATAACCCAGATAGTACGAGCGCTCTGATTGGCTTATAGACAAAACAAACCATGGTCTATTGTGCCGGTAAACACAGAAATCGGCACGCCTGCTTGCGTTGTGTCGTAGTTATATCATAAAAGCAATAGACCACACATTCCAATGTCTTTATTGGTGACATAAAGCACGCAGGATGTTGGGAGAACACTTGAAATGCTTGAAAATCACTCGCCTTCGGCTTGTAATTTTCAAGCATTTATTGTGTTCTCCCAACATCCTGCGTGCTTTATGTCACCAGCAAACACATTGAAATGTGTGGTCTATTGCTAAGAACGATAAAACTGAATGACAAAGGAATGTAAAGGTGGTAATTTCTATTCATCTTTTTTATTGGTTGATACTCAATAGAAAGCCAACAAAGTAATATATTTTCATTAGACACATTTTGATGTTTGAATATATTTTTGATCAAACTAAGACAACTATGGTTTGATTTCAAAGCAAATGTTATGTGAGGAAAGTTCTCAAATTCCTACAGGCGGCGGCCATGTTGGATATCGATTTCCCACGTGTTTACTCGCATTGTGCAGTTTCAGAACGAGGTTAGATGGGGTAAAACAAAGGTTTTTATTCTCCTGGGATTGAACATGGCCGCCGGTGAATTATATTGGTTGGAGGCGCAGTGAGCCGGGGTGGCGCAGTGGTTTAAGCGCTTCGCCTCACCTCTGTGACGCAGGTTCGATTCCCGGACGCGGCGCCGTATGTGACTTGAGTTTGTTGGTATCTCGCCGTTGCTCCGAGGGTGGTTCTCCGGTTTTCCTCCCTCCGCAAAAACTAACAAGCTAAATTCCAATTCGATCTAAGGATTAGCCGAGTCCTGACTTTGATCAGCCCCATGGTTGTTTCAGGTCTCGTTAGAAATTCAGAGCTGTTGGATGATGTCTTCAAGTTTTCACAGTAAAAATGGGCAACAGAATAAACTATCATGAAGGCCGATTGGCGCTAATCCAGAATTAAATTTCCCTTAAGTTAAAATTAATCCTAGATTAGATTCCGTTCCTCAAAGCTAATCCAGGGTTAAGGGTAATCTTTATATTTGCCAATAACTTTGGCGATTAACTTGACGAGAAACGAGTAGTCGCTTTCTACTCGTAATCCTAGAATTGCGAAAGGCACCTTTTACAAAGAGAACCAACATCCTCGAATCAAATGTAATCCAGGATTAACGTTAATAGGACTTTCAGGAACTCGGGCCTTGCTTGTAACTTAGACTACTGTAGACACCTCATACAGCACTTAATTGACACGACAGCGCTGAATAACAATCTCGTACCCAGACCCCATTTACTGAATAACGACGCGTTGACTAGAGACGACTGCAGCGTATACAAAAATGGCAGAAATTTCAAAATGTAGCGAGCACCTCCATGTTTTCTGCGAAGAATAAGAGTTTTGCTGGTAGAATAAGATTCAAATACTCAGACCATTTCCTACAGAAACTGAGAAACAACATGTTTGGGGCAATGTAGTTTACGTTTTGGCCACTGGGATGAAATTGCCTTCAAACACGAAATATTTACCGCCAATAGACAGTCCGGTTTTCGGTAAAACATGCATCAGGTCGCGCATGCGCCCTAGGTGTTCAACTCGGTTGTAGCGTCCATATCTCCTATACAGCTGTCGCAGCGTTTTCACAAGTTGGGCTATTTTTAGAACATTTCATATATTCAAGTTTGAAATACTTTACTAGGTAATTTCCCGGCTTATAGACTGGATTGGAGAGAGAAGATGAATAGACGGCAGATGGAATTTGATGTACGGAGACCACGCATGACTGAAAAATATAAAGGGAGAAAGATGAAAGAAAAAAGTGGATTCCCTGCTTGCAGAGCCTCCCTTTCGTTTGTAATCGCTCGATCGCGACATAGCGGGTTTAGGTTAGATTAAGCGATTACAAAACGAAGGGAGAAATGAAGGCTCTATAGCAGGACAAACATTAATTGAAGTGACATTGCTTATTTTACTTGAATATGTTACAAGTGTACTTGAATATGTTTACAACTTGGTCAAGATTCGTAACCATATTTTTTTACACACTGGTTCAGTTTATCAGTTTAGAGTCGATCAGGGTTTGTTGAGTGCTGTGGGAAGTGCAACTGGATGATATGATCAACCTGACATCTCGCTTCCCAGGCCGGCGGCTGGCACGCCCTCGTTAACCTTTTGTTAGACCAAGTATCTAACTTCCCGTCGACGTATGCGCAGACCTACGCGTATAAACAACCTAATACAATACAATACAATAGTTTATTTAACTCATAATAAATATATACAATATATAACGTTACGAACATACAGAAATAAATAGAAGACAATTCATTTAAAGATATAAGGATATTTGAGCCTGGAGGCTAAATAAACCTAAGGTTTTCGAGTTAGCCCCCCTAATTGTTACGAGGAAATAAATTTACTATTACTTCACATTGTAGGCTCGTTAAAGCAGAGACAGCCCAAGCTCTGTATTTGCACTGTGTGACCACTTTTGTATATATATCAAGCCATTATTTCACTTAATTCTCAGATAAAGAAAATAAACTTACCTTAAGAGTTTGTCGTTGTCCGTTTCTCTGGGGTCTAGAAATGGCGTTTATGGGGCATTTCTCTCACTTTGGGTTTGTCTCTGTCAAAACCCAAAGTGAGAGAAATGCCCCATAAACGCCATGCATTTCTAGACCCCAGAGAAACAACAGGACAACGACAAACTCTTAAGATAAGTTTATTTTCTTTATCTGAGAATTAAGTGAAATAATGGCTTGATAATATACAATAGTGGTCACACAGTGCAAATACAGAGCTTGGGCTGCCTGTGGTTAAAGTTTTGTTAGAAACAACTCTTTAAGATGATATCTGCTTTGACAAATAGTCCATTAGTTAAGACCTAAACACAGAACTTCCACTTTTAAGAATGAATCAGTCCCCGCAGGGAGTTTTCCGTTAGGCGTGAAGGGAACTCTGTACAATATTGAATTTTTCGTAGATGTGGGTGTGAAAAGTAATCAAAGGCGAATAAAGGAAATAAAAAAGAAAACACCAAATTTCGGGATAACACTTTTCTACGTCCCGTCGTCACTGCCGTCGCCGTCCTTATTTCTTACTCCCTAACTGACCCTCGCCGGACGTCGGTGAATATACTCAATACTTAAAAAAAAAACTCTGTATTGTTAAATGTGGCTTCTCGTCTAAGTATAGTCCGCTCAAATGATTTCATTCTAAAATTAGGGGTTTACAGATACTCCTGGGGTTTGCTCAGCCTACTGAGTCCCTAGGCCTTCTGTCTTGGTATTTTGTCTGAGTGGGTTAATGGGATCCCTGTGGTTTGTAATTGCGAGATCGATATTTAGGAAAAACGTATTTAGAAGGAAACTAAATAAATCACTGAGGCGTTATAATCCCTATACGTGCATGCCACGGGCACCCCGTGGACTTTTAGCGGGAGCTGTTATCCGAGTAATTTGCAACTGTTGTTGTAGCTTCCTTCTTCGAAATGCATTTAGAGTCTTTTATCAATCGTTTGTATGGGGAAATCCAAAAGAGGGGAAGCAAAGTCCTTGGGTAAAACATAAAGCGAACCCTGGACCGAAAAAGTAAGGAAAACGGCGATAAGGAGGAAGTCGGTAAAACGAGGATTGAGCTCGCGGACAGCGACAAAGGCTCGTGGTTCGAAGAACGTGCGAAAGGCAGCGAAGAACAACCTTCAACTTCAGGGTCAACTCCAAATATAAGCAGCGCTAGCACGCTTAATATATACTGTCGTTTGGCTTACTAGGAACCAGCACTGAGTCATTTGAAGAGACTGACAACGCGAGTGCTCAGCGATGAGTTCACATCGGAGTCTGATTCAGATCCGAGTTTCACTCCTGGGCCGTTGTCAATCCTCGACTTCTCAATCGTGAGCTTGAGAGGACATCAACTTGCAGTTGTTGTGGAACTTTGTGAATGAAACTTAACGGCTCTCGAACTGAGCGAAACTGTTGAATTGTTGTAAGAGCGAAAGGTTTCTTATGAAATATGACCTATTTACCAATTTCCCGCGAATTTCACTACTGCTTTGAAGCTCCTCGTAGAGTATCCCACGTAATGTGACTCGGACATTATTGAAAACTAAAAATTTAGAAATGAATTGCATTTGAATGAAGTAAAATATTAAGAAATGCTCACACACTTTTTAGGCCGTCATATGCTGACTGACATTGTGCAGTTCAATTGTTTTTTATGCGTTAACCCGAAGGCTGCTAATTCACTTTTATAAACCTTGTCAGTTTTGCGTTTGTTAGCTTAGCATTGCCCTACAATAAAATCTATTTTTAAACAAATCCATTCAGCGTATTCTCACTTCATAAGCTTTACAGAGGTATATAGGTTTCTATAGTTTTCTTTAAAACGACACGCGTACAAAAGTATTAACGAGAGAGACCCGCGGTAACCTTAAGTGGGTAAATTCTGCATTTTCGTAGCTAGCTTATTTTATCCACTGGATAAGGATTTATCTGGGCCGGGTTGTTCAAAGCCCGATTAGTGTTAATCCTGGATTAACTCTGCACAAAACCTATTGGTTGTCATGGAAATTAACCCTGGATTAGCACTAATCGGGCTTTGCATCATGAACAACCCGGCCCAGGTGGATAGCGTTATCCACCCTTTGAACAACTGGACCCAATACAATACAATAAACTTTATTTAACGAGGGAAAAGACGTATTAACCATGAAAGTTATCTAACTACGGCCCTCAAAAACAATATCACTACTAAATTAATATAATAAATATGCTAAATAAGCTATACAAGAAGTGCTATGTTAAGTAAATTATAGGTATAAATATAAGATATGTGAGATAACTGGGCTCCGTGTGCTCTATATCTGTGCTGAAGCAAATTGACTTTCAGCGGAGCTCCCGCAATCTTCCAGCTAATTGTCGACAGAACACAATTAGTTTATTCTAAACTGAATCGAAATTATTGATGATATTTGAATGGCAGCTTGTTGGAGAATGTTTTACTTCAGCTTAGTTTTCAAGACAGACTTTTTAAACACGACTGATTGGGCAAGCTTTTCAACGAAAACTTTTAGATCAACCAGTTCGCGGTTAATTCCGACATTTTGAAAGGGTGCAAACATGACGCGAAATATAGTGTTTGTATATGGGAAACCGGCGATGCCAAATAATTTTCATCAAATCAAATTTTTGAAATACTGATAAGCGGCGTTGTTTTTCCTGATAAATCTTAAAAGAAAACCTGTGCACTTATCAATCGTATATCTTTCTAATTTCCAATGACTCTACTCGAGTTCATCACCTTCCTCGCACGTTTTCAACACCTAAAAAGGCTTTTCAGCTCCCTTCTGAAGTCTGTCTTCATAATTGCATATACGAAGAAATTCGTCGCTGAATTGAGATATCTCACCAGTGCTACTATGCTAGTTAGTTGAACCGATGCTTCACAAGAGGGAATGAGGTAAATACAGGTCAACCAGTACTGGAATAGAAGATTACAGAGGAGAAATATTAACACCACTATACCAATAGCGGCCAAGTCTCTGTTTTTGTTCGCTTTGCACCTTGTTCTGTCCTGTTCTTCGTGATGGTTGGAAGCGACTTGCATTTCATGTGTCTCGATTTGACTTCTATGCTTTCTTATGATGATCAAAATTCGACTGTAAGCATATAGTATGAAAATATTCGGCAGAACGGTTAAGAGAATCGTATAAACCACGTTGTATTCAAACATTGGAGCAGTAGTGTTGGGGCCTACGAACATATCATGAACGAGATATGGTAACTCTAAAGCTATCGGCAATACCCAGACTGCAATAATGAGTAGAACTGATCGAGATGGCCTCGCAAGCATTTCGTGTGCAAATGGATGAACTACCGCCATGTAACGGTCAAACGTCAGCAAACAAAGATTGGTTACAGACACATCTAAGAATAGTTTAAGAAAATAAGTCACGAATGACCAGACCACACTGCTGCAGCTAGTGAAAAACAGACACAGAAATCTTGCCGGGGCGTTAAAAATGCCAACACAAAAATCTGCTATTGCTAGAGACAGGAGAAATCTGCCATTGGGCGAGTTTTGTTCCAGAATGTATTTTCTAGAACATATGATATATATCACAAAACTATTGCCCATGATAGTAATGACGGCGAGAATGGCATGTAGCACCCAAAACCACGTTCCGTAGAGGTTGGAAAACGTCGCGATGGGATTGGAGAGCGAGCTGGGTGTCGTCGGCAATTGGCGAGCCTGGCCGTCGCCGAGTGTAAGGTTTCGCATTAACAGCGAATAATTCATTGTGAGACGCAAATGTAGGCAGATGCTAATATAGCTTTTCCCCGACTCTTTATAACTGCCCTCAATAACTGAGTGAAAAGACAGACTACAAAATCCTCATATGAAGAACCAAATTCCCAGGTCTTCTCATCGAATCCCGTCTCTCCAGTGGCCTGGCTTGGCTGTGAATCCTAGTATTGCTTCAGTACGTGTCTCCGGCTTCTTCATACTCTACCCTTCAGCTCGATGGGTTCTATCCTCTTTAATCTTTAACCATGCATGTTGTTTCTTTGTGTCGCCTTATTCTCACGGTAAATTTTCTCTGTATCGATTGGTTTTTGTTATTGTTGTTTCGTTTTTCTTTTCTTTTCTCCTAGGCCTTGAACATTCTACTTTACCATCCTCGTTTTCTTCATCGCTGTCAATGCAACTCGTTTTTCTGTTCTTCTCTTTATCGGTGAACATCCCTCAGTCATCACTCGACATCATACAAGATAGGGCACTTTATGGACTTGGAAAGCAATTTTGAATAAACAACAGATGTTTTCATCTGAATTCATTTACACAAATAATTGTTTTAAACTGTCAATTTGTAACTGGTGCATGGATTATCTAGTATAATGCCACTAGGTTGTTGGTAATTTTCTCGTTTCGACTTTAAGTACATTTTCTCTCGTAAAAGCGATTGTGAAGTATCGTTAAGTGAAGTTTACTTAGAGCGTTATTCAGTGCGTGCGGCGGCCTTTTGATAGTTTGACTGCCAAACGAAGAGGTTATTTGTTTCGTTATGTCTTTACACCCTGTGGAGTCGAAATAATTTTTAATAAACATTCAGTGGATGATAAAAGGATAAGGAATATAACAATAATAAAAACAAACTCAAAACGTTAATAGCAGACAATGAAGACAAATTAAAAGGGAAGGCAAAGAGGGTCCCAGGGTCCTTATGATAATTTATGCAATTCGCTAGCCGAGTTGGAGATGGATTTTCTTCTTTTAATTTCAAGTTATCCTATGGTAAGTACCGAGAGACGTTTGGAAGTTTTATTCTTCATTAAGCCGGAAAAACCTATTAAATATAATTATTTTCGATTTATATTTGCATAAACGTGACTGTTTGCAGAGTCAGCTATTGTGTGTTATGAATTTATTCTTTGGATGTTAAACTCGTAGAGTTAAACACAAAAACATCAAAATTCGGCTAATGAACAGCTTAAGGACCTTAAGTATAACACAATTAACTCCACGTTTTGAGCACACAAAAAATCAACGTTGAAAACGCGCCATTTTGTGAACTTCACCGTTCGAAGTTACATGTAACAATACCATCTCATGGTTTTACTAAATCAGTGCTAAACAAACTTTGAATTTTAGAAGCATCTACGTGACATATCAGTATTTCACGGCAGCTTCTGTATATAGAAGACGTAGATAAAGCCATATTCATTTAGACGGCAGTAAAAATCGAGTACGTTTGAGGTGTTTGTTTGTTATTTATATTCGTATTTTATATGCACACTGATCATTATACAAACTATTTGCCGAAAGTAAGCTTATATTTCAACGATTACTGTCACTTTCAGGAACTGGACTCTACTTCTATAACTGCCGGTCGACAACTACCGCCGGTGACCGAAGGCCTTGAATTAACTCGGATTATTTCACACGTGCCGCCCATTCTCAAGCCAATTATTTGGGCACGCTCACATGTCCAGCTATCATCTTAGAACTAAAAGGGGAAGCTTTTTAGGGTTTTGTTTATATGGACGGATGTATCTAAAAACAAATAAACGAATAAAAGGCTTGAGTTTGGAAAATAAAGCTTTGGTGTCGTGTTAACTGTAGGGTCCATCTTGTGTGGGCCCAACGGTTGATAATATAGATTATACGCAATGCATGACGGGAAGGTGAAGCATATCATTTAGTGCGTCGGCCTTTTGATAGTGGATTCGATTAATTAACTATGATTAAAACAAGCTAAAAACAGCGGAAAAATTAAAAGGGAAGGTGGAGCAGACAAATGACGGCGAGAAACAAGATGTCAGGTATTTAGTGAACATTAAGTGATATATCGTGGTCTACTTCCGCTCGAGGAACGGAAACAAATATATCGCCAATCAGAGAGACCATTACTAGGCTTTTAACGAAACTGGCGGTTACAGACTAATTTTGAATTTGGAACTCGCGAAAATTTCTCACGTGGAACTGTCATAACACTCGGTGAAGACCCCGGCCCACTGCCTTGGTCCTCTGATTGGCGAGTTCCAAATTCAAAATTAGTCTGTAACCGCCAAAATCGTATAATTTTACGCTTGGGGGTCCCCCCATGAAGAAAGGCGATTTGCATCGTTTTGGGTAGGGTCGGGAAAATTTTGGACCGCTTTGGTCATTCTGGTTCTTACAGATCATTGGAAGGTCGCGCTTTTTGGGTCTCGAGGAGGCCGTTTGGCGATGATAAATTTGATGGACTTTCCTAAATCTCTGGTCAGATGTTGCTTGATAACTATTCCCTCCTGTGCCGAAAGCTGAATAGCGAGCGAGGAAGAAAAGTGCCGATTTTTGGGTGATCTTTGAGGTAAGTCTGTGCTTTGGCGAGGTCGAGTTGCCTACCTTGTATATTTTTTTAGAGCCGCGGCCAACGGTCAAAATTTCGAATCCTAATAAACTGCTTTAGAAGGCCCCAAATCGCCAAAAAACCACTCACACAACTTAATTAAGTATCAATCTTTTATTATTGAAGATTTGTTTCGTAGGAATTGGAAAAAAGAATTCACACCGAGCAATTATATAAACTCTTCTGAGATCGTTATGAAACTAATCGATAAACCACAGGTAACCCAATAGACTAATAAGCGGGAAATATGATCCCAAGAGGAAATGTAGAATTTTTTCTAATTGGAAATCAAGTACTGAATCCTCTGGGGAGCTGTCACATGATCTGAATTGGAACAACAAATGTACAAGCTAAATCGATATATAGACTAGTTTACGGTTCTTGTGCAGTTGTTCAAGTCTTTTGTTTCAACTGGCGGGCCAATAGTCCAGTTTCGTATTCGAAAATTACCGCTGAATGCGATGACTACAGACGCATGTACGCAGGGTTAGCCTCATTCGGAAGTTAATTATAAACATTCATACATACCAGCAAGGTTGGCTATTCATAACTCTGTGTATTGTTGTAGCTTCGCGTTTTGCTCCTTCTCGCTGGTATTTATGAATGTTTAACTTCAGAATGAGGCTAACCCTGCATACATGCGTCTGTAGTCATCGCATCCAGCGGTAATTTTCGAATACGAAACTGGGCCGGGTTGTTCAAAGCCCGATTAGTACTAATCCAGAGTTAATTTCCACGACAACCAATAGGTTCTGTGCAGAGTTAATCCAGGATTAACACTAATCGGGCTTTGAACAACCCGGCCATGGACTATAGATGGTTTGCACTCAATCCCCAGAGATTCAAATGACAAAGGGCATGGCGGCCATGTTGGTGTACGGAACAAAAGAAGCTAAGGAATAATCTATTGTTAGCTGTACACCAACATGGCGGCTATGACGTCACGTGCAAAGGGTCTATTGTCTAACTGGATCTCCGATACAACACGGACTCGAATTTTGTAAATTACTTCTAAAACGCAAACATAACTATTCAAACGTAATATAACCAAAATAAGGCAATATTTAATTTACTTTAAAAAGTAACATTTCTATAAATTTATCGAGGCTTCTTGTGTTCTACTTGAGTGCAATATTTATTTCACTGAATAATAATTCGGAAGAAACTTTGTACTTTAAAACAACAATGTCTTTATTTCTAGCTCAAAACAAATTTGTATTTCAAATTTCACTAGTTCAGTCAGTCGTGTTCTTGCATGTTGTACCAAACCCGAAATGATCCCAAACCCGAAATGATCCCCAAACCCGAAATGATCCCCAAAACTGTTCAAGTCGCACCTGAAATGATCCCCGACCCGAAATGATCCCCAATCAGTACCCGAAATGATCCCGCAATAAAACTGGGAATGGACTAAAGGATTTTGGACTTTCGGAAATGAGCAAAATTTTCGCTAAACTTCTTGCTAAAAGAAATAAAGCTCAAAAGTAAGAATGTTTACTAGTTTTTTCTAATAGGACAAACCAACACTAGCAGACAATAAACAACCCTTGTCAATCAAGCCACGTGACGTCATCGATCATGTGACGATAACGGAAATCGCTCATATCTCGCTGGGGATAAACAGCAAAACAGCCAGAATAAATCACAAAACGTCGAACCGTCCGAGTCTTTATAGTGAAATTTGCTAATATATGGTGTGTCATAGAAAGCCATCACTAAGCGGGTCATTAGTATAGGTAATAGCATGATGTGTAGTGATATTTGGCATAAATACCGCGAGTGATATTTCAAAATAATTTTGAAATATCATGAGCGGTATTTATGCCAAATATCACGTACATATCATGCTATTATTTGTTTTTATAATATAGATACGATAGTACGCGCGCTCTGATTGGCTAAGAAGCCATGTTTTATCAGAGTATATAACATGGTTAGCCGTGTTATATAGTTTTCAACTGGCGGTTTCCTTTCATCGCGCGCGTAAATCTATATTATAAAACAGATAAAGAAGCCTTAAATCCATGTTTTATACTATGATAAAACACTCTGGTCATTTGAGAACACTATAGAAATGTTGAAAGCACGCGCCTTCGGCTTGTGCTTTAACATTTCTCTCATGTTCTCAAATGCCCATCGTGTTTTATGATAGTATAAAACATGGCTAAGGCTTCTTTATTTGTTAAATAATATGACCTAAGAAATTTACTGGAAAAGACAATCAGATGTTCTCTCAACTGGGGCACCGAGTTTGTTTACTTCTTTGACAGTTTGAGTTTGAGCTAATGACTAGTGAAAATCGGCTTACGGTACTTTGCGAAACGAAACGGTGCGAAACGGTATTTTGCGAAACGGTAATTTGCGAAACGGTATTTTGCGAAACGATAATTTGCGAAACGGTAATTGGCGAAACGGTAATTGGCGAAACGGTATTTTGCGAAACGGTAATTTGCGAAACGGTATTTTGCGAAACGGTATTTTGCGAAACGGTATTTTGCGAAACGGTAATTTGCGAAACGGTCCCCCCAGAACTGAAGTCTGTTATGATTTATGTTATGATTTATGTGTTTTCCAATTTTTTAAAACTTTAACAGAAATCTTTCAGCAATGACCTCCATCTTTGGTACACATAAACTATGCATCCCAATGATATCGTAGCGTAAAATTCATAATGATGGAGATACCAGAAGCAAAGTTAGTCGGTTGAGAAATTCACTTTTGAGAAATTTCAACCCCAAAATTTACTGAAATCAAAAAGTGTTAGTGTGTTTACAATTTTAGAACAACTAATAGTTGCTCGATTGACTTCATATTGGTGCTAAATGGAACCCAGGTCTTGCTGATGGTTTCGGTGGATCGAAACAAGACAATTAGTTAAGATCCAGAAAATTAGCTTTTAGATTTTGATGTACAGCATGATTTTTCAACATCGTTTACGTCAAGCATGAATATAAGTTTTCAAGTTATCATGTTGGGTTTTCCCAATTTTTAGAATTAAAATCTCTAATCAAATGTTCTCATTTTTGCAATGAAATTTTCTCAAAAGTGAATTTCTTAACCGGCTAACTTTGCTTCTGGTATCTCAATCATTATGAATTTTATGCTGCAATATCATTGGGATGTATAGTTCATGTGTACCAAAGATGGAGGTCATAGCTGAAAGATTTCTGTTCAGCTTAGCTGACATTCAGAATGACACGACTGACTTCTATTGAATTTTTTTGTCAAAACATGCTGTACCTTTGAAAATCTAAAAACAATTTTTCTAGATCTTAACTATTTGTCTTGTTTCGATCCACAGAAACCATCAGCAAGACCTGGGTTCCATTTAGCACCAATATGAAGTCAATCGAGCAACTATTAGTTGTTCTAAAATTGTAAACACACTAACACTTTTTGATTTCAGTAAAGATTGGGGTTGAAATTTTCTCAAAAGTGAACTTCTCAACCGGCTAACTTTGCTTCTGGTATTTCCATCATTATGAATTTTACGCTACAATATCATTGGGATGCATAGTTTATGTGTACCAAAGATGGAGGTCATTGCTGAAAGATTTCTGTTAAAGTTTAAAAAAATTGGAAAACACATAAATCATAACATACTTCAGTTCTGGGGGGACCGTTTCGCAAATTACCGTTTCGCAAATTACCGTTTCGCAAAATACCGTTTCGCAAAATACCGTTTCGCAAATTACCGTTTCGCAAAATATCGTTTCGCAAAATACCGTTTCGCAAAATACCGTTTCGCAAATTACCGTTTCGCAAAATACCGTTTCGCACCGTTTCGTTTCGCAAAGTACCGTAAGCCGTTTTCAAGTTATCATGTTGGGTTTTCCAAATTTTTATAATTAAAATCTTTAATCAAATGTTCTCATTTTTGCAATGAAATTTTCTCAAAAGTGAACTTCTCAACCGGCTAACTTTGCTTCTGGTATCTCCATCATTATGAATCTTACGCTACAATATCATTGGGATGCATAGTTTATGTGTACCAAAGATGGAGGTCATTGCTGACAGATTTCTGTTAAAGTTAAACAATTTTGGAAGACACGTAAATCATAACAGACTTCAGCTCTGGGGGACCGTTTCGCAAATTACCGTTTCGCAAAATACCGTTTCGCAAATTACCGTTTCGCAAAATACCGTTTCGCAAAATATCGTTTCGCAAAATACCGTTTCGCAAAATACCGTTTCGTTTCGCAAAGTACCGTAAGCCGTGAAAATCCTGTAAGTGGCAGACAATTTAGCTTACCAAATTGAACAGTAAAATCTCAAAGAAAGGCTTAATAATCGACTGGAGCTGAGAGAGAATGGCTATAATTAACCTGTGAAAAAAGTCAATTTCTGGTACATTGACACTAGCAAAGAGCGAAGTTTGATTTCAGGCAGTTCATCGCCGAGCACAACTGAAGTCAAACAATAAAGCAGTTGTCACTTCGCTGTTTTATTTTAAAAGACAGTAACTGTTAATACGTCTCAAAACCAGAAAACTGAACGACACTATCGTAGCTGGAAATGAAATTCCAAGTTCTTTAAACTTAGTTAGAGCAAGTATTTTTCTTTAGGTATTAACTTGAACAAGATAATCTGAATCAACTGTCTCACGGCAATGGGTCACATGCGACCGAGTTTCCAAATATTTCTTGTCAATGGCTTAAAAAGAAAACAATTAAAAGAAAATTTAAAAGTCAACTTGGCTTACTTTGTTGGTATTTTGTCCTTGTATAATGTCAGCTGTTCCTGGGCAGTTGTTTAAGCGAGATGAACGTCAATTTTCGGTTCCGTTTTCATTCACTGAATCAAACTTTCCTCGTCTGCCAACTGCATGGTCACTCGAAGACTTGAAAATCACTTTGAACTTTCTCAAATCACCACAAGATTCCATTACCAGAGGCACATCAAACAAAGTAATAAAGATGGATATTTTTAAAGATTTTAACTTCTCCACTAATTCAGTGCAGACTACTAAATTTAGACTAGGGGAATATTTATATACATAATTCATATTTTAACTTTAAAGCATTATCTCTTTTAATTATTGTAAATAAATTTAGACAGTAGTTGTTTAATCGTCCGTTAGATGTTTTTATATTATTATAATCTTATAATCATTGTATATATATTTAGTTATACACGATCCCACAAGCTGTAAGCTTTAATAATTATCGTGTTAAAATAAAGGTTATTGATTGATTGATTGATTGATTGACAGATGACATTGCTGTTCATTTCTATACCAAACTCTTCAATTTTAGCCATCAAAAGCCAGGCATTTGCCACCGTAAACTTCCGTAGCTTTGTAGTTTTCTGCACCCGCTCGGCGACCTGTAACTGAGCTTCAAACCGGGGGGCACCGCTTGCATAATAAAGGGTAGGTATGTGAGGTGTTGTATTCAGAGCCCGACCCGGTTTGCCAAAAAAATAAAACGAATTCTTATTAACCAGAATTTCCATGAAATGTATGAAAATCAACCCGAATTGATAGACGATTTGCTCCAAAACAAGACTTGGTTTGCGAAATTGGGCTCAAACCTGGACACGGTACCGCCGCACATCTCACTTACGCCATGTACGTGAGTGGCCCCCCGGAGTTTGAAATACCACTCCTTGGAGTTTGTAATTTCACTATTACGTTGAAATACCACTCCTCTTAGCCAATCAGATTGCAGAAATTTCTTAGGTTATGTTATAAGTTGATTAATTGACAGCAGCTGTCAATAAAACCGTGCAACGTCATTGGTGAGTACCCATCACATTTTTATTAAATGATTTATTTTTATGATGTCTTCAAAATTTATATCCACCTATTTCAAAAACAGTTGTCACGGATGAGCGACAAAAGATTGTCATTTTAACTGGCGGCAGCTATGCGGAATGGAATACGGTGCAATTCGAAATCCATTCGAAGAACATTAACTGATTCTGCTTAAAGTCTTTGACGCCAAACGAATTCACCATAATCCATTGCGGTCTGGGTATGTCGCTCGTCCAGTTCAACCTTTTATCATGAAACAGGTATAACAAGAACAGGAACAAGTAAAACAGGTGTGTAACAAGAACAGGAACAAGTAAAACAGGTGTAGAACAAGAACGGGAACAAGTAAAACAGGTGTAACAAGAACAGGACCAAGTAAAACAGGTGTAGAACAAGAACAGGAACAAGTAAAACAGGTGTATAACAAGAACAGGAACAAGTAAAACAGGTGTAGAACAAGAACAGGAACAAGTAAAACAGGTGTAGAACAAGAACAGGAACAAGTAAAACAGGTGTAGAACAAGAACAGGAACAAGTAAAACAGGTGTAGAACAAGAACAGGAACAAGTAAAACAGGTGTAGAACAAGAACAGGAACAAGTAAAACAGGTGTAGAACAAGAACAGGAACAAGTACAACAGGTGTAGAACAAGAACAGGAACAAGTACAACAGGTGTAGAACAAGAACAGGAACAAGTAAAACAGGTGTAGAACAAGAACAGGAACAAGTAAAACAGGTGTAGAACAAGAACAGGACCAGGTAAAACAGGTGTAGAACAAGAACAGGAACAAGTAAAACGAAGGAAAACTCTACTAAGTCAGTCCTGGAATCTACATATATGGCCGCTTCATCACGTCCAAGCAAAAAGCATAACTGAAAATATGCAGAAGAAAGCAATATTAAACACGTGCTGCGACCAATGGCGAAATAGTTCTCCCTATCAATATTCGGTAGGATAGCAAAGTGTCGATGACGAATGAGAAACGCATGCTTATTCGCCAGAAGAAAAAGGTCATATGCATTTTTATTGGACGTAACTAAAACTTGAGTAACAACCAACCTAGCAAAAGTCTGTCAACAATACATTTCTTTCAAACTGCCTATAGACTGAGCGCAAAAAAACTTTGTATAAACTTTTGTCTCTATTTTGCGATTTGTAAATTTACATAATCGCTGGGAAGATCATCAAATGTGCTTACGTAATCATCAAATGTGGAAAGTGATTTTCTTAGTCACATGATCGATGACATCACGTGGTTTGATTGACAAGGGTTGTTTGTTGTCTGCTGGTGATTATCGTGAATTGGTATAGCCTGCTATGCAGACGTATTTTTTCACTCTCACAAATTCGAAGAAAAAAGTAACGTCTGCTTACCCGAACGCTTAATTAGTTTCCAATATGCAAGAAAACGTCAGCACGTTTGTTTTACTTTTCTGCCCAATCAATGCCATTGTTAGAATTTTAGTGAATTGGCGCGCAAGTGAACACTTTCCTATGATTGGTCAATGGCAAATGTATTGTCTGAAATCCTTTTAAATGCAACATTACGTCACTTTCCAGAATATGGAAGGTAAAATCTGATTGGTTCACAACACAATGAGGTGTGCATATTGGAAACTAATTAAGCGCTCGAGTAAGCAGACGTTACTTTTTTCTCCGAATTTATGAGAGTGAAAAATACGTCTGCATAGCAGGCTAGAATTGGTATGGCTGTTGTGCTGTTTATCTCCAGCGAGATACGGGCGATTTTCGTTACGGTCACGTGATCGATTACGTCACGTGGCTTGATTGACAAGGGTTGTTTGTTGTCTGCTAGTGTTGGTTTGTCTTATTAGAAAATACTAGTAAACATTCTTACTTTTGAGCTTTATTTCTTTTAGCAAGAAGTTTAGCGAAAATTTTGCTCAGTTCCGAAAGTCCAAAATCCTTTAGTCCATTCCCAGTTTTATTGCGGGATCATTTCGGGTACTGATTGGGGATCATTTCGGGTCGGGGATCATTTCAGGTGCGACTTGAACAGTTTTGGGGATCATTTCGGGTTTGGGGATCATTTCGGGTTCGGGATCATTTCGGGTTTGGTACAATGTTCGTCTCTCCTAACCTAGCTAGATGGCGCGAAAACATCAAACGGGAGAAACAAAAGTTTCCTGAATCTAGTATTCCAGCCAGTATACTTCATATACTGAAAGGTAGACAAATTAAATAGCTAGGTAAAAGTCTTAGTAAATCAAATAATGAATGATTTTATTAAATTAAATAATTTGTTTTTTTTTACATTTGAAGGTTTATTTTATTTTTTATTTTTTATTTATTTACTTACTTCGGCCATAATAGAAGATACAAAATAGAATAAAGTAAAATATACAACTAACAAAACATAGAGGCCAGGAGAACCAACACAGCGTTAGCCAATTACGTTGGTTTCCTATGAAAAATAAAATTACAATAAATTATCTAATTACAATACTTATTTCAACCTAAAAGCAGCATTTGAGAGGTGCGGTTAACTGTCTTGCCTGGTAACATTTCAGACATACAGACTTCCAAGACCTAGGGTTCTCGATGTCAAATAAAGAAGTGATGGCAGACACGTAATATTTAAATAGTAATGATCTAAACTTAGGTAAAGAGATATCTGATTTACGCAGTTCGTGTGGAAGTGTATTCCAAGTTCGGGAAGCTATAGCTCTTATAAAATAACTATTTTGGTAACACAGGGTCTTGACATTAGGAATCTGATAAGTAATAAGATTAAGTGAGTTATCCATCGAACGTAGAGAGATGCTTAAATTCACCCTGTTTACAAGCTTTGGCAAAACATCTGGAGCTAAGGTTACTAAACCGTGTTTTGCCTTATACAAGAAGATGAGGTCAAGGTATTCATACCAGTAACATAAAGGTAAAAGCTTTAGAGTTAAGAGTCTAGATTTGTAGGAGATGTCTGTTTGGAAGGGCAACAGGAGAATAAACTTAGTAGCCCTCCTTTGTGTTCTTTCTATATCCTATGTCAGATCGACAGTTTGTGGGCTCCATACTTGTGAGGCATAGGCAAGGTTCGACCTAACCAGGGACAAGTACAGACATCAACGGGCGCTAGTACTTCGGACTTTGACGGCAGAGCGTCTGAGTAGGCCAAGCAACTGGCCAAGCAACCCGGCCAAGCAATGGTATAGTTAGCCTCAAAACAACGGTACTCGATAGGGACCCACTTTTTTTCAAAAGGTTGGTGGGTCCCGGGTGATACCCCCCCCCCAAATTTAGGATCTAGGGACCCATTTTTGTTTATTTGATGGTGGCGGCGCCGGCGGTGACCCCCCCCCCCCCCCCCCCCCCTCCAAAAAAATCGTCTAGGGACCCTTTTTTTTACAGTGGTGCTGGTGGCGGCGGCACCCCCCCTCCCCCACAAATACACAAAAACAAAGCGGTGGTGGTAAATTCAGTAGCCTGACATACAGCCGCCTCCTCAACTCGTTGGGTGGGCTCTGGAACGAGCTGAGGAGTCGACTGTATTTCAGGCTATGTAAATTGAATCATATTCACATTGATGACTCAAGCACGTTTGAAGTATGGCGAAATATCGCGAAGAACATGCATATTGGAATATGAAATAAACATGCATTTATTAGCTGCTGTGTTTTGTCATTCATGTGGCCTTAGCGATTTTAGAGGGTCAGTTAACTCTTGAGTGAACAGCAAAGGCAAACCCTTTAACATCGCTAAGATTTGGCGTTTCAGGCCACATGCTCGTACTTTCGTGGTGTAAGTAATGTATTAGCCTGCGACAGACAGCCGACTTCTTTGCAATTTGCGAGCCAGGAAACCCAACATTTACCCATTTACCCACATTTTCCAGAGGTTTCATTAGTTAGAGAGAACAGCCGCGGCGAAAGAGCCGCGAAGTGGCGAGCTGCGAGAATCGCTGATCGCCGCTTCGCCGCGGGCTGTTGAGTCTCTCTTAAGAAAACCTCTGGAACCAGGGTAGTTCAACATTCCATTTTCTTCCTCTTATTCCGACAATAAAAACAGTTGCCTGCGAGTGCAAAGAAGTCAGCTTTCTTTCGCACGCTACTAGTAGGTGTAAATTAATTCGTAGCCTGTGAACAGCCGGGCTGGACTGTAAGAGAAGAAGATGGGGGGTCGGGAGATCCTGTAAAGATACCAGAATCGGAGTAGAGTAAGCTAGTAACCATAATCTCAGGTATCGATCACCACTGATTTAATAAACAACGTCGAAAATTATGAGAGTTTGTGCCTACGTAGGATCTATTACGTAGTCCTTTGATAGACTTTCCTCGTACATCGATTCTAAAGCAGCCAGCAGTACTGTAAGGACTGGATGATGTCAGTCAGTGATAAGAAGACTAAAGTTGTCATTTTTCAAAAACAAAGTCGCAAGTCTACTCTTGAGAAGCATGCTTTCTTCTTGAACAATTCACGAATTACTAATGTTCCTGAGTACACATACGATTTCGAGTAATGGTAGTTTTACAAAGTCAAAATTAACTTCCACCGAGAAAACAAGACGTTCTATTTTTGGAGCAAAACGATATCTTAACTTTTCTAAAATGCCTACAAATATGTGCAATAAGCTATTTGATACCCTATCAGTTTCACCAATTCTATTATACAATTCAGAAGGATGGGGTGCTTACGATAAACTTAATTTTCAAAAGTGGGAAACAGATTCAATAGAAAGACTTCATTCGCAAATTCTTCAAGTATTATCTTGGGCTTAACAAAAGAGCCCCTAATGTAGCTGCTCGTAATGAAGTTGGAAGGATTTCTTTAAAGTCTTTGATATATCGCAACATGTTACATTTTTGGATGCACCTTCAGAATCTTCCTGAAAATAGTATCGCCAAACAATGTTTTCTTATTTCAAACGATCTAGCATCGTCCAATAAAACGAGCTTCATGACCTCAATTAATTGGTTTTAGGCAAAAGTTTAGAACTTCGGATCATATTTTAGTACTGAAAACTTTAATAGACTACTATAAATCGAAACGGAAACCATTATTTGCGTGTTTCATCGATTTTAGGAAGGCCTATGATAGCGTTTGGAGAGAAGGTTTATTTTTCAAATTAATCAATTGCGGGTGCAGTAAGACGTTCGTTCGTATCTTACTTAGTATGTACTCATTTGTTAAATCGGCTGTGAAATTGAGTCAAGGGGTTACCCCGAGTTTCCAGTCGGATATAGGGGTGAAACAGGGATGTAACCTTAGTCCATCGCTTTTCAACTTATTCATAAATGATATACCTGAGCTTTTTAATAGTGTTGGATGCAACCAAGTCTCTTTAGGAGATTCCAAGCTAAGTTGTTTGTTGTATGCAGATGACTTGGTTATCTTGTCAGAATCGGAGTCTGGTCTTCAAACCTGTCTTGGCAGGCTAGAAAAATACACTGCTAGATGGAAGTTAAAGGTTAACATGAAAAAGTCTAAAGTGTTGGTCTTTGCTACGAGATCACAACGTATGAAATTAACAGGTGTTAAATGGTTCTTTGGTAGCAACGAATTAGAGCAAGTTGAGGAATATACCTACTTAGGTATACCTTTCCATCGTGATGGAGGGTTTAAAATTGCTCAGAAATCGCTATATAATAAGGCTTTGCGTGCTTATCATTCCCTCTTTAAGTGTTTCTCCTCGGTTGAGAAAATGCCTGTAAAGGTGATGATAAAGTTGTTCTCCTCTACGGTGATCCCGGTTTTATTGTATGGTTGCGAAGTGTGGGGTGTTTATACTTTAGGGAAGCTGTCTAGTTCAAACGATTTTAAGCACAAATTATTTTCAATGGTTCCTATTTTAGAAAAGCTTCATTTAAAGTTTTGTAAGCGGGTTTTAAGGGTCCATACCAAAGCAACGAACCTAGCAGTGTATGCTGAGTTGGGTAGGATGCCTTTGATTTTACACGTAGCTGTTTTGGTGGTTAAGTACTGGCTGCGTTTAAATGATGCTACGTACAGTGACACCCTTGTTGGCAAAGCATCACGTGTCTGTATGGAGTCCAATTCTCCAGGTGTTTGTTTTGCAAACTTGGTCTTGAAAATATGTGGTTTCGATAAGGTATCGAATCTTTGTATACCTTTGAAACAAATTAGTACTTTCGTGAAACATTTAAAGTTAAAATTGTTCGATTCGTTTGTTAAGTTTTGGGAATTCAAGATATTGAATGGGTGCAGTGATTCATCAGCGGTTGTTGGAGGTAAAATGCGAACGTTTCGGTGTGTTAAATCTAACTTCGGTTATGAGCATTATCTTGACAACGTTACTAATGCATTACACCGAAGTGCTGTCACAAAATTAAGAATTTCAGCACACAAGTTACCAGTTGAAACCGGGCGTTATAAAAAAATAGATTACGTTTCTCGTGTATGTTACTCTGTGTACATGCAATAAGGTCGGTGATGAATTTCACTTTTTGTTTGACTGCAAGCATTCTAATTTTCTTGAGTTAAAAGAAAATTTCCTTAGAACCATTCTTGCTGTTAATGCTAATTTCCGTTTTTTCAATGATAAATCGTTGTTCTTGTATTTATTGACTATGAAGGACAAATCAGTAAATAGAATTTTTGCAAACTATTTTTATAACGTCCTAGAGCAAGCAAACAGGTTAATTGACTGTTAATTAGATTACAAATAGGTCCAGTCTTGTGTATTATGTATCCTATTGTAATTACTATTATGTAACCATATTTTATTCATTCTCTAATATTAGCTGATGTACCTTTTATGGTATAAAGTTTAATAAAATTATTATTATTATAATTATTATTATTATTATTAATAAACTTTTAGAGCTTTTCGAAACACCAAGACAAGAAAGCTCTTACTCTCCTAATGATAGGTTTAATCCAATTAAAAAGTTTTTATCTGATATTGAAATGAACATTATAAAAGAATCAAAGGTACATCAAATGAAACTCATTCGATTGAACAAGAAGCTCGTCTTTTATTCTACATTTAAACATGATACCAATAGTTCCGATTACCTTGACATGATTAAGAATATGAAGCACATAGCGAAATTACGATCAGGAAATCATAACTTGAATATAGAAGTTGGTAGACATGCTCATCCTAAATTACCAAGAGAACTAAGAATTTGTCACCATTGTTCGTCATCAGATGTTGAGGATGAAACTCATTTCGTGTTCAACTGTGCTTCATATGCTGACATCAGGAAGGTACTAATTGAAGAGATCAGTACACATTATCACAATTTTCTACAGTTAGATAATGATCACAAGATTTTGTTCTTATTCAACAATGTTGAGCCATTTGTATGTAAAAAAGTAGGATACTTCATCTTTGAAGCATTTGATCGGAAAAACCGATCGCTTACACGTACCACAGAGATTTAAAATCGTTCGCTTAGTGACAGCTCATTTACTTGTAAAGCAATACCATTTATGTATATGGGAATGCTAATAAAGTTATTGTATATTGACTCCATCAACCTTGCCACATAGCCATACATCATTCTTTGTAAATTTTGCTGTTTTAACCGGCTGAAAAGCAGCTTACTTTATTTTGCGAAACGAAACGAACTTGTAATTTGCAAGCAAATTATACATACTGAAGATTCCCAGCAGAGATCTCTATAACTGCTAAAATGGAGACTGCTCGCTAGCAGAGGAAAGTTAACTTATAATTAGGTAGCGTTGATCGTCTCGTTTCTCGGCTCTTTCTCCGTGTATCAATGTCTTCAAGTAGTAACTCAAAATGGAGACTTCTATAGCAGAGAAAACATAGACCGCATTCAGTCATACGTTTCCGGCTCTACTGAGGAGAACGTTCCTGGAGAACATTGACGGTGGTGAAAGTGACAGCTTGCGCCGGGTAACACCCGCATGTCCACATCACCACATGTTCTAGCCGCGCGACTTTATTTCTACCACAAACAAATAGTCCATGCAGGAATTAACTTCCCACGCCGACAGCTTATAGGAACTTTTTGTGAAGGGGTTGAAATATATTATATGACACCATGTCGGGTAACTTAAAACCCCTTCATTGTACGCTGATGAACTAGCCGGGAAACCTTCAAAAATATGATCTTTGCCAGGACTGATACAAACTTTAATACTATGCTGAATAAAGTGTACCGGCCGTACGGGCCACTGGTAAATTTGATGTTGGGCCATTTAGTCCAGTTCGCGGTTAATTTCGACATTTTGAAAGGGGTGCAAACATGGCCCGAAATAGAGTGTTTGTATGTGAATCCGATGCCAAATAATTTCCGTAATATTCACTGTCTGCAAACTTAAGATACCAGGTAAAAGATTAACTGTTCTAAATTTGAGGGTCCACGATTACACGCTTCCCAGCACAGCTACTGATCCCTCGTATTTTGATCAGTTAATCTTTTACTTGGTATCTTAAGTTTGTAGACAGTGAAGATTTCAGAAATTTGATTTTACGGAAATTATTTGGCATCGTATTCCCATACAAACACCGTATTTCGGGCCATGTTTGCAGGTCTATTGTTATGGGTTGCCACCGATATATTCATTTCGGTAGGTCATTTTGATTGACAACAACGCAGGAATTTCTCTTTTTCTAGCAGAGACACTCTCTCCAGCTCCACTAACGAGGGAGAAAAGTTATTTTCTCCTGGAGAAGAGAGGGTAAGAGAAAAGAACCTCTGCTAGCAGGGTTCCGAATGATCGGTTTGACTACAAACATTAAACTCGCACTACACTGGACTACACGAAAAGTACCGATACTCTTTGACATGAGATGCTGCGATGCTGAAGCGTGCACATCTCGATGACAAGTCCCATCGGTACGGATGAATATCCGACAGAAGCTGTCACTTTTATCACCCTAGGCTGAAAATTTCCAGAAACGTTCTCCTTGGGAGAAACGGTCGACGTTCAATATCAGTGTGGATTTTCAGTAGTAAATCAAACACATGATATTTAACAGCATTTGTATGGGATTTTTTATTTTTCCATGTACAACGTAAATCTTGAATAAAACTCGAGAAAAACCTATACAGTGTCTTCTTGTGTTCCTTAACTATGTCTTTGCCATGTTACAGCGAATTTCAGCAAAATTTACCCTTAAAACCCTGGCTAACTTGTCTTTCCTTCGTATGGGTTAGGCCTAGGGTTTTAAGGGAAAATTTTGCTGAAATTCGCTGTAACATGGCACAGACATAGTTAAAGTGCCTATAACCCCAAATTTGAAGTATTTTTAATAAATTCTTTACATCCTTCTTATCAATAATTCGAAGAGAAAAAAAGGAAAAAAGTAAGAGTTCGACCTTATTTCTGGGGTCAAACATTGTAAAACAACCCGATTTGGGCACCCTGTCCCAAATGGCCGTCAGCTGGAGTCTGGAAGTTAGCCTGGGAACGAAACCGGAAAGCAACGTCATAGTAGTGAGAGAAAGCGAACAACCAACAACAAAGACAGTAAAAACAGGGCGAACCGAGCGAATAACTCGATTTGAAATGCCAAACAGATGTGTATTTGGGAGCTGTAGGAATGAGCCAGACTCAAAAAAGGATAGCTCTAACACAAGGTCCCGTTTTTAAGCGATGATCGGCCAGAAGCAAAGACGCCAGTGGTTGAGGTTCGTGCGAACAAAGCGAGCGAAGTGGGAACCGATGAAGAATTCCAGCGTTTGTTTGGTTCACTCCAAGCCGGAAGACTTTATAAGATTTTCTTTAGTCCTTGACTCTACGCCAAGACTGAAGTCGGTTGAATATGGAGTTGTTCCTATTCCATCAGTCCATGCCATCGAAACCGATTTAAGCCATTCTCCGATTTTGGTAAGTGCTTTTGTATTTAGTTTGCATGGCAATACAGATTTATACAGTAGCCTCCTAGTCCTATAGCAGCCGTTGTGTAGCGCTTCCGTTCACTCCATTCCCCGGAATGGAGTGAAATGGAAGCGCTACAAAACGGCTACTATACCTAGCAATACAGTGGAACCTGCATGTATAAAGAAGTTCCTAGGGAAAGGAAGAAAACTTCATTATGACCGGGTTCCACGTACTGAACATTGTTTTCACCACAAGTGTATTAGACTAAGAGAGTGCATGTTATAATTATTGTTATTTAGTATGAGGGAAATAACCGTGAATAAATCAGACAACTTTCTTTAGATGACACCTGCACCTATGGACAGGACACCATGCTTAACAAGCAGCCAAGGGCAGAAGCAACCCAGAAGAGACAACAAAGGATGACTGTTATAGATGTTCCTCCTTCAGCTCCAGGTAATTCAAATTGTTTTGTATAAAATATTTTTTTGCACAAAAGAAACTATTCAAATTCTGAAAATATTCAAACAAAATCGAGTCTGTGCTAATCACACCTTCTGTGTTTGTCCTCCAATAACACCTACATGTAGCTCTTGCTCAAGCAGTGCATATACACCTACATGTATCAAACTGTTGGACATGTCATATAAAGGTATACTGCTTGTTTAGTCTTTCGAGACTAAACAAAATATTAAAATACCAGCTGGAAACGTATAATATTACACGTAAGTTTGTATTTAAAACGAAACCAGTGCTTTATTTACCATAAACCAATATATATATATACCCATAACTAACTTAATAATAATTGTTATTTTTTGTATTTTAGTGCCAGAAGTTCCAGTTCCACTTGCTGTAAGGCCAGAAATTCCAGTTCCACCTGCTGTAAGGCCCACAAAAACCAAGGCAAAACCCCATTGCTCAGTGTGCAAGAAAGTTACCTATTAAATTAAAATTAATTAAATTGTTAATCTCTAAATTATATATTGTTTCTTTTTTTGAATTTATTTGTGGAACTCTGTAAACTAGCTTGTAGCTAAGTATGTCCTCCTCATTAAATAAAGTATTGTGTAAACCTATTAAAGAGCATAAAGGTGTTGTTGATTGTCCAAAGAACAACCCTCGTCCCCTTACAAGTACAGAGTGAACCAGAAATGTCTACCAGCTATCTCAGTGATTTGATATTTTATCAATGGACAATCTAGGTAGCAATATATTATACTGTCAACTTCCATAGGCTAATCACTCCTGTGACCAGCTCAGTGAAATCGATTGCCCTATTTCATTGGCATGACATCAAAACAAATAGATGAAAGCCGCCATTCTTATTTTATTGGGAAAATTTGCCAATTTGAAGGAAGGCCATCTGTGGCAGAACAGCTTTATTTTGTATGTCTGTTGTTAAAGAAGAGTGTTTTGACCCCCTAAGATGGCAGCTGTGTCTATCATGTGACACCATAATTAAATAGGGCAATTGAATTTGAGGCTTAAAGGGGCCATGTCACGGTACTATGTATGTATGGAGTCAGTGTTCGATTGGTGGGTTAAAACAGTTCAACCCCCTCCTTCAATGCTGGATTGAAAGTATGTTCATTATTTTACTTGAATAATGTATATTTACACAATTTATTAGTCATTTTTGAATATTTGCTTTGATTTTTACCATCCCACATGTGCACGAGGTTTGTCAGTTCATATCAGAATCTCTGATAATGAGTGTGTCCGGCCCGGACATCTAATGTAATGGTCTCTCACCATGACACAGTTCCTTTAAGGTTAGGCCAGAGCATTGAAAACATGTCCACCTTGTAAAAGGGGTTAGTCAGATTTTACTGTTTTCCAATTTACTACTCAAACATTTAAATTTTAATATTATAATCCTATTTTCAAAATTTGTGTAAAATTATAGAAAGGAACACAGGGTGCGATGCAAGTGCTTTCCAATAGCCCAGGGCTAGTAGTTTCGCTTGTCAGGGTAGTGATTCCTGTTCACAGGTTGCCTGAATGGACATACATGTATATGGACATACATGTAGGTTAATAGCCCACATTCGATATATGCTTCACTTCTCACACACACAGGTTCTGGGGCATAATTAAATTCATTATTGTTATTTCATTAATCACTGCACATTATTCCCCAGAGACTTGTACATGTATTGAATCATTTGTATGTGACCAGTGAAGCCTATATCAAAAGTGGCCAATGCCACTGAAAGTTTGACTGTTCATTGTTGTTCTCCTTAAAGTTTATATAAGTTATGAAGTACTTTCATCTTCATCTTCTTCAAATCCAGTGAAGGTTTCTTTCCCAGCATTGAATTTTGTCCTGATTGTGTCATATGCACACATGCTAGTAGAGGAATTCTATTGTTGTCCAGATAACCGTAGACTAACTGGATGTACTCTCTGTATGAGACAACTCGTAGAAATCTGTAAATAAAGAAGTTTATATGTTAGTACCAATTGTTTGATACAGTTGAAGCCCTTTGTGAAACTGCCCTTGTAGGTGACCAGCTCCCCTCAGAGACCACTCTTGTGCTCTGTAGTAACCAGCCACTCTCATAAGTGACCACCACGCATACCACCACCTTTGGAATTTTTCTTTGTTTTTAAACTCTTGTAAGTAACTACTCCAGAGACATGATCCCAGACTGTGCAATGAGTCAAGTTAATATAAATATGCACTAGCATTTTGCAACAATATTCTTATTATATCTGACATTCATGCTGTTACAGTAGAGTAGTACAGTATTGTATACTGTGATATCAGTCGCATGATATATGTATCCCCATGGGTGTGGTGTGTGCAAGCTCTCATAAGCGAGCAACTACTCCTGATTCCAGTTCTGACTAGTTATGAGCACCTTTTCCTGATTCCCAGTGTGGTTGCTTACGAGAGCTACTATTTTTAATTAACATGCACGATAGATCAAAATACTCTGATAAACCTTCCACTTTCCTGGTCAGATTGGAACTGTGTTCATTGATTTCAATTCATACCTTGGTCATTATTGAACATTATTAATGCTCGCGGACTCGCTCGTTCGAGATACGATACGAAAATCTCGTGAATAAAAACGATAAATTAAGCTCTTAACATGTAATACTAATAATCTCTATATATGATTGTTGCGATTGGAAGGATCACTGGATTCTTTTGGCATCCTGCATTGCTGCAATGCCGGTTGTTTTGGGAGACGACGGCCACGGGAAGCCCATGAAGGGCTATGATAACTTATTTTAATTTTGGACAGTTTAACTCACCTTCCACTGAACCGATTCTGGAGGTCTCCGTCTGTACTCTTGTAACCCATTCTTCATCGGCGAGTGGCTCATCCGCGCCGTCCGCTCTCTTCGCCGGCAGATTCTTCTGCTTCAAGCTCATAGTTGATAAAATTTAGCTCGGAATTGTCCGATGAACAACTGTCTTCAGATTCGGAGCCTGACGAAGACATTTTGTCAAAAAGTCCAGCAGAAAATTACGGAACTTACGACGCAAATAAGAAAGAACGAACCAAAAGTACATAGAGAAGCCTTATCACGTGACATGGCTCCCTACTATGACGTACCTAGTCCCAGACCCCACCAAGTCGCTAAGCTGACGGTAAAAGTTCACGGCTCTCATCTTTGAAAAGCCGTAAAAAAAAGAGAAATGCTTTAAAACCATTATTTTTTTCGGGAAGTTGCATAGAATACTTCTAAGTTTGATCTGAAAGAGTAACTTTTTTGGGGTTATAGGCACTTTAAGGAACACAAGAAGACACTGTTTAGGTTTTTGTCGAGTTTTATTCTAGCCTGAATTTCAGCCGTCTCCTCCGGTTCGTTCCTCCTGGCTGAAATTCAGGCTAGTTTTATTCAAGATTTACGTTGTACATGAAAAACTAAAAAATCCCATACAAATGCTGTTAAATATTATACAGATCCCAAGCTTGGGCTATCTGTGAATCAAATTGCCAGTCAAGCATTTTCAATACCCAATACTATCCAAAATAGGCTTTAAGGTTACCGTATACCTTCACGAGTGTCCACCATAAAAAAATATACTCACATTTTGCGGTTATTCTGACTGATTCAACAGCGCTATATTAATCAGATAATGACAACCTTCAAAAGTGTACGTGGTTTGCAGATCTTTTACTTTGCTTGTACATAAGTCATCCTTTAAGTTTGACTTTGAAACATTTACGAGTGACGCTTTTGTTTGTTCCTTAATAAGTAATACTTATTTTGTCGAAGTTTCTGTCAAAATCCAAAACAATCATCGTATCCATTGCGCAGTAATCGCCGGTCCGAGTGTTTTGAGGCTGTTTCGTAAGAACTTCACACCTCGTGAAAGCTTCTGTCAACAGTCGCCAACCAGCCAATGATCCCTGTGGCTTTTTAATATGAATGATCCAGAAATTCGCGGTACGAGAACAGAGGTTGTATTCGGTAAAACTCAGTATTCCACTACTTTGTAGTGAGATGAAAGTAGTGAGGAGACACAGCAAAAACACAAACGAGGGCAGCAAAGCGAGAAACAGAGATAGAAAACAAATTTGAATAAGTTTTCCGAGAATATGAAATTTTCAGGTCTAAAGAAATTTGTAGTCCTTCAAAGTTGAAAGCTATACACGGCACGGTCAGCTTCGAGCGAAGTTGTAGTTGTAGTTTGCAAAGTTGTAATTTGCGAATACATACTGAGCGTCGACCGTTTCTCTCTCTGAGGAAAACGTTCCTGGAAATGTTCAACCGAGGGTGATAAAAGTGACAGCTCAATCTGTCGGATATTAACCCATAGAGACTAGTCAATCAACACACTGATAACAAAACAAACTCTGACGTTAAACTGTATATTCATCAAAGTTTTGTGTACCTACCTACACATGACAGAATCGAAAATGGCACACAAAACTTTGATGAATATCTCCAAGCATGTTTTCACCATATTTGGGCAAGCTTAGCCTAAATTTCAGCCATATCCTCACCGGCCCGAGCCGGACGTCTAATAATGCCGTTCAGTGACGTCAAAGTGGATTACATTTTTAACAAATGCAAATAACTGCCATGGCGGCTGTAAAATGAGTTCGTTGGGTCAAGTAAACAAACGCTTGACTTGAGAAATTATTTGAGATTATGTCAAAATTAAGGCCCTTCTTGGCTGCAACCATTTGCTTCTCAAGTGTCTCTTAATTGTGTATGTTGTGAATACCTTTTTGAAGCAACAAATCGTTATAATATTTGAGGCAATTAAACAGCAGTCTCTCGCCGGAGTTGCCGTTCGGTTCGAGATAGGGAGAGAGTTACCGTTTGTAAATCATGCAGCAGAAAAGTAGAAAAGCATGGAAGGATAAAGAAATACTCTTTTACGGGAAAGAACAGTTCATTGAAGCGGAGTAGCATCCGTAAGACTAAAAATATATGCAAATTTACCACCATTAATTCCAATCACGTCATCATCAGCGTTGCCGTCCTTGGATCTTAAATCTGAGCGGTCGTTGTAGTTTAATAACATATGTTGGTCGTCCTAGCCAGCCAGCCAGCCAGTCAAAACAGTCCTGCCCTCCCTCACCAGCCAAAAAGGTGGTGGGTCTCGGGTGCAACCCCCTCTATCACCAGCCCCAAAACGGTGGTGGGTCTCGGATACAATCCCGTCTCTCACCAGCCAAAAAGGTGGTGGGTCTCGGGTACAACCCCCATCTCTCACGAGCCAAAAAGGTGGTGGGTTTCGGGTACAACCTCCCTTCCTCACTGTCCAAAAAGGTTGGTGGTGGCGGGTCATACCCCACCCCCTAAAATTGGGTCCCTATCGAGTACCATTGTTTTGACCTCGTCCCTAGGGGACTGCGTGCGTTTCCTGGTAATGGTTAAAACTTTACATTTCTTCGCATTGACCTTCAGCCGCCAAGAGCGTGCCCAGGCCGCCAAATTAAATACCTTACCCTGAAGAATGGAGATGTCTGCTGCAGATTCCACTACCGAGAAGGTTGATTTGAATGTTTCAGCGGAGTGCGTGCTGATGAGTGCCTACTGAACTAGAACCTATCGTACGACCTCCTTATAAGGAAGTACAATAGGCCGCCATATGTGCGTGAAGAGGGTCACTAAAAGTACGTGAGGGAGGTCACAGATGTACGCACTGGAGACTTGTACAGGTCCGCAAATGATCCCATGCCCGCAAATGATCCCCAAAATGGACCGCAAATGATCCCGCTCCGCAAATGATCCCCAATGGGGACCGCAAATGATCCCGTGAAAAAACATGGAATGGCATGGAGTTTTGCCGCTGGATAGTGGATCTAAAGTATGAATGAAAGAGAAATGAAGAACAAATTTTAATGATATAATGATTTTTAACCATTGGCTCCGGCAGGGAACCCCTTTAAAACATGTCCATCAAAATCTCCATGACGTCACACTATCGACCAATCAGAGGGCGAACTCATTGCTATAATTCCCGGATCACACATGTCAGGAGTATATTACAGAGGAGTGTTCCTCTTCCCACATTATATTGTCACACAACACTGTAGACGGTAGAGTTATTTTTAGCATAGAGTTTCCCGCCAGAAGAAACAAAGGCCGTCACTTTTAACCAATCAGGATGCACTGAAAAATTGTAATTAACACGGTTCAAACTGCTAAAAAATAGTAAAGCGCAAGAGAACAAAAGACAACGTAACCGTATACCAGAACTTCGCGACAATAAATAGACACACCATCTACTGTGTTAGGGGTCAACACAAGGGCACAGGAACACTCCTGCGTAATATACTCCTGCACATGTCCATAAAAATCGTATGTCGTCAGTGTAATAATCTGAATCTGTACTCAATAATAAACTGGTTGTTTAATGTGATTCCGTACTCAACAATACAAAACTTTAACTCTGTCTAAGTCGTGAGAAATCTCACGAATCTGAACACGTGCTCTCTGACGTCACTGACCATGCAGTCTAGTGTCACGTGATTTTTCCTGCAACATTATTTACAACACACTCCCCCCTTGATTGACAAGGGGTTGTCAATTAATGATACGACTAATGACAGTTTCACGTTATAATGTTCTCATGTTCAGCATGCTTAACAAATTTAATGTTATAGGTACGTCTGCTCTCTTCATCTCATCTGACTTCAGTTCAAAGGGGAACAGTCTTTGTATCGGTCGGCTTTCCCTGCTTGTTGTGAACACGGACTACAGCGGCACGCACCTTCCCATCTGTACCCGTCAGCAGGCGTTCAACTCTGGCCATACTCCAATTTAGTCTTTTCACCTTGTCTTCTCGTACACAGACTACGTCTCCCACACAAATTACAGGACCATCCTTACGACGTGAACGATGATGTTCTCGGAGCTGTGTGAGGTATTCAAGTTGCCAACGTTTCCAAGAATGCGAAACAACCGTTTGTAGGTATCGTTCTCGTCTCAACATTCTTTGGCGGCTTTCCGATTGGGTGAATTCCTTTGCTGGTGATTCTGTTGGCGTCGACAGCAATCGTCTTCCTAGGACAGGATGTGATGGAGTCGGTTCTTCGCCATCTTCGTAAACGTACGTCAGTGGACGGGAATTGAGAACTCCTTCTACTTGAATTAACAAGGTCAGCAACTCCGAAGGTTAATTTGGCTGTAGCCAAAGTCTTCTTCAGACATCTCTTAACGGACCTTACTAAGCGCTCAAAAAAACCGCCCCACCACGGAGAACTCTCTACATTATACCGCCATTTAATACCTCTTGTCGTCATGTATTCTTGTACCTCGGCACTCTTGAACGCTTTGCCGTTGTCAGACAGCACGAACGCTGGAACTCCTCGTCGGCCAATGAAGCGTCTAAAACTCCGAATAAATGCACTGTAACTAGCACTGATCTGGAGCCAGGTCAAGGTGTACTGCTCTACTGCTCGCACAGGTATACAACACAATAAACACCTTATGCATATCGCCTGTTTGAGAGTAAATGTCCTTCACATCCAGTTGTTCAGACTTAAGCTGTCGATTAACTTCATCAGTCGGAACAGTTAAGGGCTGGTTTGGCCACCCTTCTTCAGGTTCTAGTAGGAAGCTTGGACCATGCCACCATTTCTCGTTGGCCACTAATTCTGCTGCCGTCGCTCCTCGAGACGCAATGTCAGCTGGATTTTCCTGAGTGGGACAATATCTCCATGATTCAATTGGCGCAAGCTTTCTGATCTCAATCACTCTGTTCTGCACGAACTGCTTGTACTCCTTGGTGATACCTCTGACCCAGCTCAAAGCAACTGTGGAATCTGACCAGTAGAACACAGAATCGATCTCCAATCCATCTTCAAGTGCCTCTGAGCAAGCTTCACTGACACCAGACAGGAGAGTAATTCAAGACGAGGAACTGTTTGCTTCGACATTGGCGACACTCTTGTCTTCGATGCAATCAGGTTACAGTGAACACGTACCAGAGCTATGCTTACAACGCAGGTAAACGCACGATCCATACGCAGTTTCTGATGTATCACCAAACACGTGTAGCTCAATCGACTTGATATCATCATGGAACAGTTCTGGGCAATAACACCTGTCAAGGGGAATGCTTCTGACTTCCTTTAGCCCACTGATCATTGATCTCCACTCAATACACAGGGTTTCATCTAGTTGACTGTCCCTGAGTCCATACTCTTCTTGCACAACCTTTGGAACAGCAACTTGAACAATAAAACAATTGGAGATATGGTAAGACCCAATGGGTCAAAGAATCTTGCTGTGACACTTAGAACAACTCGTTTCGTGAGAGCTTCTACTTCAGCATCTGCCAGAACTCTTGAAAAATCAAACTTCAATTCATCACTGCGATTATCCCATATCTGTCCCAATACTCTTGGACTTGTTCCACTTCCCTGCGACAACACAAATTGGGTATATCCTTGATCTTCTTAAGCAATAAGACCTTGCTGACTTTGACTGGGTGTGCATTCTGGAAACTCTGGGCTATTCTGCATCATTTTCGTCAGCTCTTCTGAATTACTGATCCACTTCCGCATGTTAAGTCCGCCTTCAGCAAGGCGCAACTTTACTTTCTTGGACAGTTCAAATGTAGAAGATGTACTGCTTGAACCAGATACATGATCGTCAACATAGAGAGATCTCAGTACTTCCATCACAAACTCTGGATCAGTTGCTGCATTGATTCGATCCTTGGACTTTCACTGAAAGGATCATCCACCCACAGGAAACGTAAGTAATTACGATGTTCTGGTGCAACTGAAATGTTCAAAAATGCCTTCTCTACGTCTGCGACCACTGCTACATTGTTCAGTCGAAAGCGAATCAGAATATCAAATATCAAGGGGGTAAGTGAAGGTCCTGCATACAGGCAGTCATTCAGGCTGGGACCAGCACTTCTAGCTGATGCATCGTAAACAACTCTAATCTTAAGAATGTGATGTAAAGTGGTAAGCTGTAGTGCTAAGTGTGCACGCCCTACGAGGGAAAGAGAAAAAATCACTGACCCAAGTGGGACTCGAACCCAACGACCTCCAGGTTACATGTCTGGCGCTCTACCAACTGAGCTATCAAGTCAGATGAGAGCAATCGTGGGTATTGGTTGTGTCCTTATCCATACGTACTACTTCTCTGTGGGGTAAATAGTGGATATTTCACACTGGAGGTGATTCCTCCTCTTGCACATACTCTACAATTCCTGCATTAAGCTGATCCTTAATGATCTTATTGTATTCCTGAAGGATATCTGGTTTAGTCTGGAGGCGGTGGAGCAATGACCCTAATCTCTTCACACAAGCTGAATGATTATCAGGCAGTATTGGGTGGTCTTCCTTGAATGGAAGCTTTGCCTAATACCTCTTCCCATCAAACTGCACTTCCTGGGTGAACTTATCATAGACGGAGGTTTCATCCTTATGAATGCCCAGTGTCTCTAAATCCCAGAATTTGGTCAGCTGTTCCCTGATTTCAACCATTTTATCATCCAATTTCACTGGCGAAGTCTCAACCTTTAGCACATGAGTTGAATTCAGGTTACTAGCAACCGAGCATTCTGGTTTGTTCTGACAGTTCACAACTAACTGGGCCTGACAGTACCCAGCCAAGCCTGGAAAGTATAGCAACTGGACCCTGACCCTCACCCCTTCTGGCTACACTAGTGATAAAGTTCCAGTAGTAATCTGCTCCTATCAATACATCAACCTGAACTTCACTTGACTCAGGTACATCAGCCAAATCTATACCTTGCAGGTAAGGGTACTTGTGCACTGCTAGATCTACTGATTGGTTACTGAGAGGGCTACAAATAGTGGGTACACTATAGGCATTTAGATAAAGTTCCATTCCATCAACACTTGTTATGGACAACTGAACCAGATCACATGATCTTAATCTTGGTGATTCGTCGCCAAATGTTTTGATTAACAAGTTATTGGAGCCAATTAAAGGCAATTTCAGCATGCTGCTCAGTTGATGTGTGACATACGAGCGTTGACTACAAGAATCAAACAATTCTGGTCTTTACCTTTTTCTATGGGCCACCAGGTTTACCAACCAAGGCTTGTGCAGTCTGTAGAAGAACAGATGTGTTACCATTAATACACATTGTGGATGTTGGAGGCTCCGCTACATCCTTTGATGGTTCCTCCTTGTGATCCTCAGCTACACTATTGCCACCTTGCTTATCCCTTTCACACAAGGCCGTATGATGTCGTTCACCACATTTGAAGCATGTTTCAACTGTGTCGTACAACTGACGAATCTTTACAATATCTGCCACATTCACCACTGCTTCTTGATTCAACAGAACCTCCATGTGACTTGACACAATAATTTGGGGTTTTGCAAATCTATTCTTTAACAATTCGAGTGCAGCATCATAATTTTACGCAGTAAGTGCGAATCCTTCAATCGCCGATGCAGCTGGGCCTTTCAACAGGCTTTTCAAATAATTAAACTTGTCGACCTTTGATACGTCGGCATTTTCGTGTACCGCTGCTGAGAAACTGTCCCAAAATGGCTGCCATTCAGTTGATTTACTCGAAAACTCCTTTACAGTCAATTTTGGTAATCTTGCCTTCGGTTTTGAATGAACCTGCATACCTTCGCTTTGCTGACTAGTCGTATTCATGGTACTATCTGCAGTATTTGCGTTTGGAAGCATTCCCACACTATTCAAAGCGAAATCAATCTTAACAAGGCTTCGTGTTATGGACTCACCAAATTCGCTGGCCTCGAATATCTCCGTGTTGATGTTTGCATCTTCGACTTCGGCTAGAATAGCATCATCCAGCTTCCTTAGAGTTTCCTTCTTCTCAGTGTCAGTGAAGAGTTATCTTGAATACCAGTTCATCCGTGTTCAATAATTTACCTGTAAATATTAGGAACTCTGCAACCTTTGCTGAATTTTGTCGGTTATCGAAAGGATATCTAAAGAACTGCGCTGCCGACAGACTCCATTGAACATTTTTACAATAGTTACGTATGGCCATGTTTTAATCCTTAGTACGGTTATCATTACATCTCTGTTATATCTTAGTCATATTTTATCAACATTTTATATTTTACATTATTTAGATTAACAGGCGAAGAGCCACCCAGTGGAAGCACTGTTAATAAACCATTACTATTATTATTATTATTATTATTATAATAGTCGTTCTCTTTCAGTCACTGAATTTTGGTATTCATTCAGGACTTCGTCAGTTCACACTTTGAATTGTCTTCGTTGAGTAGGCTCGATGGCCTCCACGAATTCTCTTATTCTTCTCCAAAGACATTTTCTTCACTCACTTCTATCCGGCTCGAAGGACCATGTAATAATTTGAATCTGTACTCAATAATAAACTGGTTGTTTAATGTGATTCCGTACTCAACAATACAAAACTTTAACTCTGTCTAAGCACAGGTACCCCAGGCTCATTATGCGTAAAACGGTTATTTCCGGGTGTCTATAAAACGAAGACCTATAAAACGAAGACCGAAGACCGAAGACCTATAAAACGAAGACCGAAGACCGAAGACCTATAAAACGAAGACCCCACAAATAATAATAATAATATTTATAAGTTAATAAAGTCACAAATAATGAGCTGACAACTCAAAGAAGCTTTGCGGGTATTCGGTTCGTACACATTGTCTACAGGGAACTTTTATCGCCAGGGTCTTCGTTTTAAAGATCTTTAAAACGAAGACCCCAGTTTCCTCTCTCAGCTTTATCGTAATCTAAGCTAATAAAGTCACAAATAATGAGCTGACAACTCAAAGAAGCTTTGCCGGTATTCGGTTCGTACACATTGTCTACAGGGAACTTTTATCGCCAGGGTCTTCGTTTTAAAGATCTTTAAAACGAAGACCCCAGTTTCCTCTCTCAGCTTTATCGTAATCTAAGCTAATAAAGTCACAAATAATGAGCTGACAACTCAAAGAAGCTTTGCCGGTATTCGGTTCCTACACATTATCTACAGGGAACTTTTATCGCCAGGGTCTTCGTTTTAAAGATCTTTAAAACGAAGACCCCAGTTTCCTCTCTCAGCTTTATCGTAATCTAAGCTAATAAAGTCACAAATAATGAGCTGACAACTCAAAGAAGCTTTGCCGGTATTCGGTTCCTACACATTGTCTACAGGGAACTTTTATCGCCAGGGTCTTCGTTTTAAAGATCTTTAAAACGAAGACCCTGGCGATAAAAGTTCCCTGTAGACAATGTGTAGGAACCGAATACCGGCAAAGCTTCTTTGAGTTGTCAGCTCATTATTTGTGACTTTATTAATTTATAAATATTTTTATTTTTATTTGTGGGGTCTTCGTTTTATAGGTCTTCGGTCTTCGGTCTTCGTTTTTTAGGTCTTCGGTCTTCGTTTTATAGGTCTTCGGTCTTCGGTCTTCGTTTTATAGGTCTTCGTTTTATAGACACCCGTTATTTCCCGGATATTTGAAATTACAGTAAATGTATGGAGTTTTAGTTCGAATGGCCGTTTGCTCTAAAATAAAATTCAGTAAATCGTCAAAATAGTCTTACCTGTCTCTTGTGTGTTCCTTTCAGTTTCTGTGAAGTTTCAAGCCATTCCGTTCAATATTGAGTGAGTTAGGAATTTTCCTTCCCTTAGTATAATTATTGGGAAGGAAAATTCCTATAACTCACTCAATATTGAACGGAATGGCTTGAAACTTCACAGAAACTGAAAGGAATACACAAGAGAGAGGTAAGACTATTTTGACGATTTACTGAATTTTATTTTAGAGCAAACGGCCATTCGAACTAAAACTCCATACATTTACTGTAATTTCAAATATCCGGGAAATAACCGTTTTACGCATAATGAGCCTGGGGTACCTGTGGTCTAAGTCGTGAGAAATTCCGTCTTCCCTCCGGCTCACGAATCTGAACTCGAGCTCTCTGACGTCACTGACCATGCGGTCTAGTGTCACGTGATTTTTCCTACAACATTATTTACAACAGTCAGCGACATGTCCAATCGTGACAGCCTTCGCAGTAACTCGTGAACAGCTTGTTACTACTTTTGGTATTGCTTTGGAATTGTTTCCTTGGATGAGATATCTGGAAATGAAAACAAAATTGAGTCAGAATAATTGACCCGATGATTAAAAAAAGCCTGACCGGTTTCTGGCCAATAAGAACGGTCGACAAAGGACTCGGGATTAAGATATCTGGATTACTGAGGAACTCGGGATTAAGAAAAAAAAATCTTTAACAAAAATTACTTTTTTTCCAAAGCAAATTATTTTCATTTTCCCCCCAGAAAAATAGTTTTGTGTTTGAAAAAATGACTCGAGTTTAAAAAAACTATTTTTGAATGGGCCAAACAAGCCACCATACTACGGGTTATTTATTCCTAACTTTTAATTTCTTTAATTTTAACTTTGAGTCAGTATATTCCCGATTAAGAAAAACTATAAAAACATCAAAAAAATAATGAATTAACCCAGGATTTGAAAAATAAAAGAAATTAATCCTTACGAGCCACCGTAGGTACTATACCGTTTGTATGACATAGAAAACTAACTTTATGCGAATATTTTGATTTCTAAAACTGATTGAATCTAAACGACCAGATTCCATGCCATTCAATATTTTTTTCGCGGTATGATTTGTGGTCCCCAATGGGGATCATTTGCGAGCTGAGCCGGGATCACTTCCGGCCCATTTTTGGGATCATTTGCGGACCTAGCTGTACAGATCCACTATCCAGCGGCAAAACTCCACGCCATGCCATGTTTTTTTCACGGGATCATTTGCGGTCCCCATTGGGGATCATTTGCGGAGCGGGATCATTTGCGGGATCATTTGCGGGCCGGGATCATTTGCCGCGAGTTTCCAAAATGGCGGAGGAAAGCGGCCATGAATCTTTCCGAGCCCCACTCGTGTAATCCTCCATTTTGAAACTTTCAGCCTCGCAAACTAGGTAGAGACTTATTCCCTTTTACCGAAACTTCACATATACTAACACTAACCCATACCATAAACCTAACCGGTCAGTAAACAAGTTCCCAGGTAAACGACGAGGTCTCACCCACCTAGAGCTAGGGTTCACAGGTAAACAAGTTCGCACTGGCCTAGGGCTAAGGATTCATCGGCAAACGACGATTAGTTTAAACCAAAGTATAAAAAAACAATCAAAAATTGAGAAAAAAAATTCGTTCTGGGATTCGAACCAGAGTCCTCACAATGTAGACCAAGTGTGGTAACCACTAAGCTAAACGACCTTCAGTACTCGGTTTGTGACTAATTTTAATACATAATACTACCCGCAAACTTCGTACATCGGTGACCCTCTACACGTACATCCTTATAAGGAAGTTGCACGACAGATACTCTTGACAAGAATACTAACAAAACTCTTGATTATTGAACTAGAACACTTACAACACTAGGTTATTCAACTGGAACACTTATAGAACTGGTGACGTAATGTAGTTCTATAAGTGTTCCAGTTGAATGACCTAGTGTTGTAAGTGTTCCAGTTCGATAATATTGTCGTTTATAGAGGTCATCACGTGGTATAATCTATCGCACCAGGTTGGCTCTCGCACTAATTATATAATAATAATAATTCTAAATTTATATAGCGCCTTAATCCTAAACGTCCAAAGGCGCTTTACATAGCTGGAAAACAGGCAAGTTAATTTGCAAGAACTATAAAATCTTACGATCTAAGCAATAAAAAAAAAATGTTCTTAAATAAATATGCTTTTAACTTAGATTTGAAGACTCCCACCGAGGGGGCATAACTTAATAGACCCTTTGCACTTTACGTCATAGCGGCCATGTTGGTGTACAGTTAACAATAGATTCTTCGTTAGCTTCTTTTGTTCTGTACACCAACATGGCCGCCATGCCCTTTGTCATTTGAATCTCTGGGGATTGAGTGAAAACCATCTATAGTAAGTGGCAACAAATTCCACAGTTTTGATGCAATAACGGAAAAAGCCCTTTCTCCATAGCTCTTTAAATTGACTGTAGGAACCTTCAGAAGGAACTTATTGGCAGACCTAAGATTACGAGGAGGAGTATAAGTACTCTACCATATTACGAATGTAGGTAGGAGCCAGATTATTTAGAGCTTTATATGTAAGAAGTAATATCTTATAAGTTATTCGTTTTTCTACGGGTAGCCAGTGGAGACGCTGAAGAACAGGTGAAATATGATCATACTTTCCACCACCAACAATAAGGCGAGCGGCGCAATTTTGAACTGACTGCAGTTTCTTAATTAAGTAACCCGGAAGTCCACTTAGGAGCGAGTTTCCAGTGTCTAGCTTACAAGTAACGAAAGCATGAACTAGGATTTTTATACTACCTTCCGATAAGTACTTCTTAACTCTAGCAATATTTCTAATATGGAAAAAAGCACCCTTAAAAATAGCAGCAACCTGACGTTATAATGACATAGAGGCCCAGATTTCGAGCATGAGCTGATGATGTGACACGCTCATTTCCAACTAACAGGACTGGGCGTGGACGGTGTTTCGCATTAATAACTAGAACCTCTGTCTTATCATTCTTAAGCTTTAGTTTGTTGATTAACATCCACCTATTAATATCACTAATGCATGCCTGAATGTTGATTACAGCAGCGTCCTTCTGTATATCTGATGTTGACTCGAAGGACAAAGAAATTTGCATATCATCAGCATAAAAATTGAATATTAATGAGTTTTAGAATTATTATTATCTGAGCACAAGCTTCTGTGCATTTCCGCTTTTACTACTCTCCTCCTTTTGGGATCATTGAGAAGGGATTATTTTGTTGCGTACTTCTAGCTTGTTTTTCTAAACGTTCTCATTACGGCACAGCGACTGATCTCGCTCCGCTACACCGCAGATTTTGAAATGGTTGGCCGACTCGCAAACATTAAATGGCTTAAACCCAGTTACATTAAATTTAATATTGTGGGTTGAATCCATACCGAATGATAATCTAAGCAATCTCGCGTATGAAAATTGTCATTAAAATACATTTATAAAGGCCCATTTACACTACACCGAATTTTTGGCACGGCTCGGATAAAATTGATACGCGTACCAAAAAAGGAGTTCGGCTCGGATAAATTTAGCAGTGTAAATGGTTTGCCGCGCCTAATTTTACCCGTGCCGAACCAACAATTTTACCCGTGCCTGGCCCTTCTAAATAGGTAGTCCGAGCACGGGTAAAATTGGTACGGGTACCAAAATATGGGTTCGGCTCGGATAAAATTCGTAGTGTAAACGATCACCCGGACCAAACGCGATGTTATTCAATTCTATGGCCTTCGATCGTATTGGCAAGCGGTCACACTCAGAAGTTTACAATTCAAGATGGCGGACAAACGCAGACACAGCCACAGCCAAGAAAATGTGCGGCCATGTTTGGGAAAAAAGCGATGTTAGAGAACTTCTCATAATAATGAAAGAAGAAACCATGAAATGAGCCTTGAAAACGCAAAAATACCGAAGGAGGAGAGATTAGCGTAGCCACTAACCTCATGAACAATCGGAGTCCCGTTTTCTTTCGGCCCTGGTTTCGCTAACGCCTTTTCATACCTTTATCAAGTCTAGAGCTTACGATGATGCTGTTGGCAATAAGGCTTCCAAAATTACTTTATCCGCCATATTGGATGGACGAACAGCGCATGCGTTCTGAAGTAAATAATCAGTACCAAAATGTCGGCACCCGTACCAATTGGTTATTTGGTACGGCAAAAAATGATAGTGTAAACGAGGAGCGAACCCATTTGTTTGGTACTCGTACCGCTTTTATCCGAGCCGTGCCAAAATGTCTCTGTAGTGTAAATGGGCCTTCATTTCACGGTCTCCTTATCCCTTCCTAGGATCCAAACCCCTATGAAGGGAACTAATAGAAAGCGACTGTTAAATGAATTATGCTGGGAGGATATGGTAACTAGAAGATTTCTACATAAATTAACTTTATTTTATAAAATAGTTAACTCATATACACCGTCCTATCTTCGCGAGCTTTTACCTGTAAAAGTAAGTCAAAGATCAAGATATGCATTACGATCAAATGAAAATTTTACGCTAATTTCTACGCGTACCGAGCGCTTTAAGAAATCATTTTTCCCATCAACAATAGTATCATGGAATAATCTGGATATTGCTACACGTTCTGTCGAACCTCTGACTTTATTAAAAACTAGATTACGTAATACTTTTTGTGAGAATAAATACCAAAAAAAATATAAAGTTTCCTTGAGTCGATATAGCTCTATTTTACACACCAGATTGCGATTAAATCATTGCGCTCTCAATGCGCACCCGATATAGAATTAATTGTAAACCCTCTCCTTTCTGCGATTGTACACGGGAAACGATTAAAACTGTCCAACATTATTTTCTATATTGCCCCCGATATGCCGCCCAGCGTCAGCAATTAGTTTCCTTCTCTGCACAGTTATTCCATTCCAGATGGTTAAGTTTATCAGATTCACAAAAAAATCATATATTTTTACACGGCTCAGAACAGATTGGCAATGAAGAAAATTATGCTCTAATGTGTAATGTTCAGTCATTCATATTGAAAACCAAACGATTTAACAACTGATCAGACAATTAACTGATGAAAATAGTAGCAGACCATTGACTTACGATTTAGTATTTTTGTCTTTTGTTTACGCACTTTGTTAATACACTTTGTTAATATATTTGTTTATGTTTGTCATTAGTCACTGTTAATTTAGTTAAATATAAATATTAATATTACTAAATGCACTCTCCACTATTTATGTAAACAATACAGACATAATCTCCCTCGATGAGCTTTGCTCTTCGAGAAAATGTCGAGAAAAAATAGGTTTAAATAAAATAAAAAAAAACTTTCCGTCTCTAAGTTCGATTTGTCTTCAGTTGTATCTTACCATTCGATTCCCTGCCGCGGGGTCTGAACCCGAGACCTTCCGTGTCCAAGAATGAACCACAGAAACAGTTGCGTTGGAACGACTGTCACTTTTAAAAATAATAACCCTAACCCGTACCATAAACCTAACCCTAAACGTCAGTAAACAAGTTTCCAGGCAAACGACGAGGTCTCACCCACACATGGTGATTCTAAAACCAAACACATGTATGGTTTGGGAAGTTTCATGCAGTAACTGTAGCAGATTCATGACCTGGAGCCTCATTTTCGTAACCGGAAGTAAAACTTATGAAAGGCGTGTCTTCGTTATACCATGGTTTATATATACGACAGGGCCAAGAGCCCATTACCAGGAGCCCATTACCAGGAGCGTACCTATGTAATGGGTAGCGCCACAGCACAGTAGACGATGTGGCTATTTATAGTATATATCACCAGGAGCCCATTACCAGGAGCGTACCTATGTAATGGGTAGCGCCACAGCACAGTAGACGATGTGGCTATTTATAGTATATATCACAGGAGCCCATTACCAGGAGCGTACCTATGTAATGGGTAGCGCCCACAGCACAGTAGACGATGTGGCTATTTATAGTATATATCACCAGGAGCCCATTACCAGGAGCGTACCTATGTAATGGGTAGCGCCCACAGCACAGTAGACGATGTGGCTATTTATAGTATATATCACAGGAGCCCATTACCAGGAGCGTACCAATGTGATGGGTAGCGCCCACAGCACAGTAGACGATGTGGCTATTTATAGTATATATTACCAGGAGCCCATTACCAGGAGCGTACCCATGTGATGGGTAGCTCCCACAGCACAGTAGACGATGTGGCTATTTATAGTATATATCACCAGGAGCCCATTACCAGGAGCGTACCAATGTGATGGATAGCGCCCACAGCACAGTAGACGATGTGGCTATTTATAGTATATACAACCAGGAGCCCATTACCAGGAGCGTACCTATGTAATGGGTAGCGCCACAGCACAGTAGACGATGTGGCTATTTATAGTATATATCACAGGAGCCCATTACCAGGAGCGTACCTATGTAATGGGTAGCGCCCACAGCACAGTGGACGATGTGGCTATTTATAGTATATATCACCAGGAGCCCATTACCAGGAGCGTACCTATGTAATGGGTAGCGCCCACAGCACAGTAGACGATGTGGCTATTTATAGTATATATCACCAGGAGCCCATTACCAGGAGCGTACCTATGTAATGGGTAGCGCCCACAGCACAGTAGACGATGTGGCTATTTATAGTATATATCACCAGGAGCCCATTACCAGGAGCGTACCTATGTAATGGGTAGCGCCCACAGCACAGTAGACGATGTGGCTATTTATAGTATATATCACCAGGAGCCCATTACCAGGAGCGTACCTATGTGATGGGTAGCGCCCACAGCACAGTAGACGATGTGGCTATTTATAGTCGCGAAGTTCTGGTATGCGATTACGTTGTCTTTTGTTTTCTTGCGCTTTAGTATTTTTAGCAGTTTGAACCGTGTTAATTACAATTTTTCAGTATATCCTGATGGTTAAAAGTGACGGCCTTTGTTTCTTCTCGCGGGAAACACAAAGCTAAAAATAGCTACATCATCTTTTCTGCTGTTGGACAGACCTAATCTGGGAGATGCACGCTCAGACTGGTAATGGGCTCCTGACAGGGCCTAGTTGTTCAAAGGGTGAATAACTTTATCCACCGGATAAATTAGCTTATTTTATCCATAGGATAAGGGGTTATGTGGTGGATAAAGGTTGCCAGTCAGTAAAAAAAATCCTCACAAACTCTGTTAAATTAAGCTAAATTATAGAGTTTTCAAAAAATTGCCATTCCTTCAGTTTTAAAGATATGAACCTAAAACTTGGGCTTTTTACTAATTTTGGCTTGCTCTTTCCATTTCTGGCATTCATGTTGTTCTAGCGCCAATTGTTTGTTGATTGACAGGCTAAAAAGGTGACGTGACCACTGCAAAGGGCCTATCTAGCCCCACACCGCGGCAAAACGGTATGCTCCGCTGGCCAAAAGAACGAAGGCTCTGCTATCAAATACAAATACAGCCCACACCGCGGCAAAACGTTACGCGCATGCGTATTTGCTATTTCTTGTCGGCGCGCGGCCGCCCCCAGTTTCCCGCGAAACCTGAAATGAAACAACAGGCACATACCCGTGATTTTAAAATTTCTGCTTAAAAGTGTCCATTGTGAACTGTTTTGTCAAAAAATAAGAAAACTACTTAAAAGCTAAGCCTAAAACTTTAACAGGTTGAAGTTTTCTTAATTTGTAATTCACTGTGAGTTTACTAAGTTATAAAATTATTTACTAAAAAAGTTGAAACCCTCGGTAATTTGTATTTGATAGCAGAGCCTTCGTTCTTTTGGCCAGCGGAGCATACCGTTTTGCCGCGGTGTGGATCTAGCCCCACACCGCGGCAAAACGTCACGCGCATGCGTATTTGCTATTTCTTGTCGGCGCGCGGCCGCCCCCAGTTTCCCGCGAAAACTGAAATGAAACAACAGGCACATACCCGTGATTTTAAAATTTCTGCTTAAAAGCATCCATTTGTGAACTGTTTTGTCAAAAAATAAGAAAACTACTTAAAAGATAAATAGAAGCGAGAAGTCCAAGGACTATAGCAAAGCTGAAACAACGTGTATAGTTTTAAACGTACTATATTTCGGCTAGCCAAACTAGCCTTCTTCAGGTACTAGATGTTGTAACTAGAGAGTTCTAAAATAGGGGGTTACAATATATAGGATTTCACAATATATAGGATTTCACAATATGTAAATAGGAAGTGACGCAATGGAACGGATACTGGTAAAAAATGATGAAATAATAAAGTGATGTAGATAAGGTAAATAAAGGAAGGTAACGAATTACGATAAACTAATGGATGCAAAAAACTAATACAATGTGAATAGATGAATAGAAAATAAGGTGAAAGTGAGCTAGGTAGATAAGCCTAAGACTTTAACAGGTTGAAGTTTTCTTAATTTGTAATTCACTGTGAGTTTACTAAGTTATAAAATTATTTACTAAAAAAGTTGAAACCCTCGGTAATTTGTATTTGATAGCAGAGCCTTCGTTCTTTTGGCCAGCGGAGCATACCGTTTTGCCGCGGTGTGATCTAGCCCACACAGCGGTCAAACGTCTGCGCATGCGTCAAAAGTCTTGCAACAACCACCTATTCAAAAACAAATTCAAAGCGAGCCGGCGGTCGTCACTGTTCACAAACCCGCTTTCAAACCTTGAGAACTTCTTTGGTAAATTACGATTTTTTTTGGGTAAACTCACAGTTTGAAGTTTGTTCAATTTCCCGTCGACTGTGAAAGTAAAAAGCTTAACTTTCACGTATTTTTCTTAACTTTTGGGGGTAGAAGTTCACTGTAATATGTTTTAAGGTAAATTTGCGCGGGAAATACCAGACTAATACGCACGCGCAGACGTTTGACCGCTGTGTGGATCTAGCCCTAACCGTGTTACAGTTACTAACATGAAGTAACCGCTGACAAAACAAAATGTATTGCATACAACTACAATCAACGTTGAATAGACGCATGACAATGATTTGGCATTGAAGCTTCAAATAATTCAATCTGATTGGCTGGCCACGGCCGGGGACAACTATTTGACTGCCCGTACCACAGGTACCCCAAGTTCCCTATATGTATACATTATATTAAACTTGACTTAAATTTGTTTGTAAATTTTAAAATCGATAAATATGAAATAAAGACTCACCTTTTTATCCAAATGTGTTTTCCTTTATTATCTCTATCGCTTTTGGGAGTCTAAAACCCATTTGAAGGGTTTTATGATTTCACATATTTTTAATGGCCTTATATGGATCAAAAGGCGAGTCTTGACTTGAGCTTGGGGTACCTGTACGGCCGTGCACGTGTGTTCACACAAAAATCAAAATGGCTTCAGGTTCCAAGTCGTTTTATGGCCGCAAGCTACCAGAAGGACTTGTCGATTACCGTTCAAATGAATCTAAAGCTCGACTTCTCCGTTGTATAAGTAACGGTACCGCTGTTCCTTTCCTCTCGCTTTCATCCTGCTTCAACAGTCAGGCTGAACCAGCGTACTGTGGACTCTCGACTCTCGCCATTATCCTAAATGCACTCCGAATTGATCCACAACGGCTGTGGAAAACTCCTTGGCGTTGGTTCACAGAGGAATTACTCGACTGCTGTCGACCTCTGGAAGTCGTTAAGAAAGTTGGAATAACAATGGAACAATTTCTTTGCCTGGCCAAGTGCAATGGAGCCCAGTGCGAGATGTTGAGGCCGGAGGATAACGAGAAAGACTACGAGTTTTTCCGTAGGGCCCTTTACTGTGTATGTACGGGAGGGAAAGAGCTCAAGGAAAGATCAGATACTGCCATAGAAGAACAGGTAGCAAGAATAGAAGTGGAAGAGGAAAACCCAAAAGAGTTTATTGCTATATCTTACAGTAGAAAATGTCTAAAGCAAACAGGCTCGGGACATTTTAGCCCCATTGCGGCTTTTGATCTCGACACCGACTCTGCCTTGGTTTTAGACACGGCAAGGTTTAAGTACCCGCCATATTGGGTTCCAGTTCAACTGCTTTTCCAGTCTATGCTTCCTATAGATCAAGACACTGGTAAAAGTAGAGGTTTTTTCTTATTGACAGCTAAGAGTGAGTTTCAGAGTCGCCGAGTGTGCAGTGTGTGGAAGGAATTACTGGCCACAGAACAAGACGAGACACTGTCAGAACCACACCCAGTGTTTGATACAAGTTTAACATGCTGCAGGGAGACCTGTGCTTCAAAATTGACAAAGGGTTTGGTGAAAAACAAAGAGAATATGAATTAAGATATGTTGGAGATATTGCCATATTTTCAGGCATTAATATTGGTTTAGCTAGGGTAATTTAAATCAATCATTATTTAAGACCAGCCTAGTCCCAACCTCGTCCCCCTCAAGCATATCAAGGCCTGGTTCATTTAACGGAAAATATATTTACGTTAAAAAATGTTTTCTGACAGAAATAACAGTTTTAACAAAATATAATTACACCACAATTATACTAGTATCAACTTCCTTAAATTTGTTAAGTTCTGTGGTTGTCGTATCATGTGATCGATGACGTCATAATTATATAAAATCGTTTAAGTGAAATGCGGCTGTGACGATAACATGAATATAAAGTAACCCTGCTAAAACATTACTCCTCCCGCAGTGTTTCAGACCACGCTTAGAATTAAACATGACTATCATGTAAAGATAAGGAAATATTAAGGGTAAACAAAGTCAAGTGACCTATTTTGCATATTTTTGCCTTAATTACTCGTTAACAAAACATTGTAGTCATCTTTTCTAAGCTGATTTAGGTAAAAGGCTTCAACCTTAATTAAACACATCCACTCATCATTCTAGCTTTTTTAAACTCGGAGCCGCATTTTTGATTTACTGATTTCGTGTTCTAACTCACGTGACAGACCACGTGACATGTTTTACTACACACAAACCACTTAAGGTAGTCAAGAATGGCGATACCTATTATCGTGAGAAACTTGGCGTACTTACCATACTCTGCTGTGCTGAAATAAGGAAAACAGTTTTTACCCGAAATTTGACTCCTGAACCAGGCCTTAACATGCTTGAGCCAGGGTCTTCTCGGTCAGATCCAAGATGGCGACTACCTGAGAGAAGACCCTGGTAAAGGCTGAATCATGTGATCAAATACTTCCAGATTTTGGGAGTATTTAGTCACGTGATTTGACGATCTAAGATGGCGGCCAAGCTAAATATGGGAATCTGTTCATGTGTACAAACCATAGGTATCCCAATCTGGAGTGGGCGAGATGCGATTAACGGTATTTCCATGCATGTAGTGAAAACAGGTCTGCTAAACGGTTCGAAATGGAGTTTACTTGGATAAAGAAACAGTGGAAGGGTATCACAAAGCTACCAGGATGTATCTAAGCTGGAAGGGAATCCTAAAAAGCCATTCATTTTCTCAGTGTTAGTGTTGAAGCAAAGCGATCAATAGCACATGTTCAGATTTAACAGCTTCTCCTGGCTTTCCCACTGATGAAACTTACCAGAAAACTACCCAGTTAATGCACTTCATCTATTGCTCTACCTACACAACAGGTTTTAAGGTTATTTAAAATCGTTTTATTGATCAAATTTGAGCAATCGAATCTATATACAAGTTCATTTCTCTGGACTCAGTCCATTTGGCCAATAAAAAGCATTGTTAGAACAACCCTTGCATCATAATCGAAGAGCCAATAAGAATACATGATCTGACCGAGAAGACGCTGGGGACGAGGTTGGCCAAGGCCTTCTGGCTGGTATTTTGTCTGAGTGGGTTAATGGGATCCCTGTGGTTTGTAATGGCTTGTGACGTCACCAACTGTCATTGAACCAGAAGGCCTAGCAGAATTACAAACCACATGGATCCCATTAACCCGGGACTAGGCTGTATTTAGACCATAGAGCAGTTTTCAGTTGTGTAGTAAAACCAAAGTAATAACATAGCCAATCAAAGGAGCAAGTGAGAGTCACGAAGTGAACTAATTCACGATTGGTTTTATTTGCACCAATCACGAGGCAAAGTAAACACAGTTGTCAATACTGTCACTAAAACAAAACCTGATTGCGTTTGGTTTTAGAACTTGATTGGTTGATAACTGGAAAACATTTCTCACAGCCAATAGAAAAGCTAAGCAAACAGTAAATGAGGCAAGTAAACGCAGTTGTCAATACTGTCACTCAAACAAAACCTGATTGCATTTGGTTTTAGAACTTGATTGGTTGATAACTGGAAACATTTCTCACAGCCAATAGACAAGCTAAGCAAACAGTAAATGAGACAAGATTCAAGATTCATTTATTTGCACATAATTATAACCATTGGTCCTTATCTTACATTAACATATAAATATACATATATAAAGAAATAAGTGGAAAAAAAGAATAAGTATGTTTAGAAAAAATGTGCATAGTGGCCAAAGTAGCAATGGCTTTCGAGTTGGCCACTACATTGATAAAACTAAATGAGGAGAGAAATAGACATAGCTAATAAATAATAATAAAGAATAATATGAAGTGACATTTTAAATAAATTCATGTAGTTATGTATAGATTTTGAAGGACATTGCATTATTGTTTGATCTTATCTTAGAAAAAAAAAGAATAAGAATGTCAATATAAGTAGCTGATTTTTATATATTTGTCTTGCATATATAAGGCACACATTTTAATATTATGACTGTTTATCTAGTAAAAACTGTATGTACTGCTGCTTAAAGCTGGTTTTGGGCAAGGTTTTAATAATAAGGGGTATTGATTCCCAGATTCTTGATGAAATTGCTTTGAATCGTGATAGACCATAGTTAGTTCTGGAGGCTGGCCTGTACACATTTTGGTTTGCTGCATATCTGGTGTTGTAGTTATGGATATCTTTAGCAGAAGTAATTAGCTCAAGGAAGGCAGGTGGGATATTTTGTTTATCATATTGTATTAAAATTTCTAACATTTTGTAATATGGGGTGGTATTTTCAAGTTTGTTGGCAAAGAACATTTGACGAATGCATTTATTTTGCTTAGTCTTAATTCTTTTTAGTCTAGTTTGGGTTGCAGTGCCCGAACTCATAAGTCCATAGTTCAAATAGGGGTAAATAAATGTGTAGTATAATTGTTTCAATATATTGAAGGGTACATAGTATCTTAACTTTGATATACATTTTGTAATTCCTACATTATTTGCTATTTTACTGCTTATATACAAAGTAAATGCAGTTGTCAATACTGTCACTAAAACAAAACCTGATTGCATTTGGTTTTAGAACTCGATTGGTTGATAACTGGAAACATTTCTCACAGCCAGTAGATAAGCTAAGCAAACAGTAAACAAGGCAAAGTAAATGCAGTTGTCAATACTGTCGCTAAAACGAAACCTGATTGCATTTGGATTTAGAACTTGATTGGTTGATAACTGGAAAAGTTTTTCACAGCCAATAGAAAAGCTATGCAAAACCAAAGCAATCACTTGTTGCCTTCAACAATCAATTGAAAACCGCTCTCAGGTAGTTTTTGTGCCACACATGAAATGCTTTTCGGTGCAATGTGAGACTAACTGATATGATGACAACATGTGACTTCATTGACTATTAGCTTTAAACATGCATTTCCTGTGGCTTATAAAAAATAATGCACTTTCAAGATCTTGAAAATCTGTGAAATTACTTGCATTCCACTAACGCATCTGCAGTTTTTCGAGACATCAAGCACATGCAATATTTTTTTTATAGAACACAGGACCATCTTCTATTTGTTTAATAAATGGTTCACAACAGGAAACTGGTTGCTTGGTAATGCCTATTAATGTTTTAGAACCGTTTACAAACACTTCAGTTACAGTAGTTTTTTTGACATAATTTTAAGCATTGAAGTGTTTGAATTTCGCATGATAGAGCAAAGCATCATGTTAGAACTTTGACCAATGGAAACTTCTACAGTGGTAACACCTACCTCTTCAGTGGTGTTTTTTGTTGTGGTGTGGGGTTTCTGTTGTGGGAGATAGGAGGGGGGATAGAGTGAAAGAACAAAAGCTCCTGGATTTGTTAAAATATCTATTTTCTCATTTTCAAGATTTTCGCATTTTACGAAAAAATAAGGGCTGGTTGAAAAAGTACATTATTATCTCCAAAAATATTATGTATCTTGGCATACTGTTTTGTGTTTACTGTTTTCAATATCAGGAAATACATGGTTAAAAAATCTAAAAGATTGGCCAAAATCTTCCTGCTTAAAAGTGTCAATCTTTGCGATGCTCATTTGGCTGTCACAATACATGTGAACAACCTTATAAAGTCAGCAATGAACAAACTTGAAGTTGAATAAAAAGGAAAAAGTTAGTTTTAATCTCTTTTTGTCAGACTTATTAATGCACTGAAGAATATAATTCAATAGACAATAAAAACTAAAATATTATACTTAGCTTTTATTTCCAATTATTTTTATTTCCCTACACATTGCCCCATATTTCTTGCTGTCATTATTTTAAAGCAACTGGACACCAACTTTCTTATATTCTTAATAAGACATGTTTCCATAGTTGAACTTGACAAACACATCTCGCATATAATTATACTTGAAGTTCATACTGTAAGATTCATGTTGAAGATATTGATGGGGAGCTAGGGTGGTGTAGTGGTTAAGCGCTTCGCCTCACACCTCTGTGGTCTGGGATCGATTCCTGGATGTGGTGCCATGTGATCTGATCTGTGGATTAGCTGGTCCTAACTTTGATCAGCTCCTATGGTTGTTTTTTATTGACGCATGTCAAATAAGCCCAGCTGTACATCCATAATTTTTTACTTGACAGGTCTAGACTTCCAGGCATTTGTCTACAAACTGCCATGTCCTGCAGGCTCATTGATAACTAGCCACATGATTGTAGCATATAACTGCATCAGCTCTCAAACTCTGAGAGTGAGTCAAGGCATCTTGTATAGTCCTCAAAACCTGCAGGGCATCTTTCATAGAATAGCATGTATGCACAACAAGAGAACACTTGATCATGAGAAGCAGCCTCCACAAGTTCATCAGAGGTGTAAAGCCACAGAGGACCTGTGTCATCCTGAGCTGGGTGAAATCTCCTGTAAGTTATGTAATGCCCTTCATCCACATCGCCACGGTGAGCTGTGACAGCTGTCAGTCGATAGACAGTGCGCAACCTACAGTAAATTGTATGATGAGGAAAAAATTGTTACAGTTGGATTGTTTGAATCCCCTCTACAAATGTTAAAAGGCCTACAGTTCATGTTTCCACTAATAATTATTATTCTAGCATCAAGTGTGGTCCTGCCCATTGATTGACTATGACTGAGTTATGTTAGTTGCCTAAAATACAGTCATTCTTCTTTCCTATGAATGAGCCAATGAGAGTGACTGTATTTTTGGCTAATATGATTGATTGAGCAATGGAGCTTGATCAACCACCATCACATGTGGTCAACAAATTGATTGACAACTGTCCAAATTAACAACAAAATACTATGGTAACAGACTATACTATGCTATAAAGTGGTAATTGTAATTGATGATAATCATTGTTGCACCCACCTTGACTCAGAGTTCTGTCTGCTGAAACTAATTGGAGAAAGCAATCCACTGGGAAATGAGTTCCTCAGCTCAGCCAAAACATTTATGACACCTGGAGTGGCTGGCTTCGTGCTGGCTGGAGTTCTGTTTCCTTCTGTACTTTCAGTTTCAGCCTCCTCTTTAGTTTCCTGTAGATTAATCTTTGCTAAACTTAACTCTGACATAGACTTTCTTTGTATCACAGGGTCGTACATGAAAGGGCCGAGGTTAAGGTACTCGGCAAATTTGATGTAGGCATTGTTCTTGTAAGGAATGCCATTAGAATGCCAGTATGTCCGTTGGATGTGAATGCACATGCACTGAGGAAGCTGCAATGAGAAAAATAAAGATTACAAGGACAAGTAATCCTCTTTGTTCATCTAAGGTTACATGTATCACTCACGAGCCCATAACCAGGAGCGTCCATATCTCCTATATATCTGTCACAGCATTTTCACAAGGTGGGCTATTCTTAGGTCATTTCCCCCGCCAATTAGTGGGTTGACAAGTGGTGGAACAAAAGATGCCTCATTAGCTACTTTTGTTATACCAACAACATGGCTGCTACGCTTTTGTGATTTTATTCCCTTAGGAATGATTGCAACTGAAGAATAGCAGGAAACCGTTCTAAAAATAACCTAACTTGTGAAAACGCTGTGACATAGGCCTAGTATGGGGGATGGATGCTGTGACATAGGCCTAGTATGCAGGATGGATGCTGTGACATACAGTTGTAGGCCTAGTATGCGGGATGGACGTTGTGACATAGGCCTAGTATGCGGGATGGATGCTCCTAGTTATGGGCTCCTGCCCACCTATAAGTTAAACTAACATGTATAAAATAATACACCTACAATGTAGTCAACAGTTGGCCCTGCAGCCATCCATTCAGAATTTTTGTCAGTGACCCTTGAAACCAACATAAAATTATATTATTATTGACAGTTTGTTCAGGCGGTCAGTGCATGGGGGCTCAGGCTTTACTTATGCAGTCATGGATCAGGAAAGGTAATGTTTCCACGATTTTAAACAAGCAATATAGTAGATAGAGTATTCTCTGTAAACCCAAAATTTCTTGATCGCAGAAGTACTCAAAACTTTTTTGAGGTTCATATAGCTATGAAAATTGCACAAAAAGGGTTATACAGTGTATGCACTTTAAAAATCACACAAATATAGACCTTATGCAATAATACTGTTTTTATTTCATTGGACAACAATGATCACATGAGGAAATCAACCTTGTCAGATAAAACAGCATGCAAAAATAAGTAATCAAGTGAAATTTTAGTGTCATAGCTTTCATTGCTACCGAGTAATTAGGGTTTGAATTAAGAGAGCTTTGTATGGAATAAGTCAGCCATGGCCTTACCAGCCTCGTTTTCATGTTTTCCCAAAGGTTTAAATGCTAATAACTTTGGAACCAATTGTTTATAAAACTATGTGCTCTCATCAACTTCTTACTGCTCTTTCAGGTGTCTGTATAAATTTTTCTGTATTTGTTTAAATTCAGAATTTATGCTAATTAGGCCACACTTTCTGCATAGGGTCTATTTTGGAGGATGCATGCTTGTCCCCTAACACCATCCTAATCTCTCACCACCTGATTAATATCCAACCATACCTCTCAAAACTTGGTGCCATTACTAATTTCGAGGTGCTCTTTCCTATACAAGGTTCATTTCTTAATTGGATTAACTTTACACACTTGGGCCGTGGCATTTTCTCAATTCAGGCCAATATTATTGTCATTCAGCTGCTGGAGTCACCTACTTTTGAAAATGTTGTCTGTATATGCAATGAAAAAGTATGAGACTCTACTTAAATTCCTGTGTAGTGCAATCATAACTTACTTTTCCAAGAGTAAGTCTCTTGATGAATGTGGACTTGGTTTTAGGGCTAGCTTCCAGATTGTTCTCTTCTTTTCCACAACCTTTACATTCAACAGAATCCACAGTCTCTGAACACACAAACTTGCGTAGCAGGTCTTCAAGGGTTAGACCAACCTACAAGATATTAGAAGGGCTATGTGAAATAAGGGCCTAACTGATAATTATTTGGCTGCATGGTTAGTGCTTTTTATTTTTTTATTTTATGTCAATGGTTATTATACACTCTTAATTGTATGTGACAATGCTAATCATATATAAGAAAGAGGGTTGGATAAAAATGTTCTCCTGTTCTCCACCACCCAGCTTTCACCTTTTTTCTTTAAAGAATGGCTAGCATGTTGACTGGAGAGCTGGTTAATGTGGCATTCTTTTCAATGTCAAATGGTTTAGGGCTTTCTGATCAATAATAATTTATTATCTTTGTCCTATAGTACACTTCACAAAGAAAATAATATTGATCAATTGTTCACACCTTTAATTAGCTTGTTTGGCAAACAGAGTTAATTTATCTGCAACGGTAATAGTTTAGAATTGGGTACCAACATTGGTTGTTGGTAGGTTGTCAGTAGGCTGTCAGTAGGTTGTTGGTGGATTTCCTAAAGCTGTCTTTTGGTTGTTGGTGCATTGTTGGTAGGATGTCGGCCAACAACCTACCGACAATGTATTTTGGTACCCAATTCTAAACTATTACCATCTGCAACTACATATAATATGCATCATACAATCAATACAACTACCTTGAGATTCCCTTTGGACAGCTAGTGTACAGACCAAAAAGCATCATGGCAACAGAATATTTGCTTTGACAGGGAGATGCCTTCAAGTTCCCTTTCAAGAATTTTTTAGAAGTCTTCAGACCAACCACAAATGTGACCTTAGTATGATGCAACAGTAGTATCAGTTTAAATCTCTCACCATGAAAGTTACCAAAATGACAATCTTACATTGTACCTCCGATGCCAAAGTTACCAGTTTGTCTATACATAAAGATGATGAATGAGTAAATTTCCAGCAACTTAATGATATCCATGCAATTTACACTGAGAGTCACTCTTTCAAAATAATTATTATCCCCTTATTAAATATCTCATGCTTACCTGAAGACGAGAGGGTAGACTAAGTGAGATGCTGTCACAACCATCAAACTTGACAGGACACTAGAAACAAAAGAATGAAATGAGAAGTACTGTATATTTAATATCCAGCGTGCATAGTAATATACAAAACTTATTTGTTATAAACTAATCAATGTCTCATAAATAACGTTAATACAAACTAATAAATCATGACTGTCGATATAAATTGGGTTCTTGCTAACCTTGAATCTACATGTTTTACAAACAAGTTGGCTGGCAAGAAGGCCTCTAAATGGAATATGGCTTTTAGTACAACTTTTTGCAAGTGGAACTGAAAGAAAAACAATAATTATCATTGTTGGCAACATTTTAAACCATCCATGACTAATACCATAAATACCCATGTATTAGCCACACTTTGGTTAGTCTCCCTCGCAGCCATTTCCTTTGTCGTTCGTAGCGTTGCGTGATGACAAAGGAAACAGCTGCGAGGAAGACTACACTTTGGTGGACATAAACAAGGGCCAAAGTTGGGGATGTGGCTTGTATGCGGGTACAAGCATATTTTATTTCAAACACTCGCCCCAGACCCCTCCTTCAAAATCCAAGATGGTGGACCTCGGCCTCATGCACATATAGTTTTGCTAGAAAATCTTGCTTACTCTTGCACTTAAGGTTACCGTATACCTTCGCGGGTGTCTCTCGCAAATAAAATCGCATGCGCATCATTTTAAAGGAAAGTATAGAAACCTATATATCACTGGAAAGGTTATATAATGTAGAATGCGCTGAAATGTTTTTTTTTTGCACAAATATTACATTTTCAGTAAATGCCAAGGCAACAAACGCAAAAAAGACGAGTCTCACAGAAGTGAATTTATGTCCCTCCGCGTTCGTGCCTACGGACGATTCCGCTGCATAATGTCAATCAGCACATGATGGCCTGTCAAAGTGTGTGAGCGTTTAATATTTTACTTTGTTCAAATGCAATTCATCTTCAAAGTTTCAATCAAAATAGTTTCTGTGTTTCATCACGGCAAGTACTCTTATAAGAAAAATAATTAAAATATCGCTAAACGCTCACACACTTTGGTTCATATGTAGCTCCTCTAACACTTAATTTATAAAGGGCCAAGTTTCATTAAGATCTGACAAGTCTTCATACCCTATAAATTCACCCAAAGACAGTGAATACGCATAAAAATCTATCGGCGATTTTGGCTTCTGAAGGTTAGGAAACACATCACACCTCATCAAAGCAAATGTCAACACTTAAACCAACCAGCCAATTATATGTAAGGATCCCCGGAGCTTATGAATCAAGTCCAGAAATTCGCGGGAAATTAGTATGTGGCTCAAATTGCATAAGAAACATACATACTAGTGTCGTGTCACAAATATTCAAAAGAGCGTTATGTTATGGCCAAAACTAGAGATAATGCGCAAAAGGGGAAAAAGAAAGGGTAAATCACGGGTTGTACCAAGAAGGGAGAGGGCCGGATATCGAAAACTAAATTGCATCGAAAGGCAACGCCGCAAACAAGAGCGAAGGGAAAAGCGAGTGGCAGGCAACCTCGTGCTCCGAACGTTGATGTTGATCCTAAACCTGCTATGTTAGCTGCGATGATTCAGTTCCCCAAAATCGGCCGGCTGAACTTCGCTCAAGTTCACGATTTAGAACTCCTGGATTGACCACAGCCCAGTTTGGAAACTACGAGTCACCCAAGACATTAGAATCGGAGTCGGATGCGGACTCGCTGCTACTCTTTGAATCTTCCGTCTCTTTTCTTGTACCTGGCAAAAGTTTAAGCCTACTAGCTGAGCATCTTTCCGTCGGAGTTGTAGCAGTACTAATAGAACTCGAAGTGGGAGTCGTCGAACATGAAGGCTGTTCGAACCACGAGCCTTTGTCGCTTTCCGCGAGCATCACTTTCTTCTCTGTATTGAAACTTTGCTCCTTCTCGAGCTCATTCTCTTGAATCTTCTTGGGGCCTATTCTTTTCTCTTCTGGACATATCCACGATCGATATACCGGTAAATTAAACGCTATAAAATCACTGAACTCATGAGTCACGGCTCACTGTGAGTCTGAAGCTCCAGATGTAGTTTCCCGCAAAAATTCAGCGGGGTGCCTGTGGCACGTAATGGGATCAGAGGGATTTATCACGCCGAAGCGATTTATTTACTTTCCTTCAAATTACGTTTTTTTCTAATATCTCGCAAACTTTTGCATGTATAAAAAAATGTTTTTCGGAAAGATGCAGATCAATCCATCAATTTCAAAAGAATTTAAAAAAATTGTTTTTCAAGAAAACATGCAGCAAAGGTATACGGTCACCTTAATGGGATGAGGTTTCTTTAAAATCTTCTCAGTTAATAGGGGAATAAAAGAAGAACAATTCTGGAGTGATTTATTTAAAGACAGAAAGGTTAAAACATATACAACAAATGACAAGGAAAGTTGTAATGACAAACAATTTCTTCTGAAGATGTTATGCTTCATGTATGTGCATTTATGATCCTTCTAACTTTTCCGGTATATATACAGGTATTTATGGTAATGATGATGACAATCGCCACCATCACCATCACCATACCACCACCACCATCACATCACACCACCACCATCACTCAATTCCATGTTAGTCATTAATAATCATAATTATAGTACTGATCTATGTTACCTTATCTCATCCCACATGGGAAGATCTCTGGTAACAATGGCAGGGCAGCGAGGCCAGTCTTATCCCAAAGACTGCAAATTTGGAGCCAGTCAGAAATGTCTTCTGTTATATACTGCACTGTTGTATTTTTTGTGTCATAAGGAAATTCACATAAGAGTATTATATTCGAGTGTAGATTTGTTTTCTTTCTGTGATCAGTTGGAACAACTGGCCTTGCTCTGATGCCTTTATGAATATTAAAGTATTTTTTTTTTTATTACAGTTGTCTAATTCTATTCAATATGTCAAGTTACCCTTATTTCTATGTGCTGCTGAACCATCGCTGCTTTCTTTTGTTTTCTGTAAGAATTGAAAACCAAGGTCAAAATAATAAAGCCACTACATTAAATTAACTTTCATGCAGACACATGTACAAACCATACTTTGTTCCTCTTTCTCATGCAATTACAATGAACAAGAATGTTTCGAAAGAACAGCAACAACAAATACACTACACTTTGATTCAATGTGTACCACAATGGAGATGATATCCCTCAGATCCAAGATGGCAGGGAGTTCACCCTGTAAAAATGAAAAATATTATCCGTTAATGTCACTTCGAAGGGTACGTATATGTACCAGTACACAATGGTGTGGAATTTCCTCCTGTATTTAACAAATTCCAGTCTGCTGGACTTATTAATGGGACTTACCAATTCATCATCCAATGTTGACGACAAAACTTGAAAAATTCATAAGCATCCTGGATAATACACAATATAAATGTTACAACATAATAAATAATAATAGCTAACTAGATTTTTAAAAGTTAATAATATTTATGTAAACAAGTCATTAATTTTAGTCAAAGGTCAAAATCCTTGATGAAGGACACTGTAGGCATATATTTGGTTAGAACACCATCATACCTAAAACATTTCAAGGATTTGTTCTAGCTTTGAGAAACAGCTAAAAATACCAAATGACAAAACAATACAACTGTAAAAACTTGGTTTACACCCTTCCCATATTAAAGTATTGTATGTTTTATTCCCTGTCCCCCCCCCCCCCCCCCCCCCACCCCTCCCTCCCCCATTCAAGGGACTAACCTGTTGGTCTGTGGGTATGACCCACCCATGGAGTTGTAATGCCTGTAGGATAGGACCTGCCGAGAGTACTGTGTCATTGTCATCCCAGTCTGTGTTTAGTTCTGAATGAATTATAAATAAACCATCAATCAAATGTGGAGTCTAGTCTGTTTAGTCTAATACAAAGCTTTCACTACCTAGACTTAATTAAATTTGATTGACGGTTGCCTAAATGCAATTCTCCAAACGAGACTTGAAAGTTTGAGGGTTGCACTTCAATGAAAACAGTAATAAAACAATAGGGCATCTGCATAATGACATCACATACTACAACTACCAGAATTATTGCATGATTGGATTCTTTTGTTCCTCTAGTTTGGAACATTGTCTTGGAATTCTCAAAGGAGTTTAAACATCTGAATGAGAAAGAGAATTTAAAAAGGATTCTGGTAGTTGTAGTTACGTAAAATGATGTAATTAATAATGTAATACCATGATCACCTCAGTTTTCTTTGTTTGTACAGGGACATTTAAAGTGCCTATGAACCAAATTTCTATATTTTAGATATCAATTCTACATCATGAAAGTGAATAGTAGAATGGTACAATATATACTGGTTTGAATGCTGTGCCAATGACTTATAGAGGTTTTAATTTCCTAAATGTTAATTACTTGATGTCAAGGAAGGCATCAGCTATTATACAAAACATGTTGTTACAACTAAACAAATTTTCAAATTATCAGTGTTATACCCATGGTTGAAATAGAATGATGTTAGAGATTTGTTTTCCTATATTGATCAGCAGAAACGCCCATTCACAACCACTAAGAAATTATTGCAAATGCCTCCCCTGATGTCATGTAATTAGCATTTTGGACATCAAAACCTCCTTAACTCAGTGGCACAGCATTCAAAGTAACATATATTTTACCATTCTACTAATTAATTCACTTGATTTAGAATTGATCTAAAATAAAAAATAAGTTCATGAGCACTTTAATATCTAAATTTCCTCATTAGCATGCATACTTGTTCTAATTTTCCCTCACTGACGTGCAATAGGGAAAATTAGAAGCGCATGCATGCTGATGAGGGAACAATTATGGACTGTCCCTTGGCACACCAGGTTATGGTACAATGCCTGTTAACCCTGTACATGTACCCTACCTATTTTACAGCTCAATAAAGTTCTTCTCTTCATTTCTCAAACCCGTTTCTTCCATGTGGGATACTTAAAACCATAAACGTGATGGAATTAAACTTCATGCATGCTCTTTGAAAATGTAGTCAACCACATGACATTGTATTTAGTGTTATTCTTCTCAAAAACAACACGCTTGTCCCCAGGGGAAGCTAGGATCATTCAATCAATGACGCTCAATCAAGCATAATAACAAAACGTTTTCGAAAGCAACTCAACTGCGATGTCTTTAGTTTAGGCAGAAATTCTCAGAGATTTGTTCTGCTCCTCAGTGATAATAGTATTACGAAGTGATAGCATGACATTTCAAGAAATTAGTGATTAAATATCCCCTTGAGCCTTGGGAGGATCTGTAAAAGTCCCTCCGCCTGCTGTACTGGGACTTCCAAACATCCTCCCTCTACTCTCAGGTACATTTAATCAGTAATTTCCCTCATGCCATGCTATTACTTCTTAAAGAATACAAGTGACATATGAATTTAAAAAAAATTTGCAACCCAGTACAACCACATGATTGCATTCCTGCAAAAGGCAAATCATGTAATTTCAAAGACCTAATATTTAAATGTGCAAGCCAGCCAGGATCAATTTATTCTTTCTATGGTAAAAATTGGTAATAACATACAACTGTCCGTTTTTGAAATATTGATTTTATAAGTATTAAATAAATGAGAATGTATCCCATCATGCAACTTTAATTAATTTTGAGTTTGGAAAGTAATTCCACAGTTATGTCTTACCTTTCATCATCTCTGCTAGAGTTCCCCCAAGTCTTTTTCCTTTCTCATTGCGACATTTCCAACAGAAGAAGTCTTCAATCCATGACACAAATGAAGATAATGATGCCAAGCCCTGAAGGGATTTAGCAATACATAATAATAATAATGGCCATTTATATAGCGCCATATCACCACTGTCTCATGGCGCTTTACAAATACATGTACTGACATATCCCATCATTGAATGTTTTTTGGACTGCTTTTACGGTGCTGATGGCAGCCACACAGTTTACAATGTTGAGTGTGGTTAGTGCAATGGCCTGGCTGCTGTACCAGGCGACAATCCCCCTCTCTTTTTCGAGTAGTACAACAGGATCTTTTACATCCCCTTTAAATACTGATTAGAAGTAGGAGTTGAGGCAAATGGCTTATAAACGTCCCTGCCCAAGGACGTGGCCGGGATTCGAACCCCCAACCTCCCGCATTCCAGACCGTGCTCTACCAACTGAGCTATTGAACCAGTGAGGGGATTGAATGTTTATCAATCCTTTAATTAATCCTTTATCAGTGTTTTTTAAATAAGTAAAAGTGATAATGTTAAGTAGGTGATATTACATGAAGTTTTTTGAGGCCTTTAAAACAATTGTGTAGATTTTATTTTTTATTTTTTTATTTAGTTTATCATAATTGTTCCTGCAGGAATGCAAGCGCATGTTTTGTCAAACAAAAAGTTCAATGAGGTTAGAATAAATTAAGCTTAACTATATTATCAACTACGGTAAAGAGTGGATTAAAGTACATGTATAAAGCGAGTAGCAGTTGATATTTCAAGTGCTAGCCCTTCATAAGAGTAAACAGGGGTCAACCTTGTTACATGTAGCTTATAATTGTTTCTTAAGTTGTTGAAATTTAACTGTATCCACCCAAATTCACAAAAACAAAAGTATTCAAGCAAACTTAAGGATATATGTTGTAGGTTGTTTTTTAAACAATCTAGGTAGTTTTTTTTTTTTTTTTAAATACCTAGGTCATTTTTACATTTTTAGGGTCTTTTAAATGTTGGGAAGCATTTCATTGGTCTGTTGTTTAGTGATCACTTAGCCCTTAAAAACCCAAAATTAGTGATTATAGCTCTAAACACCCAAAATTAGTGAGCACCCGTTGTTGATGGTTAGGGTGTTTTTAAATGTAGGGTTAGGATTAGTTCACATGAGTATTGAAGAAGGGTTATAGTCTGTGTTGTTTAGTGACTAGCTCTAAAATCCCTAAATTTGTCACCCTAAATTAGTGACTATATAGTTCTAAACACCCTAAATTAGTGAGCACCCATTGTTGACAGTTAGGGTGTTTTTAAATGTAGGGTTAGGTTTTGGATTAATTAGTTCACAGGACCATCGAAGAAGCATTATAGACCCTATGCATAAGTCCTGGTGACTTGCATGTCAACCAGGCTGGTAGCTAGGTCCTCTGGAATGTTGTTGCGCTCACTCGTGAGATATCAAGTTGAACACTCATGATCAAAGATAAATTCCATATCTCTGCATACCCATGTATTATTCTCTAATAGCATAGCAAATTAATGGCATTGTTTAACTGAACATTTGTTCAGTGCATTTCACACATCTCCCTGGGCGCTTCAATTTCAACATTCCAGAGGACCTACCAGCCTCACTGACATGCAAGTCACCAGGACTTATGCATAGGGTCTACTGTCTGTTATTTAGTGACTTAGCTCTAAACACCCAAAATTAGTGAGCAATATTTATTGGCTTAACTGAGGTTACTGTTAGGTTATTTAAATGTTGGGCTAGGGTTTGGATTAGTTCACAGGACCATTAAATCGATTTAGAATAGTGCTAGGAATGATTTGCTTGGAGTGGGGTGTTAATTAACTGGACGGTATTAATAAATCTGCTTCCTTCTCCCAAATACTGATAACATACACAATATGCGGGAGGCGGTCCTGACAGATAACCGCACACGATTTATTATAACCGCAACATGCAAAATTGCAAAGATACAATGGTATGCTATTACACTGTTAGT